>CM066032.1:654071768-654404268 GCA_033557465.1 Ichthyophis bannanicus | reverse complement strand
ACTCCATTCATTAATTTATAGGCCTCTATTATGTCTCCCTTCAGCCGTCTCTTTTCCAGATTGAAAAGCCCTAACCTTTTAAGCCTCTCCTCATAGGGGTATCCTTCCATCCCCTTTACCATTTTGGTGGCTCTTCTCTGTACCTTTTCTAATTCTGCTATATCCTTTTCAAGATACGGCGACCAGAAATGCACACAACATTCAAGGTGTGGTCGCACAATGGAACGATAGAGGCATTATAATAACCTTTGTTTTATTCTCCATTCTTTTCCTTATGATTTCTAGCATTTTATTTGCCTTCTTGGCCACCTCTGCACACTGGGCGGAGAGTTTCAATGTCTTATCCACGATGATGCCTAAATCTTTTTCCTGGATGGTGGTTCCTAATGTATAACTTTGCATCATGTAACCATAGTTTGGGTTGTTCTTTCCTAGGTGCATAACTTTGCACTTGTCCACATTAAATTTCATCTGCCATTTGAACGTCCAGTCATCCAATTTATCAAGGTCCTCTTGCAATTTTTCACAATCATCTTGGGCTTTAACAACTTTGAATAATTTTGTGTCATCTGCAAATTTGGCTACCTCACTTGTGGTTCCCATTTCCAGGTCATTTACGAATATGTTAAAAAAGCAGCGGACCCAGCATAGATCCCTGGGGTACTCCACTATTCACCTTTCTCCATTAGGAAAATTGGCCATTCAGCCCTACCATCTGTTTTACATCTTTTAACCAGTTCCTGATCCACAATAGTACACTGCCTCCTATCCCATGACTTTTTAGTTTTGCCAAGAGTCTCTCATGAGAACCTTGTCAAAGGCTTTCTGAAAATCCAGATGCACCATATTGGTGTTACATTGGCCATTCACCAATCTTCAGGCACTACAGATGATTTTAATTGTAGTTCACAGGTTAATAATACATAGGGAACACATTAATCTGTATTCTTCAGACACATAATATCAACATTTATTAAAATAAAATTTTAACTGTCTTGAGCTATATACAGGGACATAAAACAGCACTGTTAGAACACACATAAAAGAGGTCAACTGTTTTTTCTCTAAAAGAACATCTGAGGAAAAGGGATTTTGGTAGGTCTCTCTCATTTACTTTAAGAGGTACCAAAGCTCCATAAACTGGATGGCTGGGAAAAATTGTATTGCTAAAACTGTTGCCCCAATTACAGCTTCTGCCTCTGTCCAGACAGAGAGCTCAATGCCAGTTGAAGGAACGGTTCCATGTGCAGGATTACTACAAGCTGAAGCCCTCATGAAACAAGTGGCAGAGCTCAGAGAAGAGGTGATGAGGCTGAGAAGCATTCAAGACAGTGAGAAGTACATTGATGAGATGCTTCTTGAAACATCCAAGCTCTCCAACAGAGGTGAAGATGGGATGCTACAGAATGAAGAGAGTTAGACATGACTCCCCAGAGCCTACAGAATCAACAGTCCAGCTCCTCCAGTTCTTGAATTGAAGAACCGATATGCAGCCCTGGAAATGGAGGACATGAAAGCATCTCAGGAAAGGGAAGAACCAGAGCTCAAGCATCCCAAAATTGCAGAATCAGTGATTACAAGAAAGCAAAGGGTAGCGGTGGTTGGTGACTCTCTTCTGAGGGGTACTGAGGCATCCATCTGCCAACCAGACTTGATGTCCAGAGAGGTGTGCTGTCTGCCAGGTGCAAAAATCTGAGATGTTACAGAGAGTTTACTGAGGCTCATCAAGCCTACTGACCATTATCCGATGTTGCTCATTCATTTCAGCACAAATGATACTGTTAGGTATCCCTCAGAGTGTATCAAAAGTGACTTCATGGCTCTGTGACAGAGGCCGAAGCAGATTGGTACACAGGTGGTGTTCTCTTCAATCCTCCCTGTTAAGGGTAAAAGCCAAGGCAGAGAAGCTCGCATCCTGGAGATGAATGCATGGCTGTGTGGATAATGTCATCAAGAGTGTTTTGGTTTCCTGGACCATGGGATTATTCTCCAGGGGCTGCAGAGCAGAGAAGGCATCCATCTGTCCAAGAAGGGTCAAAATGTCTTCAGCAGAAGACTGGCTAACCTACTGAAGAGTGCTTTAAACTAGATTCATTGGGGATGGGTGAAGAAAGCCCCCAGGTAAGTGAAACATTAAATTCTTCTGTAGAAATTGGTAAAAGGGACAACATCTGGAAAGTGGTGTATATAAATGATGAATAAGATCCCAGATGTTGAGGTTTTAATAGAAGAGGCTGACTTGGATTTAGTGGCAGTTACAGAAACATAGTTCACAGACAACCATGACTGTGATGTAATTATACTGGGCTATACTTTATTCAGGAAGGAAAGGTAGGAAGAATGAGGAGTGGCTATGTAAAAAATAATATTAAAGCTATTGAATTACAGGGCTTCAATGGGAGCGAGGAGACATTGTGGATTCTAGTGATGAAAGCTCCCAGGAAGACATGGAAATGGAAGAAAATCCTAGTTTCCTCTTTGAAATGAATGACAGTTCACTTGTGCATAAGACTTGCAAGCCAGATCAGAAAAAAACCCAGCTCCCTGCTAAGGTCAGGCCACGCCCTAGCTCAGGGGTGGAGACAAGCTTGCCTGATGATTGGTCACATAGGTGCAGAGAACAGGGAGTGCCTAGCAGCCAATGGTTCTTAAAACCATGAGCAGAGCAGAACAAGAAAGAAAGGAGGAAGGCAAAGGACAACAGAGAGAGCAAGGCTGAGCATAGCTGGAGGAGAAAGAAAGAAGAAAACTCCCAGGAAAGCAGCTACCCAAGAGGGACTGGAGAAGGACATAAGGAGGCTGAATTTTAGAGCCTGGAGGATCCCAGGAAGAAAGAAATCAGCACTTGTCTAAGGAACCATCCCCAAGGCAAAGCCAGCAGTTTCAGAGCTGAGAAATCAACAGAGAAACAGTTTGCTATTGCTAAGGTCCAGGAAGCAGAGCCCTCACCGTCTACTGCTAAGAGGTGGGTGGAAAGTTTTACATATGGGAAAAGTCATAGCCCTGATAAAAGCAGAACAGCTGAGTCTTCAAAGCTAGAAGCACTGAGAGAGTTGTTTGCTGAGGGAAAAGTTCACTCCCCTAATACAACTGTGCCTTTACAAGCTGAATTGCTGTGGAATCAGTTCCAGGAATTTCTAAAGGAGAGAAAGTCTGGGAGAGTATGTAACTTTGATAGAGATACCATATATCCTGATGCCATAGAAGGAATGCAAATAGATTCCTGTTTGCCAAGCTCTGAGTGTGAACCTGTACCAATGGATTGGTCATTGTGTTTAAGAGAAGAGTCTGCATTATTGAACTGAGCTGAGAGACTGTGAAACAATATAGAGAATAAGTGCAGTATCTGCTTAGAGTTAAGGAAAGCTAATACTGTGTTTTACTAAGCTTAATCGCCTTCTGAAGCTAAGAAGCAGTGCTTGGAAGAAATTTGCTTTGAGAAAAGAAAGTCACAGCTGTTGCAAGTTTATCCGTATTTCTGTTGAATGACCACACGAGGCAGTCCTCGGTGTAAGCTTGTGGGAATAAGAACAGCTGAACAGTGAAAAGAGGCTTTTGTTACGTCATTCTCTGTTACCTGATTTATCCTTTATGTTGGAGAAGCATCCTTTTTGCCTTGTTTGTGTATTGAGCTTAAATGCCCTGGAAATCCCCACAAAATAAATTTTCTTGCTGCCTTGAACCACCGACTCACAACTACAATTTGTTCTTAAAGAATAAACTAACTACAAGTCCCAGCATACCTCTGGTGACAACAAGGGAAGCTTTATTCAAAAGTGGACAACATAAGGCTGTTTCCTGCTTGTAAGCTCTTGGGCCCAAGCGGAAGCATCGCAGGATTAAACTAGAAAGAGGGAAAGGAAAATCCATTTGCATGGGTGTGATATACAGATCTCCCTCACAGGGAGAAGTGGACGGGGATTTAATAGAAGACATACACAGTATTGACAGGAAAAGAGAAGTGCAACTGATGGGTGAATTCAATATGCCAGATGTTGATTGGCACATCCCTGTTATGATGTCATCTAGAAGTACGGAGATCCTAGATTCTCGACAGGTAGAGCTATTCTGGCAACTGGTAACAGAACCCACACATAAAGGAGTCTTACTAGACTTGGTGCTTACCACTGGGGAATGTATTTCTGATATCATATTGGGAGATCATCTCACAACCAGTGATCATCAGATGGTGTGGTTCAGTATTAGGACTAGAGCTGATAAAATTCATTCAAAAGTGAGGTTCTTAGACTTTAGGAAAACTAATTTCGCCAAGATGGAACAATACCTCAAGGAGTCATTAGTGGAATGGGAATAGCTGGGGAATACAGAAAAGCAATGGGCAAAACTGAAAGGGGATATTTTAATGGCAACAAACATTTTTGTTAGAATGGTAAATAAATGTAAAAGGAAAAGAAGGCCACTACAGTTCTTAAAAGAAGTAGCGAAAAGATGAAGAAAAAGAGGGTGGCTTTTATAAAATACAAGAGATAACAGAGAGAGGAAGACAAGCATCTATATTTGTAAAAACAGAGAAGCTAGCAAAGTTGTCAGGAAAGCAAAGATACTAAAAGAAAATGAAATAGCCAATGCAATAGAATGGGGAGATAAGACATTTTTCAGATATGTTAGTGAGAGGAGAAGGGCAAAAGTGGTATTGTCAGACTTAAGGGTGAAGAAGAGGAATATGTAGAAGCTGATGAGGATAAAGCAGAATTGCTTAACAAATATTTCTGTTCTGTGCTCACAGATGAAGAGCCAGGAGCAGGACCTCAGAAAACACCCACAAACAAGAACAGAAATGACAGGGATCTTGAACGATTTTCAGAAGACTGTGTTCACGAAGCACCAGCTAAACTAAAAGTAGACAAAACGATGGGACCGGATGGGATACATCCAATAATATTGAAGGAACTTGGGGACGTTCTAGCGGCTCCACTGACTGAACTTTTCCATGCTTCTTTAGAGTACAGCATGGTCCCAGTGGACTAGAGAGAGGCACATGTGGTCCCTTTACACAAAAGCAGAAGTAATTATGAGGTTGAAAACTACAGGCTAGTTAACCTGACCTCTGTGATGAATAAACCATTGGAAATGCTGCAAAAAGAGAGAATAGTGAAATTTCTGGAGTCCAATGGATTACATTATCTGAGGCAGCATGGATTTCAGTCAGGTCTTGTCAGACAAATCTGATTGATTTCTGTTAGTAGGTGACCAGGGAGTTGGACCAAGAGAGAGCCCTAGATGCGGTGTATTTAGATTTCAGTAAAGCCTTTGACACCCTTCCACACAGACGACTTATAAACAAACTGAGCACCCTAGAGATGGACTCTAAAACAACTGACTTGGTTAGAATTTGTTTGAGTGGGAGATGACAAAGGGTAAAGGTAAATGGAGCTCACTCTGAGGAGAAGGATGTTGCCAGTGGTGTGTCCCAAGAATCCATCCTTGGTCCGATTCTTTTTAACATCTTTGTTAGTGATATTGTGGAAAGGCTGTTGCGTATGGTTTGCCTCTTTGTGGATGATACCAAAATCTACAATACAGTAGACACCCAGAAAGGAGTAGATAACATGAGGAGAGATCAAGCTAAACTTTAAGAATGGTCTAGAATTTGGCAGCTGAGATTTAATGCTAAGAAATGCAGGGTCATGCATTTGGGCTGCAAAAATCCAAGGGAGCAATATAGTGTAGGGGGCGATGTACTTCTGTCCATGAAAGAAGAGCGGGACCTGGGCATGATTGTTTCTGATGATTTTAAAGTGATTAAACAGGTAGAAAAGGAGAAGGCAAAAGACAGAAGGATGCTTGGGTGCATAGGGAGAGGAATGGCCAGCAGAAAAAAGGAGGTGATAGTGCCTCTGTATAAGTCTCTGGTGCAACCTCATTTGGAGTATTGTGTGCAATTCTGGAGACCACACCTTCAAAAGGATATAAACAGGTTGGAGTCAGTGCAGAGGGTGGCTACTAAAATGGTTAGTGGTCTTCATTATAAAGCATATGAGGACAGACTTAAAGATCTTAATATGTATACATTAGAGGAAAGGTGGGATAGAGGAGATATGACAGAGATATTTAAATACCTCCTTGGCATAAATGCACAAGAGGAGAGTCTCTTTCGATTGAAAGCAAGCTCTGCTACGAGGGGACATATGATGAAAGTGAAAGGGGATAGACTTAGGAGTAACGTGGAAATATTTATTTATCGAAACAGTGGTAGATTCGTGGAATAGTCTCCCAGTGGAGATAGTAGAGATGAGGACAGTATCTGAATTCAAGAAGATGGGACAAACACAGAGGATCTCTAAAGTTAAAAAGGGGACTATTGCAATTGATATGGAAAGGGCAGACTAGATAAGCCATGTGGTCTTTCTCTGCCATCATGTTTCTATGTATCTATTTGCTTTCTTGGCTGCTGCTGCATACTAGGCAGAGGGTTTCCATGTATTATACACGATGACGCCTAAATCCTTTTCCTGGGTGGTGGTTTCCAGGTCATTTATGAAGATGTTAAAAAGCAGTGGGCCCAGCACAGATCCCTGGTGTACTCCAATATTCACCTTTCTCCATTGAGAAAATTGGCCATTTAGCCCTACTCTCTGCTTTTCACCTTTTAACCAGCTCCAGTTCCACAATAATACACTGCCTCCTATCCCATGACTTTTTAATTTTTCCAAGTCTGTTATGAGGAACCTTGTCAAAGGCTTTCTGAAAATCCAGATACACTATATTGGCTGGATCACCTTGGTCTACCTGTTTATTCACACCTTCAAATAAATATAACAGATTAGTAAGACAAGACTTTCCTTGGCTAAATCCATGTTGGCTTTCTACCATTAAACCATAACTATCTAGATGTTCAGTAATTTTATTCTTTATGATGATTTCTACCATTTTGCCCAGTTCTGCCGTCAGACTCATTGGTCTATAGTTTCAAGGTTCACCCCTGGAACCCTTTTTAAAAATTGGCCTTATACTGGCCATTCTCCAATCTTCAGGTACTACAGTTGATTTTAATGATAGTTTACAGATTACTAATAGTAGATCTGCAGTCTCATATTTTAGTTCTTTCAACACCCTCGGATGTATATCATCTGGTCTAAGTGATTTACTACTCTTCAGTTTATCAAATATTTGTAATACATCTTCCTGGTTTATCGATATTTCTTTCAATTCTTCTGATACATCACCTTTAAATGCCATTTCAAGCATGGGTATCTTCCCTACATCTTCTTCAGTAAAGACTGAAACAAATAATTAATTCATTCTCTCTGCTATGGCCCTGTCCTCTCTTAGCGCCCCTTTTACCCCTCTATTATCTAATGGCCCAACTGACTCACAAGTGGTATAAATTCTGCCCAAGCAGCCCCTGCAGAAAAAGGGGGGGGGGAGCGGGATCCAAGGAAGAAGGGGGACTACTTACAGCTGTTCCTGTATCTTCTGAAGTGGACTTCCAACACTATGGGGTTCATTTCAAAATTGTTGCTTGGGGGATCATAATTTGAACTTCTGCCACTGCCCTGAACTACCTTCTCTCTGCCCCACCCCCTTAAACCTCCCTGCCTTCTCTGTTTCCCTCCTGTCTAGCTTTTTTCCCCATGCTGAACCCCCACCCTGCATGTATCTCTGTCCCATTCCTTCTCCTTTCTGTCTTCTCTCTTCCAATTTGCCCTCCAAGCTCTTCTTTCTCGTCCCTGCTTTTGTCCCCTCCCCTTCTCTCCCTGGTCTTCCATGCTGACATTTTTGTTGCACTCTACTTTCTCTGCCCCATCCTTCTCTTCCCCCTACCAATTCCCCCTCCCCAATTCTCCTCTCTTCTGCCTACCAAGTCAAAAATATGTTGAAAGATTTAGTTCTTCCTTTAACCTTCCTGTGTGACCGTCTATCTGTTTTCCTCAATGGGCCATCGGCTCAAGTCCAGCAGCTTGGCAGGTTGGGGCAAAGAGTGTGGCTGTTGGCTCAGGGCTCCATGGTTCTCAGAGGATGGGGCACTCCAGGTTTCAAGCTGGGGAGGAGCACTGGTAAATTCAGGGATCCAAGCTCTCAGTGAGGACATGGCATTGCAGGTTATGGGAAGACAGAGAGCCATCATGGTGGTGGGCTTATGGTTCCTGGCTTAATCATAACATGGCACTACAGCACAAGAATGGGGTCATGACAGCATATGAGTTGCCAGAGAGATGCTGCAAATCAGCTTCCCCCTAGCCTACATAGTCATGGTATGGCCATAGCATGCATCAAACCTGCTTACCTGTTTCTGCTCTGCAGTAAAGCTAAAAGGCACAGAAGCATATAGACTGAGCTTAAAAAAAGATAGTAATTAGGACCAGAGGTTCACTGAATCCCTTGAAGGTCCTGACTGCATGCCACTTGCTGGGAACCTGAAGGGTGAAAGGGAGAGGAGAGACTTGGGGTGCTTAGTGGTGTTTCCTGTAAGATGGCTGGAGAGTTCACTGATTGATACTACTGACAATGCCTTTGAGTTTCTCCAAACATTACCTTTAATGTATGAAGTGCAGAGACTAGTCAGTCAGTCAAAAATAACCACTGTTTGTCTTCCATGTCCTACCATACACAGAAACTAAACTTGTACAGCACAGGAACTTCCCACAGCCCTCATCTCTTCCCTTCCTGTGACTAAAGCAGCTTTCCAGTGCTCCGTTGCCACATCCTTCCCATTGGCTGGATCCAATCCACATTCTCTGCAGGGGCAGCCCGAGGGTGATGCAAGGCCATGTGCGGAGACCAGGCCCGTACCTAGCCCTGTGCAAGCGGTGCGGCCGCACAGGGCACAAAGTCTTAAGGGGCGCATTTTAGCTGTCTGCCATTGCCTGCTGCCGCCACTTTTTCTTCTCTCAGCAGCGGCAGGCATGGAAGACAACTAAAATGCGCCCCTGAAGCCTTCTCGCCGGCATGCTAGGCAGATCTGTCCCTCCCTGCTCTTGCAGGAAGGGACAGATCTGCTTAGCGTGCCAGCGACTTGCACATCGGGCACGCTTCTTCTCTCCCGCCGTGGGGGGGGGGAGGGGGGCGCGCACTCGATGTGCAAGTTGCACAGGGCGCGATTTACACTCAGAATGGCCCTGGCGGAGACTCATTGTGGGGCCTCATTGTTGAATAAATATTTACATATCTGTTGGGCATCATTTGCATAAATTTAATTGATTTTAAAATGTATATGCTGCCCATTTAAAATTTTAGGTGGCTTTGAAACATACATACACAATTTATTAAAACTGATGTTACAATAAAATAGCTATAATAAAAATCATGAAACAAAATGGACTTAAAAGCACTTTCACACACAGAAAGCAAACCATTAAAAATATCTGCTTAGCTGATTTATTTGGACAGTGCTATGACCAGCTTATTGATGAGAAGGAGGGAAAATATAAAATGAGAAAAAAATACATTTTGGTAGCCGTGAATTCAGGATCTTAATGCCCAGACTGGACTGAACTGTACTAGAGCTGGAAAAGCCCAGAAATCAGCAACAGTGAAGCTATCAGGCTACTAAACAAAATTAAATTGAGATATTCCCTTAAGATTTTTTATTTCCTTGAATTCCAACTGACAAAATATTTTGGGTGCTACTTTAAAAGTGCTATTTCTGATTTGGACATCGCAAATGGGCATGTACACTCCCAAATCACAGAGACATCTCTAGAGACATTTTAGAAGTTGGGTCTGTGGACTTCCCCAGCGCAAGGACATCCAAGTCTGAATAGGGGCATGGCAGAGACATAGCTGGGGCATTCCTAAGAACATAGATGTCCCCGCCTGATTTCAGAAGCACCTTGGACGTCCCAAATTGTGTCAAAGATCAAACCAGCTCCAGGCACGAACAGGCATCTGAAAAGTGCTCATTAGGTCAGCAAATGTCTGGAAGGTCTGGAGAAGGAGCTACACTAATACCTCCTGTACCACTATGTCAACAAACAATGACGGAGAATGGGGTCCCATGCTTTCATTCTGCTATGCCGCTGGACGCCCCCTTATGCTAGCTTGCCTGAGATGGATGCTCCCGACCCAAGCATCTATGTTAGCTTGCCTGAAATGGACCCAAGCATCCCTAATGGAGACATCTATGTGGCTGCCCTCATGCATGTCCAAGTTGAGGATGTCTGTATTCATGAAATCTGCTGGAGACAGATATCACTTGTGTTTTTCTGCACGTTCTGCCCTGGATGTCCTCGATTTAACTTGAATGTCCTTTCTAAAATCACCGGGGGGAGGGGGAGGATATTTAAAGGCATATTCATGATTTGCAGAGGTGGCGCCCATCACTAACCAGGCAGTGGCGATATTGAGCGACATGCCGCAAAAGTTAGGAGCAGGAATCCCTGACCTAAGTTTTGACGCAGAAGCTAACCAAGCAATGACTGAATATCGCCACTGCTTGGTTAGCTTCACAGCGATCTGGGCATCTCTGATATTCAATGTTGGAGCCCGGATTTGGTCTCGGTATTGAATATCTGGGTTTAATGTTCATCACTGGCAGCTAGCTGCTGATGCTGAATATCAGGCCCACTCTTTAAATATCAGATTGGCAGCAACACAAAACTACAAATCTCAAAGACAATCCATATTCCACAACCCTACAGTTGTCTCCGCACCATGAACCCTTAGTACAGGACCCATAGAGCAAATCTACCATTCTATAAGAGCACTAACTTCTAAAACTCACACAAGAGAGTAACCAGAAAGGGTGGCACCATAAATATTGCAGTGGAACCTAGAAGATCCAAATAGCTACTGAGAAAACTGAACAAGTCAGATTCCTACATAGAAACTGCATGCTAAGAGAATACCTAGCCTCAGTCACACACATAAGACATAGATAGACCCTCACCAAGTACATAATAAGTGACCATAGTCTAAAAATAGAAATATGTTGACAAAAATTAAACTGAAACTCCATGACGCCACACTCTGCATGTATCACAACACCAGAGAAATAGAAAGATACATATAAAGAAAGCACATGCAAATTACAAAACCTGATATATTCCAATCACTAAATTGATATAAAATACTATTTTTACCTTTTTATCTGGCCATTTTATTGTGCTAATCATGTTGGTTCCAGTCTCTGGTTTCTGCTTTCCTGTATCTCCTCTTTCCAGGGTCTCAAGTCCATTTGCTACTTCTCTCCTCTACATACATCTCTGATATTGATCTTTTTCTTTTCAGCTTTCTTCCATGTATTTTTTAATCTCCATATGGATTCACATTTCTCACCTTCTTCTTACCAGCTTGTCCTCAATCTACTACTTTTAAACTTTAATCTCAGTCCTCCCATTCTCCATGTCTCTATTTTCTCAGCCTTTCATTCACCAGTCTCTCTTCTCTGGTATGTCCACATCGCCCCATCCAATATCTGCCCTCCCATCTGACTCTTCTAGCATATTCTTCTCTATTTCATTCCATATTCCTCCAATATCCAATATTCTCTTCTATCCCTATCTCTCCATGTCCACATTCCCACCCTTCTCCCTATTTCCTCCCATATCTAGCATCTCCACTCCATCTCCCTATTTCCTGTCAAGTCCAGTTTCTCCCCTCTGTAGCTCTATATGCCCTCCCCTATGTCCAGCATCTCCCCTCCATCTTTGTATGTACCATGTCCAGCATCTTCCCTTCCTCCCTTGGGTAAGGGTCACTGGGTGATGTGGTGGTGTTAATAGTAGTTATTATGTTCTTGAGATGCTTTCTGTTAATATAATGGAAAGTTGACCAAGTAACTTGTCCAGTGTGGTAGGTATCATTGGGTTGAATGCTAGGGGGGTTAGGGAGGATATCATCCTTGTGAGATAGGTCCAGTTTTTCCATATAGTAGTTTGCTAGGGTTTGGGGGTGTATAACTGTTTTGTCTTTGTCAGGGGTGGACATCTTTGTTAATGATTTAACTATGGAAAATAATTCTCTCGGTCTGTTGAGGGATTTGTTGAGTAGGTTAGTATGGTACTCTTTCTTCCTTCTGTTTATGGCATTCTTATAAGCTGTTAGAGTGAGAAAGTATTGATTATTGTCATTTTCTGATTTTGTGTGCCTCCATTATGTTCAGTTGAGTGAAGTTTTTGTTTTAGTTTCCTTAATTCAGTTGTGTACCAGTTTTTCATGATTTTTTTCTTTGATTTCTTGGGTCTTAGGGGAGCTAGGGCAGCATCAGTTATGGTAGAATTCCAATTCTGTACAAATATTTTTTCACTCAACGTGTAATCAAACTCTGGAATTTGTTTCTGGAGGATGTAGTAAAAGCTGTTAGTGTAGCTGAGTTTAAAAAAGGTTTGGACAAGTTCCTGGAGGAAAGGTCCATAAGCCATTATTAAAAGGGACACGGGATATCACTGCTTGACCCAATAGAATAATTGAGGAACCTGTGTCTTTTGGGGAAACTGCTAGGTACTTATGACCTAGATTGGCCACTGTTGGAAACAGGATACTGGGCTTGATGGACCTTGGTCTGACCCAGTATGGCATATCTTATGTTCTTATGTAATATTATCCAGCAGTGAGGGATTGATCTAGCTGGGGTAAAGTATTATTAAGGAAGGCTTCCTTGTCAAAAGGTTTGAATTTAATATGGAATGTTTGGTGTTTATAATGTGTATTTAGGGTATGTGACAGAGGTATAATGCATACTATAAGGAAATGGTCCATCCATGGTAGTGGGGTGGATCTTGGATTTTTGTGGTGCATGTCTTAGATGATATTATTTTGAAGGAAGATGATGTCCAAAATGTTACCTTTTCTATATGTTGGGAACTGGATGACTTGTTGGAAGCCAATGTCAGATATGACATTAATGAAGTGGGCCGAGTGGGTGCTGTGGAAAGTCGGGAGATTCAGATCTCCCAGGATAATATGGGATTTATTTAGTGTTGTGGTGCAAGCTGTTTCCAGTATAGATGCAAGGTTGTCTGGGGAAGCAGAAGGGGGTCTATATATTAGACTAATTATCATGTGCTTATTTTCAATGGTTAGTAGGTCCACATCCTCAATGTTTTTGCTAGTACATAGAGTTGTATTTAGTTCTTTCCTAGCTAGAATTATGACATTTCCTCCACGTTTAATTGATCTAGGGCAATTGTATAATTTATAGTCAGGGAGTGCTAGTTGGTTTATCAGAACTGAATCTGCTTCAGGAAACGATGTTTCTGTAAAGCAGAGTATGTCTGGGGTATTGTCTTCAATAAGATCCAATATGATAGGGATGTTATAGTGTTGTGATGTAACAGGGTGTAGCGATTTGATAGGCGGTGTGAGTAGGAGTAGTAGCAGGATTACACCAGCTGAAAGAAAGATGATAGTAGAGGAGGATCCAACAGAACATACACTAAGGGGCTTGTTTACAAAGCCGCAGTAGCGGCTTCTGCCCAATATCGGAGCCGCGGCTCAATGGGGCCGCAGCTCTGATATCGGGCGGAAGCCGCTACCGCAGCTTTATAAACAAGCCCCTAAAATTGCGATGGGAGAGATAAGAAGAAAACCAGGACAGAATAGAGCTCCTAAATCCAAGGAAGGATAGGGTATTGAGGAGAAGATGATTAACAGTGTCAAAGGCAGCAGAAATCTTAAGAAGGATGAGGATCAAGTAAAGACCCTTAGATTTGGTGGGGAACAAGTTTCTGGAGACTTTGGCAAGAGCTGTTTCTGTGGAATGTAGAGGACGAAAGCCAGACTGCAGTGGATCCAGAAGAGCTTGAGAGGAAAGAAAGTCAAGACAGTAGCAGTGAACTGCTCATTCAAGTAGTTTTTAAGCAAATGGGAGGAGAGAGATAGGCTGATAGTTGGCAGGAGAGGTAGGGTCTAGTGAGGGATTTCTGAGGAGAGGTGTGACCAGAGCATGTTTTGAAGGCCACAGGAACAGTTGTAGTGGAAAGTGATAGGTTAAGGATATGATAGATGGAAGGGATGATAGCAGAAGAGATAGTAAACAGGTAGGAATGGGATCAGAGGAGCAGGTAGTCAGTTTGGAGGAGAAGAGAAGATTTGCACTTTTCTCCTCAGTGATTTCAGAAAGGAAGAAAGGATGATGCTGAGGGAAGGATTTGTGATTGAAGAGGGGAAGGTGAACCTGTGGAGAATGCAAGGTTAATCTTCTGGGCTTTGTCATGGAAATAGCCAAGGTCTGAGCAGAAAGCGAAAGAAGGATTGAGGGAGGAAGGACCTTGAGGAGAGAATTGAACGTAGCAAAGAGATGATGAGGGTCAGAAGCAGGAGAGTTAGTCAGATGGACATAGTACTCTTGTTTGGTGAGCTGACTGAAACAAGGTTAGAATGAATTTGAAATGTAGGTAGTCAGCAAGAGTAGTGACCGGGCCCAGGAATGTAGTTAGTGGGTTGTTCATAGCCAGGGTTGAGGTACGGTACGTCTCACAGGGCATGGAATGGGAGTAACCAGTGCATCCAGAGCAGAAGAAAGTAAAGTGTTATACTGCCTTATTAATGGACTCAGATGAGATAGTGCAAGAAAGAAGTGATAAGACAGCAGTGGAGAAAGATGAAGGGTCGATAGTGTGAAAATTCATTAACATGTTGGAGATTGGACGTGACCAAGATGGGGGTAGTTAAAATGTTAGCAGATGATATTCAGCTAAGGGAAGTACTGAGGTGGAGAAGTTTGAGGGTGAGCAGTTGGGGAAGGAGACAAGGTCAAAGCAGAGGCCATGCCTGTGAGTAGGAGCGGTAGAGCACAACTGGAGTTTAAATGAGGAGGTTAGGGAAAGGAGCTTTAAGGCATAAGGGTCAGAAGGATCATCAATGTGAATGTTAAAATCCCCAGAATAAGGAAAGGGTAAGATACATCCAGAAAAGATGAGAACTAGGAGTCAAAATCTGTGAGAAAGGTAGAGGTAGACTTGTTGGGGGTTTGATAAATGATAGCTATGCAGAGAGGTACTGGAGTAAATAGGAGATGACGTGGATCTCAAAGGAAGCAAAGGAATTAGACAGAGACAGACGGAAGGGCTGAAATTGGCAGACTTATCTAATCCCTCATAGCTCTCTAAAGGCAGAACAAGAGGTGCTTAGTACTTTCTGCCCTGGAGAACACACTCAAAATCATGCTGACTGACTGTATGTAGGTTAAAGTATGAAGAAGAATTTGGGAAGCATAATTTTGACAACAATGGGCCAGCAAGAGATAGACAACTCTTCTCTTGCTAGGCGGAATGGTTAGAGGAAGTGGAAGGCTGTTAGTGTAGCTGGGTTTAAAAAAGGTTTGGACAAGTTCCTGAAGAAAGGCCCATAAACCATAATTAAAAAGGACCTAGAATATCACTGCTTGACCCAATGCAAGCATTGTGGAACCTGTGTCTTTTGGGGAAACTGCTAGGTACTTATGACCTAGATTGGCCACTGTTGGAAACAGGATATTGGACTTGATGGACCTTGGTCTGACCCAGTATGGCATATCTTATGTTCTTAAGAAATTTAGGGATCTGGGTAGCTTGGTTGCAGAGAGCTCAAGAATCGATTGTGAACCTCAGAGAGGGGGCAGCTGAGAAGGAATAGGACAGGGTTGAACTTGGTAGAATTACTCACCTTTCCTAACCCCAGCTAAAGTTATATTACATTTCAGGTATGGTAGCCAGGCCCCTTCTCGAGAGAGCTTACAACTTAAGTTTATACCTGAAGCAATGGAAGATGAAGTGTCTACCTTAGGCTACTAGAAGTATCAGCGGGATTTGAACCCTGGATTTTTTGATTTTCAGCATACCACTAAAACTATTCCAAAAATTATAGCGCATATAACCCCTTTCAAGTAACAATCATTATAAATTATTTGCTAAATACTATAGAAAATAAGACAAACATAAACAGAGCTCTGTAAGAAGCTGTTATCAGTTATTACACCTAAAGTATTAGACATTTTAAAAATGCAAATAAAGCATTCTAAAAATCACACAGCCCTTCATTCTAGTGTCTCTAACTTTCTACAGCAGTCTCTGTCCCTGAGGCTTCAGCAAAACAAGTCCATCCTTTGCTTGAGATGCTTAAGAAACAAAGATTTTACAGGGTTGGTGATGATGTTAAAATACAAAAAGAGAATTTAAATGAGTTTCCAAGATTCTTCCTTCACTTCCTCACTAGTGACTGCAACTTGCATAGGAAAATGACAGAACCAGGATTTGAATTAGTAGCTGTAAACTTTCTATGCTCTCCCTTTCTCAGAGTAATTTTACTTCTCTCTCTAACTCTTAAGCATTTGGAATAGGAAAGAGCTTCTGAAGAAATTTTCTAATCCCAGATCCTGTCACAGATGAAGACAAGAAATCGGCCAAATGATTTAAAAAAGTATATTGTATATATAAACCTAAAACACAAAAGTAAACAAAACTATCATGAAAAGCAGTGCTGGATGCAGTTATTAATTTTCACACATAGAAGACATGAAGCAGTTTTGAAGCAGTGGAGGTTCTTTTGCATTTGTGTATCTTTCAGGACCTGAGAGGCTCAGGTTGGTGATGCACAGAAATATTTGCCACAGTTAGTACCATGGAGACAAGATGGCTCCACTGTAAGCTGCTTGCTGTGTAACCAGAAGGTCACTGATTCCAGTCTAGCCTCTGCTACTGAGAGAAAAAACCTGTTGAGTTTTTGATTTGCTTGAAACCTCTAGTAACCTTTCAGTTATATATTTTTTGTGGGCAGCAGCCACAGCTTTGTCTTTAATTAACACAATTGCCTTGAAATAAAAACATATAAAAATGAACTAAAACAAAATGAAAATTTATTTAAATGAAACAAAATAAAATGAAAATCCCTGCAAGCTAATTAGGAAAGAAAACAAAATTATTATTTTTGCCTGTACATCCCTACAGAGCATGGGCAAAGTCGCGATTTATGTGCACACTTTATAAAATATACATGCACTTTTGTACTTTATGTACTAACTTTTATGCTTTCTTGGTGCCCTGTTAAAAAATTACCCTCGTAGGGTAATTTGTTCTTGTGTGCTGTCTATATTTTTAGCATCAACAATACTAGATGTTGATATTTTAGTCATTTACGTGCGCAAAGGACCACTCACTTGTGTAAATGACCTCTTATAAAATACTGACTAATGTAAAAGTACGCTTTCACTGTGGGCGTGCGCATGGGCTGAGTTTGAGAAGATCGTTGTTGGAGCATACAAGTATGCATAGAATATAATAACTTACACTTATACTTGCAAAACGTAGGCACAGTAATTTACACCAACTGTAGGGATGGTGTAAGTCATTATTCTTTAACTTAAAGCATGTTCTCTACCATTTACATTAGTCTTTTATAAAGTCATGCATGCAGATACTTGTCTTTATAAAATAGGAATAAAATATACTTGTGAAAATGTGCATTAAGTAGTGTGACTTTATAAAATTTCTCTTCACTTGGGCAAACTGGCACTACTGCTGTTGGTCAAGCTGCCAAATAAGGGCTTTTCTCCTTTATTAGGTAGCTTCCCCCTAGCAGGAGTACCACTAGACTACTGCTAGGGGTCAGAGCTGCCATTTTGAACCTGGGCTGGCAAATGTGCAGAAGCATCTGGGGATTGCTCTGCCCCTCTACTAACCCACCAAAAACTCACCTCTTCAAGACTACGTTTGAATCCTGATTCCCTTAGTCTCCTAGTCACCTCCTAAGTGTACCTTTACCATTCCCCTAGATCAGTGATGGCTAACCTTTTTGAGCCCGAGTGCCCAAACTGCCGCACAAAACCAAAGAATTTCCTCAAAGTGCCAGCACGTCAATTTGCATAAATATTTGCATAATGCTAACATACACTAACTTTTAGTAAACATGTCTCTTAATGAGTGTATGGATAAAGACAGACTAAAAGATTTCTACATTACTATAATCCAGTGCCAACCGCCAGGCACATTAGGAACTACTACAAACACTGCCCATTTAGAACCAATAGCAAACCCGCCGTATCCTAACAGCACTACCAGGACTCACAAAGCACCACACCATACCTATCAAAAGGCAACACTGCAAATATTAAACCAATATATTTCAGACAATAACAATACATGACCTACTGGGGAAAGAGAACAAGTGGCAATGTCAAAAAGGAATTACATAAACAGAATACCTCAGCTCAGTTACACAGTTGCAATTGCTCCAGCCACTTTCTTCTGGTTTCTTCATGTTTTCTGCTAACTCTCCATCATCTGCTGTCCATTTGTCCTTTCTTCTCTCTTCTAGTTTTTTTTTCCATTCTCTCTCTCTACATCCGCTTTAACATACTAATCTTTCTCCTTTTGCTCTTTCCTCATTCCTATTTCATCCACTCAAATTTTACCCCTCCATCCTCAATCCCCACTTACTCTCCCAATACCCGGCCAATTGTAGATTTTTTATCCCTCCCACACAAAATATTTTTCCCCTCTCCATTTTACTCTCCCAGCCCCATCCCATTCTAATCCTCCCCCAACATCAGCTCCCTTCTAGTTCCAGCCTCACTCAGCATCCATTCCCTTCTAGTCCCTGCATCAGCCCATTTCCAGTCCTAGCCCCCCATCAGCCCATTTCCAGTCCTAGCAACCCCCCAACCCAATACCAGTCCTAGCCCCCCCCATCAACCCACTTCCAGTCCTAAACCCCCATCACCCCATTTTCAGTTCAAGCCCCCCCTATAACCCATTACCAGTCCTAACCCCCATCACCCCATTTCCAGACAGCCCCCATCAGCCCACAGCCCATTAGCAGTCCTACCCCCCCAGCCCAATAGCAGTCCTACCCCCCCCGCCCGCCCGCCCGCCCATTAGCAGTCCTAACCACCCCAGCCCATTAGCAGTCCTACCCCCCCGCCCGCCTGCCCGCCCCCCTGCCCATTAGCAGTCCTAACCCCCCCTCCCTCCCTGCCCATTAGCAGTCCTAACCCCCCCCCCCTCCCCTCCCCTCCCTCCCTGCCCATTAGCAGTCCTACCCCCCCCCACCCTCCCTCCCTGCCCATTAGCACACCACACCCCCCCTCCCTCCCTGCCCATTAGCAGTCCTAACCCCCCCTCCCTGCCCATTAGCAGTCCTAACCCCCCCTCCCTCCCTCCCTGCCCATTAGCAGTCCTAACCCCCCCCTCCCTCCCTGCCCATTAGCAGTCCTAACCCCCCCTCCCTGCCCATTAGCAGTCCTAACCCCCCCTCCCTCCCTCCCTGCCCATTAGCAGTCCTAACCCCCCTCCCTCCCTGCCCATTAGCAGTCCTAACCCCCCCCTCCCTCCCCCCTCCCTCCCTGCCCATTAGCAGTCCTAACCCCCCCCCTCCCCCCTCCCCTCCCTGCCCATTAGCAGTCCTAACCCCCCCTGCCCATTAGCAGTCCTAACCCCCCCTCCCTCCCTCCCTGCCCATTAGCAGTCCTAACCCCCCCCTCCCTCCCTGCCCATTAGCAGTCCTAACCCCCCCCTCCCTGCCGATTAGCAGTCCTAACCCCCCCCCTCCCCTCCCCTCCCTCCCTGCCCATTAGCAGTCCTAACCCCCCCTCCCTCCCTGCCCATTAGCAGTCCTAACCCCCCCTCCCTCCCTCCCTCCCTGCCCATTAGCAGTCCTAACCCCCCCTCCCTCCCTCCCTCCCTCCCTGCCCATTAGCAGTCCTAACCCCCCTCCCTCCCTCCCTGCCCATTAGCAGTCCTAACCCCCCCCTCCCTCCCTCCCTTCCTGCCCATTAGCAGTCCTAACCCCCCCCGCCCGCCCTCCCTCCCTGCCCATTAGCAGTCCTAACCCCCCCCCCCTCCCTCCCTCCCTCCCTGCCCATTAGCAGTCCTAACCCCCCCCTCCCTCCCTCCCTGCCCATTAGCAGTCCTAACCCCCCCCTCCCCCTCCCTCCCTCCCTGCCCATTAGCAGTCCTAACCCCCCCCTCCCTCCCTCCCTCCCTGCCCATTAGCAGTCCTAACCCCCCCCCTCCCTCCCTCCCTCCCTTCCTGCCCATTAGCAGTCCTAACCCCCCCTGGCAAATTTTAAAAAAAAGAAGCAGGCTCTGGCTGCTGCCGCGGCAGATTGCAATGTCCCGCGGGGCCCCCTCCGCCCGCTACGCCCCTCTGCAAGGGCTTTCAGATTCGCGAGGGAGAGCATCTCCCGCGCGTCTCTGTTAAGCCCGCAGGGGCTAATGGGAAATTTCCCATCAGTCCCTCGCGTCTAAAGGGGCTGATGGGAAATTTCCCATTAGCCCCTGCGGGCTTAACAGAGACGCGAGGGAGACGCTCTCCCTCGCCAATCTGAAAGCTCTTGCAGAGGGGCTTAGCGGGCGGAGGGGGCCCCGCGGGACGCTGCATTCTGCCCTTGCCGCGTCCGCGGCAGCAGTCAGAGCCAGCTTTTTCTTTTTTTGCGGACCTTCCCGCGTGCCAGCTGCAAGGCCTTCGCGTGCCATAGGTTCGCCATCGCTGCCCTAGATATATCCTCCTCCCCAGTTGTTGTGTTATCTGTCTTGATTAAACCGTAAGCTCTGATGAGCAGGGACGGTCTCTTACACGTCTCTGTACAGCACTGTGTATTGCTACAAATGACAAATAGTCATAGTAGTAGTAAGTGTTGGTCAGAATTAGAGGATGGGGAGGATTTCATTTTTCATTTTCATTTTTCATTTTTCATTTTTGTTTTTATTATTTATAAACCACTTTTCTAAATCCCTAAGTGGTTAACAAGGTTATACACTCAAAACCACAGACATATTGACATTCAGTATACGTGAAAACTATATAAAACATAAACACAGCGATTGAATCAGATTGACATTACAAATTCTTGTGGAGTCAGCTCTCCCCATAGGCTTGATGGAACAACTACATTTCCCGTTTTCTACAGAATAACAAGTAATTCTTTTTCATCTCTGTGTCCCTTGGCAGGGCATTTCAGTTAGTAGGAGCCATAATTTGGAGAGCTTGTTTTCTGGTCTTTACTGTCTGCGCTGTCATTACTGGGGGAACATAAAATAGGTCCCCTTAGTTTTGTTTCTGCGGCTTTCGAATTCAATTCGTCTCAGCAGAAAGGACAATTCATTGCCTGAATCATTATTTATAGTCTTATATACCAAAGATAAACACTTAGAAACTGCATGTTGATTAACGGGCGGCCAGTGTAGTTCTTTCATAACTAGTGTAATATGCCCACTCGGCCTAATTCCCCCATTTAAGCGAGTAGCCGAATCCAGTGGCAATTGCAGTGACTTTATGCTTATCTCTGGAAGACCTACACATAACACATGTGACAAGGCTATTCTTTGCATTACAATTCTGAAATCATGTAGTTGCCAGCATGCTCACAGGTGTTGCACTAACCTTAACTTAAATTACAGCTGACAAACGTGAATGAAATGTCAGATTTATATCTAGCATTACTCCTAAATACCATACTTCTCTCCGAACTGGTTACACTCCTTTCGCCTACTCTCACTGTCTTGGGAGGAGAGTAGACTACCCAGGAAGGAATTACCAAAGCTTCCATCTTTTGCAGGTCTATATTTAAACCATTCTCTGCCGACACTTGTTGATCTTTCTAAAGTTTCTCAGAATAGTATTATTTAGTAAATCATTCTCCGGGTTAATTGGTGATATGAATAAGATATCACCTGCATAGATGCAAAATTTTATTTCCAAGCCATGTAGCTGTTTGCATAACAGAGCCAGGTAAATGTTAAACAGGCAGCAGATGGTGTAGGTCACCACGGAGCACCGCAGGGCAGCTAAAAACTTGGTAGATCCTGGTAACTACTCTCTGCCACCTACCATCCAAAAAAAAAGATATAAACCAGTCTCTAACAGTTTCTCCTATTCAAATTTCCATTAACCTTTGTAATAATATTTGATGACAAACACTTTCAAAGATTGATGAAACATGTAAGACTAACGGGAAGTATCCTGAATTCTTCTTTTCCAGACCCAATAAGATGGCATTTATAAGGGATGCTAATAAAGTTTCTGAGCTATGATTTACTGGGAATCCAGGCTGCCAAGGGTCCAGCACTTTCTTTTCTGTGACACATAAATCTAAATGATGGACAAAATGCTCCAGGTCTTTTGATAAATGGACCAAATTCTTGAAGTCTTTTGATATTAGTGGCAAGTTTGCTATAGGGCGAAAGTTGGCACAGCCCTTAGCCAGAAACTTAGGATCTAGTCTCACTGGTCTGTTTTAATGCAGCTGGGACATAAGATGTTGAAAGGAATCATTCATGTTTGTACATATGCCTGAGAAATGTCTTTTCGCAGTATCTTCAGAGTGGCAAGCGAGATACTATCAAGAGGAGAAAAACTTGAACTTAGATGTAATATCATTTTTCCCACTTCCCCCGAAGTAGCCGGTGAGAACATTAGCCCGCCTGTCTTCCCATTACAATCTAGACTGATACATCTTCTTACTAGTACAGGAGTACCCTCACTATTTAACTTGTTCTTATCTTGCTGACCCCCCCAAGCTGAGAAGTCTCAAAATTTGCAAAATGCTGGGTCGAAAACTTCACTTCGGTCACTGGGGAGAGGGAGTTGTGTCCACTGTTCCCTCTAAGCTGTGCGCATGTGCACGCACACACACCTCGCCGAGCGAGCGCACATACTTTACAACAGAGCACACAAAAATTACAGTTCTGATTCTGATAGAAAACAACACAGACGTCTTAAAATTTAAAAGTTGTTGTGTATTTACGGTTTTCACAAGTTCTACAGTATTTTCTAGTGCAATCAATGTGGTGTATATATATTGTATTCTGACGTGTAGTAAACTTTTAAAGTATATAACTCCGAGTGTCGTTATGTGGCGCACAAAAATTTAACCTTCCTTCAAAAGCTGCACAGCTGATATTTTATGCACACACAGCCTACAGAAAATTAGAGGGAACATTGGTTGTGTCAATTCCTTAACTGTATGAAATAATTTGTCTAGACTATTTATAATGTGAGAATTTTATGCTGGATATACTCTTTTCATGCTTTCTCAAAAACTTCCCCTATAAGCTCTTAAAATTGAGTGTTATTTCACATTTTCTTCACTAATCCTATTCTTTCTCCATGCCTTTACATTTCTGAATAATGTTCTTTATCAGGGCCGGATTTACCTTGAGTGAGGCCCTACGCCAACAAAAATTGTGGGCCCCCAGCAGGGGCGGCCCAAGGGGGGTGCGGACCTCATTTGCATAAGGGGCCTCATTTGCATAAATATTTGCATAATGTTACCATATACTAACTTTTAGTAAACGTGCCTCTTAATGAGTGTATGGATAAAGAAAGACTAAAAGATTTCTACATTACTATAATCCAGTGCCAACTGCCAGACACATTAGGAACTACTACAAACACTGCCCATAGTAAACCCGCCGTATCCTAACAGCACTACCAGGACTCACAAAGCACCATACTCTACCAATCAAAAGGCAACACTGCAAATATTAAACCAATACATTTCAGAGAACAACAATACATGACCTACTGGGGAAAGAGAACAAGTGGCAATGTCAAACAGGAATTATATAAACAGAACACCTCAGCTCAGTTACACATGCAGAACATAGACCATCACCAAACAAGTAATCACAATTTAGAAATAGGAAGACAATAATTAAACTGGGAATCCCAAAAGCCAAACTTGGAATGTACAACACTGTAGAAATAAAACTATACATTAATTTGCTCTTGTACTAAACAAAGCACAGATGTTAATGATGCACATTTACCAGAGCTGACATATTCCAATTAATAAATTCAAAATAAAGAGATATTTTTCTACCTTTTGTGCATTTTTTTCAGCTGCAATTGCTCCAGCCACTTTCTTCTGGTTTCTTCGTGTCTTCTGCTAACTGTCCATCGTCTGCTGTCCATTTGTCCTTTCTTCTCTCTTCTAGATTTTTTTCCATTCTCTCTCTACATCTGCTTTAACATACTAATCTTTCTCCTTTTGCTCTTTCCTCATTCCTATTTCATCCACTCAAATATTACCCCTCCATCCTCAATCCCCACTTACTCTCCCAATACCCGGCCAATTGTAGATTTTTTTATCCCTCCCACACAAAATATTTTTCCCTTCTCCATTTTACTCTTCCAGCCCCATCCCATTCTAATCCTCCCCCAACATCAGCTCCCTTCTAGTTCCAGCCTCACCCAGCATCCATTCCCTTCTAGTCCCTGCATCAGCCCATTTCCAGTCCTAGCCATCCATCAGCCCATTTCCAGTCCTAGCCCCCCCATCACCCCACTTACAGTCCTTAACCCCCCATCACCCCATTTTCAGTCCTTAACCCCCCATCACCCCATTTTCAGTTTAAGCCCCCCCTATAACCCATTACCAGTCCTAACCCCCCATCAGCCCACTTCCAGTCCTAACCCCATCAACCCATTTCCAGTCAGCCCCCCATAGCCCATTGCCAGTCCTACCCCCCCCCCATCAGCCCACAGCCCATTACCAGTCCTAACCCCATCATCCCACCTCCAGTTTTAACCCCCCAGCCCATTTCCAGTCCTAGCCCCCCATAGCCCATTACCAGACAACCCCCATCAGCCCACAGCCCATTACCAGTCTTAACCCCCCCAAAGCCCATTACCAGTCCTAACCCCCCCCAACAGCCCATTACCAGTCCTAACCCCATCATCCCACCTCCAGTCTTTACCCCCCAGACCATTTCTAGTGCTAGCCCCCCCATTGCCCATTTACAGTCATCCCCCATCAGCCCACATCCCATTTACAGTCTTTACCCCCCCCAAAGCCCATTGCCAGTTCTAAGCCCCCCACAACAGCCCACAGTCCATTACCAGTCCTAACCCCATCAGCCCACCTCTAGCCTTAACCCCCCCCAGCCCAGCCCATTTCCAGCCCCAGCCCCCCAATAGCCCATTACCAGCCCTACCCCCCCAGTCCATTTCCAGCCCCAGCCCCCCAATAGCCCATTACCAGCCCTACCCCCCCCCATTCCATTTCCAGCCCCAGCCCCCCCCATAGCCCATTACCAGTCCTACCCCCCCCCATAGCCCATTACCAGTCCTACCCCCCCCCCCCCGGCCTAAAGTAAAATTTAATTTAAAAAAAAAACCTGGTGGCTGCCGCCGCGGGGCCCCCTCTGCTGCCGCGGGGGCCCCGTCTACAAGCTGGTCGGGTCCGGTCGGGTCGGGTCCGGTCGGGTCTCTCTCCCTCCCTCGCTGCAGGCTGCGAGAGACGCATGTCTCTCGCAGCCTGCAGCGAGGGAGGGAGGGAGAGAGACCCGACCGGACCCGACCCGACCAGCGTGTAGACGGGGCCCCCGCGGCAGCAGAGGGGGCCCCGCGGCGGCAGCCACCAGGTTTTTTTTTAAAATTAAATTTTACTTTAGGCCGGGGGGTATCCTACCCCCCCCCCGGCCTAAAGTAAAATTTAATTTAAAAAAAACCTGGTGGCTGCCGCCGCGGGGCCCCCTCCGCTGCCGCGGGGGCCCCGTCTACCAGCTGGTCGGGTCGGGTCGGGGCCGGTCCGGTCGGGTCTCTCTCCCTCCCTCGCTGCAGGCTGCGAGAGACGCGAAGGGAGAGCGTCTCCTCGCGTCTGTGTTAAGCCCTCAGGGGCTGATGGGAAATCCCATCAGCCCCTGCGGGCTTAACACAGACGCGAGGAGACGCTCTATCTTCGCGTCTCTCGCAGCCGGGAGGGAGGGAGGGAGGGAGGGAGACGAGACCCGACCCGACCCGACCGGACCAGACCAGACCAGACCATCTTGTAGACGGGGCCCCCGCGGCAGCAGAGGGGGCCCCGCGGCGGTAGCCACCAGGTTTTTTTTTTAATCGAGTTAAAAAAAAAAACTGGTTCTATTTTTGGTGGGCCCCTGCCGGTTGTGGGCCCTACGCCATGGCGTACATGGCGTATACGTAAATCCGGCCCTGTTCTTTATAATAACTGAAGGTCATTGCTAAACCAGGGAACTGATTTCACTCACACTACCTATTATCAGTAATCTCACTATCACTTTCTATCATCAGTAATATCCAATGGGATGCATTTCACTCTGCAACAATATGCTACATTTTGTCAGTGCAAGGTCTGACCAAGATTGAATCACACATACAGGTTGCATCGTAGCATAATGACAGTAAATGACAGCAGATAAACACCAGCCTGGTCCATCTAGTCTCCTCAGCAAGATGCCAGAATTGCAGAGTTGTATGTTCCATTCCAGGCAGGTTACCCCTCTCCATTTAGAAGTTATCTACGTTTGTTTTGATTCCATCCTCTGTCACTGTTTTTGCTCCCACCACCTCTTTCTGGAGGGCATTCCAGGCATCCACCACCCTTTCCATGAAAACGTATTTCCTAGATTTATTCACTTGCATACATTTTGCCCTTCATCAAGTGGGGTAAACAAAAGAGCTCTTGAATGCCCCTTATCCTGTGTAGGCTCTTCTACCATGTGCTTAAATCCCAGAGCATCCATTACACCCATGCCACCCGGGCATTAAAGTCCCTTAAAATTGTGTCACATCTAGATCAAGGGACAAAGCAATCCCACTGACCAGGCTGATGTCATGGCTAAACCTGTATGGACAATAAAACTATACAGATCCCCCAGGTTCCATTGTGTATAATCATCCTGCCATATATTCAATACTTAGTCCAACTAATAGATGCAAAGTTAATTGAATTAACTTCTAATTATCACACTTCTGGCTTTACACTTAGTGGTAGAGGCTGGCAGACGAATTTCATTCATGTAAATATTATCTGTATCTGTTAACCATGTCTTGATGATGCCTAAAATTTGTAGTGAATTCTCTTGTATAATGTCTCAAAGCAACAATGTTTGATTCTTTACTGAGCATGGTTTAATAAAAGCTATTAACATTTAACAAGTTTATAATCATTCTTATCCAGGAGCAGTTTCCAATAATGGATATAGATATCAGTCCCCGTTTCTTACCACTTTCTTTGATACCACCATAAATGCCTCTTCCAACTATAACCTTGAACTGGGTCGATATTCCCTCCTCCTAAAGCTCATTAACTTCAAAGGGAGGGGGGGGGGGAGGGCCATCATCAGTATTGCCAGTAACCAAAATAATAAAAAACTTTTCCAAGATAACAAGGTCTAATCCAAAACATGTCACTGAAGAATTTGATACTTGTTTCCTCTCCATTTTTGCCATAGGCCAGGCTGATCTTAAACCAGTGATCTTTGTAATGGAAGGCAGCCATCTTGCCAGCTGAGCCATCATCTGCATGGAGAATGGCCCTACCTAGACAGCTCTTAACTCTTTCTTCCTGTTTCCTGACTTGCCCAAAATTTATCTGGTCTGCACTGCGACTCAATGGAAAATGCTAACTGGATTTCTTTTTGTTTCATCTGGGGGCAATTTCTCCAAATTGGTTAGTTTTGCTCATACCATGAGAGTCATGAACCTCATTTCTAAGTCAGGGTTTATGGAGTATGATCTCAGCCTCTCAAATTTAGTGCTAATGCTCACTGTAATACTTGCATTTTTCCAAAGAGAGCTTCCTCTGGAATTCATAAGATGTACTGTAACATGTATGGGTAGACTGTCAACATGTGACTGGAAGTTCTTCTTTACCAAGCCCGTGGCTCCTAATATGATGGGAAATATTTCTATATCTTTCTGCCACATTTTCTTGGTCTCCAACTGCATTTCTTGGTACTTCAGGATCTTCTCCCTTTCCACACTATTCACAGAATAATCACTTGGAACCAACACTTCTATTATCAGTACCGTTCTGGTATTTTTCTCCTTTACCACTATGTTGGCTTCCTTGCATCCAGTTTCATATCCATTGGAATGGAAATGTCTCAGGTGATCATAACTTCTTCATTCTCTGTAGTTCTCTTAGGGTCATGATCCCAGTGCTTTTCAGGGACAGTGATGTTGTAGTATTTACAGAGAGTCCAATGTATGAAGCATGTTACTTTGTTGTGTCTTTCTGTCTAAACATTTTCTGCTATCAGAACTTCACAGCCAGCTACGAGGTGAGTCTAGTGTTTCTGTAAGAAAGACCTGAAAACACTAGACTCACCTGTAAGAATCGACATATGTTTGTTTTGCCAGTTTTTTCAATGCTCGCTGTAAACCATCTCTGCTGTCCTGGGCTGCAGCTATCAATCTCTCTTCCTCTGGTTTCAGTTCACCTCTCCTTAGGCATTCATGTGTCTGTTCTTGATTGACAAAGGGTTTCTGAAGTAACCCTCTCCATTTCCTACTGTATGTGCATTCGCAAATCATTTTTCCTTTTTTGCTAATCTAATTCTTTGAAGAGTTTTTTCTCTTGATTTGCAAATTCTGTTGCTTCCTTTCCTGGGTGTGCTTGTGGATTCTCACTCATTCCTTCTAGTCATCAGAATGTTTGTCCAAGTTTGATGAAGGAGATTTTGGATATTTATTTTCATATTTAAGCACCTTTTGCATATTTGGATCCGATGATGCTGTTAGATAGTCCCGGAGGCCTATGATAATAGTTCTGTATGTGTCACCAATCGCTATGAGGCCAAGTCTAGGTCTTATAGTTGTTCCCCTTCGGAAATGCCCCTGCCATCCCAGTTCTGAAGTGATGCAATTAAGGGACATCCACATTTGTAAAATGGCCTACACCTGTGCACATAACCAGCCTTGCTATCTGCATGGGAACCATCTTCAGAAATGATTACTGGGATGTTCATTTTTTGGGGTGGAGACATAGCAATTATACTTGTCTCCTGTCACTGCTGCCACTCCCCAGAATTTTTTAACATTCTGCTCTGGACATCCCAGAGTCTTTCTAGACATTTCTTCTAAAGTCCCATTTATAGAGCAACCATCATAGGCCTCCAGGCCTACTTAAGAGCATCAACAGACATGAATGCATTAAAAGTATGTATGAAAGTAAACAATCAGAGCCCGCCTTCATTATCAAACTTGGACAGGCAATCTGACACGCAGAAGGAATGGAAGAGAACAGGGCCGGCCCGTCCATTGAGCAAGAATGTTTTTTGCACAGGGCCCCGCGTTTCAGGGGGCCCCGCGCAAAGAACATTCTGCTTTTTTAAAAATTCAATTTAAAAAAAAAAAGCTGGCTGCAGCTGCTGCTGCCGCGGCAGCAGCAGAATGGAGTGTCCCGCGGGGCCTCCTCTGCCCGCTGAGCCCCTCTGCAAGGGCTTTCAGATTCGCAAAGGGAGAGTGTCTCCCTCGCGTCTCTGTTAAGCCCGCAGGGGCTAATGGGAAATTTCCCATCAACCCCTCGCGTCTAAAGACACTTTCCCTTCGCGAATCTGAAAGCCCTTGCAGAGGGGCTCAGCGGGCAGAGGGGGCCCCGCGGGACACTCCATTCTGCTGCTGCTGCGGTGGCAGCAGCAGCAGCCAGCTTTTTTTTTTTTTTAATTTCCCTGCGCCGAGGTGGGGGGGTTAGGACTGGTAAGGGCCTGGGCTATGGCGGGGGTTAGGACGTGACTTGAGGTGGGCTGTGGGTTGATGGGGGTTAGGACAGGAAATGGGCTGATGGGGAGGGGTTAGGACTTGAGGTGGGCTGTTGGGGGGGTTAGGACTGGTAATGGGCTATGGGGGTTAAGACTGGTAATGGGCTGTGGGCTGATGGGGCCTGTCTGGAAATGGGGTGATGGGGGGTTAGGACTGGTAATGGGTGGGGCGGGGGCTAGGACAGGAAATGGGCTATGGGGGAGCTAGGACAGGAAATGGGCTGATGGGGAGGGGTTAGGACTTGAGGTGGGCTGTTGGGGTGGTCAGGACAGGTAATGGGATATGGGGGGTTAAGACTGGTAATGGGCTGTGGGCTGATGGGGGGTTAGGACTGTTAATGGGCTAAGGGGGGGTTAGGATTTGTAATGGGATATGGGGGGTTAGGACTGATAATGGGCTATGGGGGGGCTAGGACAGGAAATGGGCTGATGGGGAGGGGTTAGGACTTGAGGTGGGCTGATGGGGTTAGGACTGGTAATGAGCTGTGGGCTGTTGGGGGGGTTAGGAGTGGTGATGGGCTATGGGGGGGGTTAAGACTGGTAATGGGCTGTGGGCTGATGGGGGCTGTATGGAAATGGGGTGATGGGGGGTTAGGACTGGTAATGGGCTATGTGGGGGTTAGGATTGGTAATGGGCTATGGGGGGTTAGGACTGATAATGGGCTATGGGGGGGCTAGGACAGGAAATGGGCTGATGGGGAGGGGTTAGGACTTGAGGTGGGCTGATGGGGTTAAGACTGGTAATGGGCTGTGGGCTGATGGGGGGGGGGGTTAGGACTGGCAGTGGGCTATGGGGGGCTGACGAAATGGGCTGATGGGGTTAGGACTGGAAGTGGGCTGATGGGTTAGGACTGGAAGTGGGTTGATGGGGGGCTAGGACTGGAAGTGGGTTGATGGGGGGCTAGGACTGGTAATGGGTTGGGGGGGTAGCTAGGACTGGAAATGGGCTGAGTGGAAGGGGAGGCTTGAACGGCAAATAGCTGATGGGGACGGGGACTTGGAATGGAAATGGGCTGAGTGGAAGGGGGGCTTGAACTGCAAATAGCTGATGGGGAGGGGGCTTGGAATGGAAATGGGCTGTGAGGGAAGGGAGCTAGGACTGGAAATGGGCTGATGGAGCAGCTAGGATAAGACTGGAAATGGGCTGTTGGGGGGAGCTAAGATTGGAAATGGGCTGTGGTGGGGGCTTGGATTGAAATGGACTCATGGAGGGGCTAGAACTGGAAGTAGGCTCATGGGGGGGGCTTGGACTGGAATTGGGCTGAGTGGAGGGGAGCTAGGATTTGACATGGGCTGATGATGGGGCTAGGAAATGATTAGAAATGGGCTGATGGGGGGCTAGGATTGGAAATGAGCTGATGAAGGGACTCGGACTGGAAATGGATGGGGGAGCTAGGACTGGAAATGGGCTGATGGGGGGCTAGGACTGGAAATGGGCTGATGCAGGGACTAGAAGGGAATGGATGCTGGGTGAGGCTGGAACTAGAAGGGAGCTGATGTTGGGGAAGGATTAGAATGGGATGGGGCTGGGAGAGTAAAATGGAGAGAGGAAAAATATTTTGTGTGGGAGGGATGAAAAATCTACAATTGGCCTGGTATTGGGAGAGTAAGTGGGGATTGAGGATGGAGGGGTAAAATTTGAGTGGATGAAATAGGAATGAGGAAAGAGCAAAAGGAGAAAGATTAGTATGTTAAAGCAGATGTAGAGAGAGAGAATGGAAAAAAAACTAGAAGAGAAGAAAGGACAAATGGACAGCAGACGATGGAGAGTTAGCAGAAAACATGAAGAAACCAGAAGAAAGTGGCTGGAGCAATTGCAACTGAAAAAAAAATGCACAAAAGGTAGAAAGATATCTCTTTATTTTGAATTTATTAACTGGAATATGAAAGCTCTGGGAAATGTGCATCATTAATGTCTGCGCTTTGTTTGGTACAAGAGGAAATTAATTTATAGTTTTATTTCTACAGTGTTGTTGTACATTCCAAGTTTGGCTTTTGGGGTTCCCTGTTTAATTATTGCCTTCCTGTTTCTAAATTGTGATTCCTTGTTTGGTGATGGTCTATGTTCTGCATGTGTAACTGAGCTGAGGTATTCTGTTTATGTAATTCCTATTTGACATTGCCACTTGTTCTCTTTCCCCAGTATTCTCTGAAATGTATTGGTTTAATATTTGTAGTGTTGCCTTTTGATAGGTAGGGTCTTGTGCTTTGTGAGTCCTGGTAGTGCTGTTACGATATGGCGGGTTTGCTATGGGTTCTAAATGGACAGTGTTTGTAGTAGTTCCTAATGTGCCTGGCAGTTGGCACTGGATTATAGTAATGTAGAAATCTTTTAGTCTTTCTTTATCCATACACTCATTAAGAGACATGTTTACTAAAAGTTAGTGTATGGTAACATTATGCAAATATTTATGCAAATAAGGCCACTTATGCAAATGAGGCCCCGCACCGAGTCTCCGCACATGGCCCCGCACCCCCCTTGGGCCGCCCCTGGATGAGAATCAACATGTATATAGAGAAGTGAGGGAAAAAAAATTCCATTTAATTTTGTTTCTTGTTTCATTTGCAGGTTATCAATTCAATTTTGGTTCATTTTTATAAATTTCCATTTCAGGGCAAATTTGTTGTTTAAGGAGGTAGCTGTGGCTGCTGCTTAAACAAAAAAGATAGCTGAAAGTTTACCAGGCCAGTAATAAGTTTGGAACATGGGTTTCTTCAGGCAGGAAATAATACTTGTGGTGATGAAAGTGCATTTTGCACTTCTCCCTGCAAGAGTTACATCCACCTTATTCATAGTCAGGAGCAGGTATAGACATGGAGGTCTCACCAACCAGGGCCAGACCTGCTTGTGCCATTCTGAAATCACACCACAACATGTATTTCCCTTGATCCACGCAGGCCACACCTCCACCATACCCATGCTAAAGGATATTTTCATGCTGGGACGTCAATATACCCGGCTTCTGAAATGCCTCTGAGGACATCTCCATGCTTTGCATGTCTAAGTTCCATTTTCAGACATCCAACTGGGGCTTTTAAATGACCCCCTATGGGGGTCATTCTGAAATGTGAATAAGCTGCCTGGACATATGGCATAGACATTTTCCCAGCAAAGACATCTACAATTGTTTTCTGAAACCATCGCGGCCCAGTCAGAGGATCTTAGAACATGGGTGGGAGGGGGCAGATGGGGGCCTGGTCAGCTGCAGAGAAGTACAAAGCGTATTCAGGAATGGCCTGTGTACGTTCTCAGTAATACCCACAGACATATAATTTATATCTGCGGAAACGTGCAATAAGGGCAGGACTTAGAATCTTTTTAGCTCTGCACTTCAATGCGTTTTATAAGGATGAATGACCAGGACAAATATGTAGCACCTGGTGTGCCTGCAGTCTGGAGGACCACAATATATTGTTTTAATGAACAGAGTGCAGAGGTGAGAGAAGGTAATGTAACAGCAATAACCACCCCAACAGAAATAGTTTGATGAGCAATAGTGTTTATTCTGGCTATGCTGACAATTCCTCTATTTGGACATTAGGTTCTGCTGATGTTTGGATAGTATGTGGGTGAATATAGGAGGGAATCATGTGCGGCTGAAAAATGATGATCAGATTTGTAGTCCTGGGACACCATGCCATGATGTTATACCAGCTGTTGTTGTAGGTGCTGGGCATCTGTTTGGCAGAGGTATGTCTTGTGTGGGTATGAGGTATGTGGTTTGAGGGTGGCATGGGAGGCTCTGTTGTGCTCAGCCGCAATTCTGGTGGAACATGATAGCTTGGCCAGTACTTGGGCAGTATGGTGTCCACAGCATTACCAACTGCTGTTCTGAAAGGGCAGGAAAAATCTGAAAATGGTCTGGCACTTTTGTAGAGACAGCTGCTGGTGCTCTTGGGCATTTATTAGTGCTGTGTGCACTGTTGCAAGCAATCATTCTGGGGATCCCATTTTAGTGACAGGGATATGTTGTTACATTACGCTGTATGGATCCTCCCCAGATTAACATTCTATAGATTGTTGTCAGAGATGACCCGTGCAAGAATAAATAAGGAGTTCCCTTACTGCCATGCATGTTGTGCAGCAAGGTGTGTCAAGATAATCACGTCACTTTCTACTTGTTTTTCTAAGGTCTTTGAGTGCACTATGTCCATTTTGCTGTGTTCTGAGCATGCAAAGAGGTGTATATATGATCTGCTATGCTGCAGCACCACTGTACTATCAGCATTCACGTGTAGTTTGCATGTGCACAACGCTGTCAGTAAGTGGAGCAGATTGGGGTTGCATGTTTTAACAATGGAGGTGTGGCTGCGCGGAGATGAGAATGAATGGCTATATCTATCTTTTCAGAATACGGAGAGAAATGGACTGGCATCGGGCACTTTGAATCTGATGATCACATGGTATACTATGCTGGAAATGAAAGACAAAGAAGAAATAGTGTTGCATTTATAATTAAGAAGAAACTTGCAAGAATTGTAATGAAATATAATGCAATCAGTGAATACTTAATTTCTATTCGTCTATGATGAATGCCTTTCAACACAGCTATTATTCAGGTATAAGCCCCAACAACAGCTGCAGAAGAGGAAGAAGTGGATGAGTTCTATTAAATTGACAGAACGTGCAAACAGGATATCCTGATAATCATGGGTGACTGGAATGCAAACGTAGTCAACAAAGAAGACAAATTGGTTGGAGAATATGGACTTGGCAGCAGAAATGAAGACCAACGATCTATTCATCTCAAACACCTTCTTCCAGCAGCACAAACGGTGACCGTACTAGTATGTAAACCCAAGCTAAAACTGAAAAAGAGCAAGCCACTCATGAATGTAGCAAAATATGACCTTGAAAATACACCACCAGAATTTAAAAACTGCCTGCAAAATCAATTTGCTGCTTTGGATACAAATGACAGAGCACCCGGAGAGTTATGGGATGACATCAAGAAAGTTGTGCTTGAAGAAAGTGAGAAGTCTCTACAAAAATTGAAAAAGCAAAAAAGACTACAATGGATGACCAAAGAAATTCTGAAAATTGCCCAGAAATGCAGAGAAGGTAAAGACAGAGGAGAGGCAATCACAGAACTCAACGTGCAGAAAGACAAGACAACGAGAAATACTATAATTTATTTATTTATTTTAAAACACTTATATACCATCATTTTGTCAAAGCATTCACAGCAGTGTGCAACAAGCATAAAAACAACATAAGAAGTCCCATCCAGCAGGACACCCCAGCCCACCCCCCAAATGCTGCAACACCTCAATTCCACCTCCTTTTATACAACCTCACATACCACTAAAATGCTGCAAGACTAAAGTTCCACTCCCCCCCACACTGCCTGGGGGGCTACCACCCAAAGCTCAAGGAAAAAGAAAAGCTTTTGGCACCTTACGAAAAGACAATGATGCGTGCAAGGAAATAGAATCAGAAACTATCAGAGGAAGAAGATCGGCTTTCCTAAAGCTACCAAAGTTAAGTAGAAAGTTTCAGCCTCAAATTGGAATGCTTCAAGATGCTCAAGGATCCATGTTGAATGATGCTGAGAAGATCAAGAAAAGGTGGAAAGAATATAAAGAGTCATTATATTATAAAGATCAAGTGGACCAACAGCCGTTTCAACCTGTACCTTATGATCAGGAACCATTGGTGCTGAAAGAAGAAAGCGAAGCATGCCTGAGTGCATAATGAGAGGAATAGCCAGCAGGAAAAAGGAGGTGATAGTGCCTCTGTATAAGTTTCTGGTGAGATTTTATTTGGAGTACTGTGTAAAATTCTGAAGACAATACCTTCAAAAAGATATAAACAGTCAATTAATGGAGTTCCTTTCCTCCTTTTCTTTTCTGGCAGCCTATGTTTTATTGTACACCACCCTGACGCATAAGCTTGGGTGGTATATCAAGCCTTACAAATAAAGTATTAGATAACTAGTTTAAAGCTTGAAACTCTACTCCTTGTATAAGAAAAGTTCAGCTCTAACAATATCTTTTATCTGTAACTTTGCAGTTGAATGGGTATTATCATATGGGTAGAGACACCTTTTGTTTCAAAAACATTCTACTAGTGCACCAGTGTTTTGCAAAAAAAAAAAAAAAAAAATAGTCACTGTGGTATGTCAGTCACTTATCTCAAATCTTCTTTTCAGGTCTTGCTGCTTTCTTGATGATGGTTCCCTTAGGATCCTCTCTGCTCCAGAAATGTCCTGCTGTAGTTAGGATACCTACTACCTATCTTTAAAAAAATCAGTAAAAGGGGGGGGCGGAGCCTGATGTCCAGCGGGATGGTCGCATAACGCTGAGGCTCCCGAGAGGCCTACTCAGAATCCTGAATTAACACCGTAAATACTTGGAATTCTACTCTGATCTTGCCGGGGCACGTTGGTGAGATGGCGGGGACCAAACCCACGCGCCTGGAATTCGGATCTCCAGCGGCTTCTCACGGCAAACGCTCCAAAACTGAACCTCCGTCCCCGCAGAAGGGGCTGGCCGTGTGCGAGGGCCCCGAAATGCAGCAGGAAATCCTCGCAGAGATTAGAGGGGTCAAGGACCTCGTGCAGTCAAACGGTGAAGCACTCCGAGCGCTGCGGGAAGACTTTGGTGTGCTGCAAGGCAAGCTAGAGGGGCTTTCTTCGCGTCAGGACAAAATGGAGAGCATATTGGACTCCCATACGGCCCGGTTGTCCAAACTCGACAAAGTTGAACGCCAGGTGCGGGCCCTGCAGAAAGAAGTGGAAGATGGCAATAATAGAGCGCGCCACAACAACATACGGCTCGTGGGCATACCGGAGGGAGCGGAATCGGGAGACATGAAAGAGTTTTTATGCAAAATTCTCCCTTCCCTGCTCCAAATCACCTTTGCCAAAGATTTGGAGATTGATCGCGCCCATCGTGTACCTACAAGCATAACGCTCAACAGGAAGACCCCGCGGCCTATCATCTTTCGACTATTGAGATATCAACACGTTGAGCAAATTCTACATGCCTCTCGGGCAAAGGGCCATATGGAGTTTGAAAGCCACAAGATCTCCTTCTATCCCGACTTGGCTAAACCCACGGTCGACCGCCGAAAGCGCTTTCTGGAATTCCGGCCGAGGCTTCAACAACTACAAGCACGCTATGGCCTGATGTACCCGGCCAAGCTTCGAGTCACGCTTCACAATCAGACAAGAACATTTGAGGACCCTGATCTACTAGCGGAGTTTTTGGATTCCAAAGAAGCTGACTTGATGCGCTGACTTCCAGAATACTCCTGAAAGTGTTCTCATATCCGATGTACCCGCCATATTGGATCTGCCGCAGCCCAGCAAAGAGTCTGGCGAGGGCAGTTGGTTGCCTTACTTTTGATGATATCTGTGACCCGACTCCATCTACCCACAGTAGCCTCGATGAGTATCAGAGACAGTGTTAATTATGGACTCTGGTGTTTCTTTTCTTTTTTTTTCATATCTTTCTACTTCCTCTCTAGGGCCTCCTCCCGCAGACATATGGTCGCCATATTCTTTGGGGGTTTTGCTTCTTCTCTGGGATACTTTGTTACATACTTCTCAATATGGGGTGTATTAGCTAGAATACTCGGTGATTATGTCATTGTTGCACAGATCCTGATTGTATTGTATGTTTTCAAGTGCCCTTACCTAAAATGTCTATTACTGATTGATGGCACCATGTAAGATTTTCTCATTGAACGTAAAAGGGATCAATAATCCGATAAAACGGAAGAAAATCCTAAGCTACCTAAGTCAGGAAGCTGCGGATCTGATTTTTCTCCAAGAAACGCATTTAAACTCGAAGGAAACTCTTAAACTCAATATTAAACCTTACATGGTGGCCGCCTATTCCCCAGCCGTTTCTAAGAAATGTGGGGTTGCCATATTGGTTAGGAAATCTTTGCATGCTACTATTATTGCGACTAGCTCAGATACAGAAGGTAGATGGTCCAGAGTTCACCTCAAGATAGGTAGCCTTGAAGTTACATGTCTATGCCTTTACGCTCCTAATGTGGATGACCCTGCCTTTTTTGCTACCATTGCTCAGGTTGCGCAGGCCTCTGCTAATACTTCATTGATAATTGGGGGGGATTTCAATTTAGTCCTTGATCCCCTGATTGACAAACAGCCGCCTAGGTCAAGTGGTCCCCCCAAGAGTCACACCACGCTTACCTCCCTGATCAAAGATCTTGCTTTAGTTGATCTATGGAGGTTACTACACCCCAATGAGCTAGACTTTACCTTCTTTTCTTCTCCTCATAAATCCCAGTCTCGTATAGACTTCTTTCTAATATCAAAACTATTAGTTCCTCAGATAGACACTGCAAAGATTCACTCCCAACATATTTCGGATCATGCTGCCATTTCCTTTCAATTACACACTACTGCACCCCAAGGGAATTCGGGGGCCTGGTTCTTTGATAGAGCCCTGTTAACTCAGCCAGAGTTCCAGGTAGAAATTCGAGCAGCCATACAGGATTACTTCCATTTTAATCTACCCCAGGATACGAGAGCCTTTCCCCATGCCCAATCTCACTCTCGCTTGTCTAAATGGCAGATGCTTAATGATTATGTACAATCTGCTCATTGCTCCAACATGCCTGTATAATGTGCACTCATCATGTTTCAGATCACCGTTAGGTTTCGTAACACAATAATGTAAGTACACGCCCGCTTCGGGTATGATTAGTTTTCTAGCGAAGAAGCAGGGGGGAGGGGGGTGGTAGGGGTTTTACTTTGGTGTATGTATTACACGTTATGTATCTGTCTTTTAGCTGTATGTCTCCCTTTCCTATGTTGTTATAAAATGAAAATAAAGAATTAAAAAAAAAAAAATCAGTAAAAGAAATTGCCTCCCTATCTCTGTGTGCAGTAACTAGAAAATGTTCCTATCTTTTTCTTCTTTTTCTTTTTCTGTTACTTGTGAGACTTGCTTTTCCCCAAAACAAAAAATAATCAGATTCTCTGTTTTTCTCTCCCACAGAACTCTATGTACAAAAACCAGTTTTTCTTTAGGTATAGTATGTACCAGAGTCAATCCTTACAATTGCCAATTAGTTCAGGAAAACTATACCAATTTCCAATAAATTTAATTCTTTAAATAAGGCAATGATTTTTTTCTTTCTTCAAAAACACATTCAATCCTTCACTCTTTCAGACATATACTGTCTTCTTCACTGAAACAGTTAAGCTGTGTCAGGATAAAACAAGTCCTGTGAGCAGTACTCAGGATTAAAACAGCTCACTTGCAGAGTTTCTCTCACTACACTGGGGTCTTATTACCATCGGGGCTTGTCTGGCCCTTCCAGATGTCCAAAATGTGGACAGGCCATATGGCACCCAATTATGATCTCACAGGAGCTATATGTTCTCACCGGATCAGAATTGGGTACAACAGGCTTGGACATGTAGGATGTGCCACAATTTTGAGCCGCTGCATGCCCAGCCTGTTTCCCATACAATCCGAACAAGGCTTCTGCATGGAGCCTCAGTGCCATTGTGTCCATCGTCATGGCACTGGGATGCCATGCAGGAGCCCATTCCCAGCTGTTTGACCCCTGATTGGACCTGTCAAGGCTGGGATCGAGTGGTAGGGCTCCCTCTGCACCGCTCACCTTGCTGGTGCCAGTCCCCCATACTGTCCTCTGATGTCAGGGGGACTTAGTCCACCTTCAAGATGGAATAGGTCCCCCTTCTAAAAAGGCAACCCTGGATGTACAGGGCACTCCCCCCCCCCCGACCCCCATCCAGAGCTCCCCGCATACTGCCAATGTATGTGTGGGGAGCCTGGTGTTCACAATTCGCTCCCTGTGAATAGCAGGGGTTGAACATCCAAACCGGATGTCCACTCCTGCTAGTCGCAGTTTTCAATGGCCCCCTGGGAGTTTTATGCCTTCAGCCTTATTTTTCCTTCACTGCTTGAAGGACTCCAGTGCTATAGAAAGCAAGTCACACACTGTGGAACATTTAATCAAAACAGTGCTCAAAATTAAACTTTCTCTCCAATAAATCACTTCAAATTCTCACTTTCAAATAAATCACTTCAAATCTTCATTCAGCTTGGATTTAAAACTGCTCGAATGAGTTACAGAGCTTCTTCAGTCTTATTCCTGTCATCAAGGAAAAGGTTGCCACATTTAACTTTACATTTTCTCTCCAGCTTTCATTCTAGCTTCTTACACACCTCTCCTGTGAATAATTCTCAACTACTTACAGTTCTGATATCTATTAAATCCTTTTCCAGTTTTTCCATGCAGACACATTCTCTCTGGCATGTCTTTCTCCATCAGTCTTCTTTCCCAACCAGTAACTGTAGTTCCTGTAGATCAGCAGTTCTCAACCTGTGGGTCGCGACCCCCATGGGGGTCGCCACAGGATTTAGCAGGAGTTGCCTCACTCCGCCAAGTTAAAAAAAAAATTAAAAAAAGCTCACAAGTTGCTGCCACTGCCAAGTCCACTTCTCGGCAGCGGCAAATTCACCGCCTCCCTTCTAATGCAGCCACGGCTCCCTGCCTCTTAGGGAACCGCGGCTATGCCTGTAAAACCATTGCGGAGCATTCCTATCTCTCGACGGGCTCCATGCAGCATTGTGGCACCTCCAAAGGAAGTTGTTTACCACTTCCTTTGGAGGCGGGACAATGCTGCATGGAGCCCATCGAGAGACGTTAAGGCTCCGCAATGGTTTCATAGGCACAGCCGTGGTTCCCTAAGAGACAGGGAACCACGGCTGCAGAAGAAGGAGGCAGACATGGGGAGAGGGGAGGAGGGGACAGGGAACCTGCAATGGGGCTGACATGGGGAGGGGGGCTGACATGGAGGGAGGGGGCTGACATGGAGGGAGGGGGGCTGACATGGACAAAGGTAAGAGACAGGGGGACATACTGGACAGATGGGGGATAAATGCTGGACAGAGGGGAGAGACAGTGTGGGTTAGGATTATAATGGGCAGATGGGGGGGGCTAGGACTGGTAATAGGTTGATTAGGGAAGGCTAGGACTGGGAATGGACTGATCAGGGGGGGTAGGACTGGTAATGGACTGATGGGGGCTAGCATTGGAAATGAGCTGATCGGGGAGGTTAGGACTGGAAATGGGCTGATTAGGGGAGGCTAGCACTGATAATGGAGTTGAGGGGGGACTAGCACTGGAAATGAGCTGATTGAGGGGCTTTGACTGGGAATGGGCTGATTGTGGGGAGGGGATGATAGAGCTGCTGGCCCTGGAAGAAAACTGGGGGCTAAGGCTACAAATGGGCTGATACGAGGGGATGGGAGAATGGAACTGGAAGGAAATGGATCTGAGAGGGGCTGCCATGGTATTTGTACTAGAAGGGACTGGTCAGTGGGGAAGGAGGGGGACTGGAAGGGATTGGACACCAGTGGCAGTCATGGGAATGCAAGTTGACATTGGAAGGTACTGAGAGTGAGGACTGGAAAGGGGCTGATACTGGGGAGGGTTACTGGGACTGGAAATAGGCTGATGAAAAGAAGTGAAGAAAATGAAAGAAGAGATAAGAAATGGCAGATGGACCATAGACCACCGAAAGAGAGCTAAGAGAAGACAGGAAAGCAGAAGCCTCAGATCAGGACCAGCATGATCAGAGAATAAATTGGTCAGACAACAAAGGTAGAAAAAATAATTTTATTTCAAATTAGTGATTTGACTACATTATTTCAAATTAGTGATTTGACTACAAAATCGTCATAATTTTGAAATCAAATATTGTTACTTGTTATTGTGATTAATTATTGTGGTTTAAATAAGTAAATTTTATAAATAAAAACATATTGCAAAGGCCTATAATATATTACAAATGATTAAAGCGACAATGCGTTAATGGTAAGGGAAGAGAGAGACACATTTGATTTTATCATTGGGGGTCACCACAAGTTGACCAATGGTAAAAGGGGTCACTGTACAAGAAAAGTTGAGAACCACTGCTGTAGATGGATTACACCCAGCTCTGTCTGGAAACAGTCCCTCACTACCTGCATTTCAACTCACACAGGGCAGACAGGAGTGCTCTTAAGCCCCTAGCAGACCTTTGCACACAAAAGTAATTTTACAGGTCATTTTCTTTAAAGTTTGCATAGTATCTGTTTTATTTACTTAACTGGGTCATGCTTTTTATCTCCTTATCTCCTGTGAACTCTCCTCCTGCTTGCCCCAGGCTCAGCTGCTTCCTGCCCCAGCTTTGTGCATTAACTCCTTCAGCATGGTATTGAAACTGCAGCCTCATTCCCTATACTGTACATTCATACACACATATTCCTTCAGAATCAGTAAAGATGTATTTATTTGGCACGTTTCCTTATTGACACTTCATTTGAACTAGCCAGCCTTTAATTTAAATATTTATTTCCTTATTTGAGACCTTACTGACCTTTTTCATTTAATTTTAGGTCAAAACGTTTTTATTGTCCATTCACAAAACAATGGCTACATTGAGAAAAAAGGCACATTATGTCAGTCAAACATTTACAGTGTAGCAGTAGCCTAGTCTAACAACCAACTTTTTTTAAAATTAAATTTTCAAAAAAGATTTGTTACAATCCAAAATATTCAGAAAAGAAGGAATGCAAAAACAAATCAATATTACCCAACATTTAAACCACTAGACCAGGTCTACCACTAGCCCATGTCTAATAACCAACATTTTTAAACTTCAATTTTAACTCCCACCTCCATCCCATTTCTTGACTTACCACTTCGGTATTCCAATGAAGACAGAACCATAGGGATGCTCTAGTGGGGGTGGACTCTTCACCAGAGATTCACTACAAATCATTTACCCTCCTCGGACGTTCTACCTCCCTCCACTTCAGCCTTCCCTCTCATTATCCCAACCCACTCCCCCACCCCCCATACCCTCACAGCAGGTGCTTTTAACTGTTTTTCTCTGCCATTACAGAGAGATGCTGGATACCTGAAGAGGGATGGATGGGTAGAATGGGTGAGGGTACATGGCTAATGGTTTTCCTAGAGCAGTCATTCTCAACGGGGGTGATATTGCCCCTAAGGGGGCAAAAGTTGATCTGAGGGGGGTGATAGTAAAAATGCCTCACTTTGAAAAAAATGCACCTGTACCTTCAATCAAGCGAGCTTCCCAATCTGCCAATTAAGAAATGCCCTGAAGCTTCAATCAAGCCAGTTTCGTGATCCTCGCCATCATCAGTGATCACTGGCTGAGGGCAGTGTGAGAGACACATGAAAACAACGACAAACTCTCCCACTAGAACCAGAGTAGATCTATTGTGTGTGCGACTGAGCTGCTACTGTTCTGGCAGGAAGGTACACCGCCGTGGGAATCTGCAGTGGTGTACCTTCCCGCCAGAACAGTAGCAGCTCTTCCGCACACAATAGAGCTGCTCCAGTTTTGGAGGGAGAGTTTTTCGCTGTTGTCATGTGTACTCAGCCAGTGATCGCTGATGACAGTGAGGATTAGGGAGCTGGCTTGGTTGAAACTGCACAGCATTTCTTCATCGGCAGATCGGGGGAGCTGGCTTAATTGAAGCTTCAGGGCATTTCTTCATCGGCAGATCAGAGAGCCCGCTTGATTTGAAGGTGCAGAGCATTTCTTCAACCGGAGATCAGGGAGCCGACTTGCTTGAATAACATAGTTGCAAAATTAATTCCCCAGGGAGCGGTGGCTGAGTGCTATGTATTTCCGCAATTAAGGGGTTAATTCTCATGGTGATATTCTGAGGTTTAATGGTGTTGATATTATAATAATTGAATGACCTAGGTTAAAAGTGAACAAAGCATTGCTTGTTTATTATTTATTTATTTATTTAATTAAAAGGATTTCTATACCGCCTTTTCCTTGAATCAAGGCGGTTTTCACAGCAAACAATCACAATAGTGTTTTAGGGGTGGTCATGCAGTGGTCCATAGTGTGTGTGTGTGAGTTAGGGTGTATTAGATTCATGCTGAGCTATTTACATTGTGCGCTATTATACATTCCGATGACTATGTGGGGGGGGAGGGGGTTTGTTTCCGGTGATCTGATTACAATGTGTGCTATTATACTTTCCTATATACAAGTGGTGGGGGAGGGGGTTTGGTCTTCGGTTTTGGTCTGATTGGTGGGTAGGTCATGTGACATCCCCATAGTGTTCAATGAATAGTGTTGTCTTTAGTAGCTTCCGGAAGTCTTTGCTGTTTGTAGTTAGTCGAAGTTCGTCTGGTAGGTTGTTCCAAATTGTTGGTGCAGCCAGGGAAAGGGCTCGTTCAGAGGTGTCCTTTCAGACCTTGGTGATCTCTTTTGGTGTGTTGATGCGGTTGGATGTGCCCCTTCTCCTCGGTCGTGTACTGTTGTCAGGTTGTATGAGTGTCTATAAGCTGAGGGCCGATAATTGTTGCTTGACTTTGAATATGTTTATGATTGTCTTATATTTGATGCGTGAGGTGATTGGAAGCCAGTGTAGGTCTTTCAGGATTGGTGTGATGTGGTCCTGTCTTGATGTGCCGGCTATTATGCGTGCTGCCGTGTTTTGTGCCAGTTGCAGTGGTCTGAGGGTTTGTTTTGGGAGGCCAAGATAGATTGGGTTGCAGAAGTCTAGTAGTGGGGTGATTATGTGTTTATGTTTATGTTTATTACATTTGATATACTGCTCAGGCCAAGAAGCATCAGAGCGGTTTACAATCCTACATTTATGTTATGGAAAATAAGAAAAGAACGCCATTAATAAGATAGGACAGAGTAGGAGAAACAGATAGACAAAGTGATAGCACAGATAGGAGAAAACAGAACAGCAGACTACCTTCACAAACTACAGGCATGACAAATAGACTCAATTTCTGTATGATTTTAATCATTCGCCACGGACCCCGCCTAAGGGCCACACCAAAGGGCCCTCTGGCGAGGCCCTCTGGCGCGGGCCCGCCTCCGGAGCGGCGGTTTAAATGCCGGGGAGCAGGGCAGTTGCTAGGCAATCTGTGAGGTGAGGAGAGGTTCCCGCCCACACACCAAGATGAAATCAGCTGCATTCCCTGATCTTAAATGAGCCTCCGGAGCGGCGGTTTAAATGCCGGTGAGCCTGGCAGACAGTGCGGAAGTGTTCCAGGGCGAGGAGGGGCTTGAGATGTCGGATTAGGCTCATCCTGTGGTAAGCATTCTTGGTGGTTTTGCTTATGTGAGATTGTAGATTCAATTCGTTGTCCATAGTCCCATCATTAATCATGGCTCCGGAAAAGAAGTGTAGGCGATATCTGGAGGAGTATTTGTCTTATGGCTTTGTTGAAAGCCCATTTGATCGAAGATAGCCTGTGTGTCTTATATGTAACAGCTCATTTTCCAATGAAGCTATGAAGCCATCAAGACTTTTAGAGCATTTAGAAAGAAAACATCCTGATAAACTTGACAAACCCATTGATTATTTCAAAAATTTGAAAAAGAATTTCAAACAATGAAAAACTGTTCCTTCTTTATTAACAAAAAATACACAAACAAATGCAGATGGAAAGATTGCTTCTTATGAAATTGCACAAATCATTGCAAAAACTGGAAGTGCGCATACAGTTGCTAAAAATATTATATGGCCTGCCTTTGAAACTCTTATGAAAACTGTGTTGCACCGAGATTCATCAAGGCCCTGATTCTGTAAGGCGACTTGCGGTGCTGCATGTCCCAGCGGGACGTGCAGCCCCACAAACCATCCTGCTCATATTCCTCCACAAGCACTCCTCGTACGGCTAGAGCAGCAGTACGGGGAGAGCCAGTGGGGGGGCAGGAGGGGGCAGAGTGTGGGCGGAGCGGGGGCGGGCCAAGGTAGCAGGACGTATAGGGCCAATTCAGGTCACAGCCCAGTACGTCCTGCAGGATCAGGGGAAACATGCTTTGAATGGATGATCTGGGCTGGAACCCCCCCAGAGGCTGGGGCCGTGCAGCAGGGAAATAGAGGGTTGGCGCCACGAGAGTCAGGAGGACCTGTGAGGAGGACATCCCTGTGGGCATGCTGTCACATACCAGGATGTCTCAGGGCCTGATCCTGCACCTGCTGGAACATCTGGTTCCCATGGTGCAGAATTGGGTCCAAATGGGCCCGTCCGGCTCGGGGCCGTCCAGATGGCCCAGACGTACCCCTTAGGGAATCGGGCTCCAAGTGTTTTAAAAGCATTACCATTGAGCGATGATTTGATTTGGAGAAGAATGGATGAAATGTCATCTGATGTAGAAACCCAGCTTGTTGAAAAATTAAAAAGCAGAAAATTCTCAATTCAAATTGATGACTTAACAGTTAGTAATAGTACAGCTATTCTTATGGCATATGTCCATTTTATATATGAAGACTATAAACTGTGTAAAGAAATGTTGTTCCTAAAGTCTTTGGAAACAGATACAACTGAATCATCCATTTTTGAGGCTTTGAGATCTTGGCTTAATGAAAGACAAGTACCCTTTGAAAACTTAGGAGTATGTTTACTAAATTGCGGTAATGTCATTCGTGTTAGGTTCCGCGGTAAAGGTACAGATGCCCATATAAAGGCATGGGTGTTGCATCGTTACAGCAAGCTGTAGCAGCTAACGCTTGTTACAAGGCGCCTTAGACTAACAAGTGTTACAAGGCGCCTTGTAAGGCACCTTGCAAGGCACCCTGTAAGACAACTTGCAAGGCACCTTGTAAGGCGCCTTATAAGGCGCCTTGTAAGGTGCCTTGTTAGGTGCCCAGTAAGGTGCCATGTAAGGTGCTCTGTAAGGTGCCTCACAATGCGCCCTATAGGGCCTCCTAGGCTAAGCGCCATATTAGGTACCCTTGGACAAGGCACCGCAGAAGACACCCTGGGCTATGGAACCATAGGTTAAGGTGGCCTAACAAGGTTATGGTGTCCTAGGTTAGTGTGCCCTAGTGACTGCAAGGTGCCTCAGGATGACATGCATGACCTGTGCAGAACAGAGACAGATGTAGCCCTAACACTAGATAGAGCACTCAGGAAAGGCAATGAACAGGTGAGTGAAGGAGGGAGAAGTGGGAGCCACTGGACCTGCCATATCTGCGGGCATCCCATGTGCCTGCCAGTACTGATGACAAACATGGTGAGGCAGCTGTACCACAGCACAGGGTGTTGGCAATGTAAAGTACCGGAAAAACAGTTGGTGGCAGACGATGGGAATACGTGTCCCCCAGTGGAAGCGGAGGTGGCAAGATAGTTACAATGATAGGTGGACAGAGGAGTGGTGGTGCCATGCAGATCAGGCACAGGCGAGGCAAGCATGAAGAGGCACAATGCAGGAAAGGGTAGCAGTGCATGACATGGGATGGCAGTGTGCACTGGCAGACAGGACTCTACACAGCTGACAGACGCAGATAGACGGACCGAGGGAATGTTGGCAATTGTGGTGAGGGCATTATGGGCTGGAAGCACAGATCTGCAAATATATGACCTCTACAGGCATGCACACTATTTGAGTAGGACAGGCATGAGAGGAGGGAACAATGAGGAACTGAACCCATGAACACTGCCAAGAATGGCATTGTATTAACCAGTAGGCTATACCTCCATAGTGTATGTCACAGCAATGTCTGGATACAGAAGGACTGCAGGTCACCGCACAAACTGTCTGCTCTGAGTGCCAGGATAGGGTAACCCCACCAGTACCCATGATGCAATGCACATGCTGAATAGCAGTCTACAGCTGATCACCAAATGGGGTCTGCACCTCTCCGGTACCTCAGCTTGGAAAGACGAACTGACAGTGCGTGATACTGGCACAGAATAGCTACAGACCATGCCATTGTGCAGGTTCTGTGTTCACCCTGAGGGATAGGATGGGTGCCCAGCACTAGGTCCACAGTACATGTGGTGCTAGAGATAGGTCCTGCTGTACATCCCCATCACTACCAGTGTGTGACAGGTGTTCCTTGCAGTGCAGCCAAAGGTAATTTGGTGTCCATCTGTATCCTGCAGTCACATGTGGCCCTGTGGGACCAGACACCAGCCAGATTGGTGTGTACCCTGTGTTAGGGTCTGGCTGACATGGGCAGCTGTTATCAGGGCAGAGGGGTTCCTAGAATTGCATGAGGTGTGTGTAGCAGTGCCTTTATAGGTCACAGTGGTATACACTACATACCCCAAAGTGCCCACATCACCCTTTTTGTAAGTAAAGAACAGGTGCTCCCACCCCGGAGAAGCAACCTCCATCCTGTTTGTATGAGACAGCCCTCCAGGGTTGGTGGGCCAGAGCCATACCTATGACTGGGCAGTGGCAGACCAGCAGCAATGTTGGGGTTAGGTCTGGAAAACCCCAACTGCCTCCCACCACTGTCTGCCAGTCACCAACAGACAACACAGTCAGACTGTACCTTAAAGGTGTTCTGACCATGCACAGTCTAACTGCAGACAGTCCACCAGCCTGCTCACAGAGGAACTATGTGCAGCAAGCAGGCAACTCAGTGATTGGGACCCCAGGACTGGGGAACACAACTATATCACTGGAGGCAGATAGTGTAGAGCGCTATGTGGGAACCTAGACCTGCCATGGTCACTGCTCAGTCAGAGTGAGTGCCCTCCCAGCATGCCATGCTGTGGCCACCCTGTCCATGCAGGTGGTGGTCAGACACTACAGTGTCCCAGCCATTGCCCCACACCCTGTGAAGATGTATCCTGGCCAATCTGCCCTGTCCGGGCAGTACCCAAAATACCTTGCTCCTCATTCTGCACCTATTCTGGCTAACGCTGGTAACAGTGGGACATTTTGGGCCCAGTGAAGGGTGGGCAGCCACATAACAATGGATAGACATACACACACACACACACACTCACTCCTATTGCAGCATTGTACAAAGATAGGGGTGGTTGGCAACCCTGCCCGCAACACTGGTCCTGATCACAGTGCCGACATTGCTAAACTGTGCAGGGGGTAGTAGTAGTGCTCTGGTGATAACTTCAGCTCTATGCTGGGGCCAACAGCCTGACTCTCCATGCATCTTTGGATTGTGGAGCCTGTGTAGGTGGGTGTTTGTACCCCTGTTCACTGCTGCTTTGGGCTTTGCACATGTTGCTGTTGTATCTGCATTGTAGAGTAAAACATAGGGACATGCTCTGCAGGAATCACAGCTGGGGTTTGAACCTGTGACCCTCTGCTTCTGGACCCACTGGCTGGGTGTACTGCACCACACTGTTGACACAAATGCACAATAGTCCCTGGGGCTACCTGTACTTTTCCTCAGCCAGACTTTGTATGTTGCACTGCACACCACGTACTGATGCAGGGCATGGCCTAGGTCCACAGCAGGGAGTTGGCACTGCCCCCTCCAGCACGGGCACCCCCCCCCCTGCCAAGCTGACATGGCCATTTGCTGTCGGTGCTGGTAGTGTGCAGTCCCAGGCCATCCACTGTGTAGGTAGGCACCCGCCTAGGGAGCAGATCCCGGGGTGGGGGGCATACATGGACATCTTCACATTCCCCCCATCACTGCCTACCAATATTATGTCCCTTCCACATGGGGGCGGGATGGCTGGGGAGATATCAGGTCAGTGCCCTAGCAACTATTGGCTAGGGTGAACCAGGTAGATATAGCTGGATTGTGTTTGGCCTTGGTCAGCTGCTGTCTTGCTGATTTCCAGTTTCTATGTTCCTATGTGCCACCTAGGCACCCGCCTGTTCCACCCTGTGCCCCAGCTGCCCATGCTATATGTCCCGCCTGCGGCCCCCTATGCCCCATTTGCACCATCACAATATTGTAGGTCTAGTCTCGTCGAGGAGTTTCGTTGTCCAAAAAATAAGATTCGTACCCCTCATACAATAATAAGAGTTTAGTCTAATTTACCGTTGCTGCTCTCGTCTTATAAACTGTAGCTTTACTACACTGACGGATTCCAGCATAAAAGAACCAAATGGTCTCAGACTAAATCGGCAATGTCTCAGGGTATTATTTCCCTGGAGATTTTTTTGCCTACTTGCATCAATGACCATTAATAGAGGTTCTTAAAAAATGCGCTAGTTAATGCATTTACAACCTTATTTAGACTTCTCCTAATATTCTCTCAAATGTATTTAGAGATTGTGCTTATCTCAAAAAAGTAGATGAACATCCATTTGCACCATCGCCATAGTGGCCATTCATACTTTGGCACTACGGTGTTGCTGAAAATGGAGCACTACTATCATATTTCTTGGGCTCCCTGCCTAGGCTGTACATTGCTGACACTTAAATGGTTTCTCTCTCCTGCAAATGTGCATCTAACGGCAGGTTTTCATTTGCGGTAGGATTCAGCCCTTCAGTTCAGTGCGTTAGTGTGAAAGGGGCCTCTCCCCGCCCACTCTCCGCCCATTGACCCCTTCTCTACGCCCTCTCTCCACCTTCTGCGGTGTTTACTGCGGCCGGGGACGTTAACGATCGTTAAGTAACGTTAACGCGCATTAACGTTACATACCGCGTCTTTGCCCACTCTTTTTTTTGTGTGCATGTACGGTGTTTTTTTAGTTGTTACATACACATTGTTTCCCATTCACAGGCTACTTATTTATTCATTTTAAACCCTCTTTGGCTACAACTTGTTATGGGCTGCTTTTATGTTTTTTGGTTTGAGTATAGTCCACATTTTTGAGTGATTCTCATGTATAGACGCCTTCATTTTCTTCCGACCTTTTTCTTTGTCCTTTTCTCGTCAACCACATGGCATGCTTTAGAGGCACGCATGGCTCATATGCTGGTGTGTTTTCCTATGTGCACTCTCTTGCCAATACCGTTTTTATGTTTTACACTTTCTAGTATTCTTATTTTATGGGCTATTTGTAGGTTCTTCTAAAGATAGTTTTTTGTTTTTTCTTCTTGTGAACAGCGCAACACTGTTGTTTTCACATCTCTTTCTTTGGTTCGTGCAATCTCTCTTGTTACATTGATGTAGTTTTCCATACGCATAACAACTTACCTCATTGTTGTTGTATGCTGTGTACACAACTTAGAAATATAGGTAATTTTTGTTGTAATTCATCTTGGTCCTGCACCATTTTGCCGTATTCCTGATGAGGACACCGGTAGCACATGCGGTAACCAGTGCATTGTTCGGTAACACTCTTTTCTTTGTGGACATCCATGATCTTTTATTTATATTCCTTACAGCCCTCACTCACACACACTTAGGGGCATGTTTACTAAACATTCCTAATGTGCGGGGCCGCGGTAGTGTGCGTGTGCCATATAAGGAGTGGGCGGTTCAGGCAGAAAGAAGAAAAAAACCCGACCGTACGTGTGCGCGTCGCGCTAATTTGCGGGGCCCACATTAGCGCGTGGGAAGGCTAAGTGGGGCGCTGCTGAGCACATATCAGAACAGAGCTGTAGCACAACGGTGAACACACTAACCAATGGTGCAGGGGCTACAGGTTCAATCCCCCATTGTGCGCAACAAAAAGGCCAGCTGAGGCAACACCTTGAATGTGTAAAAGTGATTCAGGAGGCAAAGTACTTTTAGGCGGCACACTGTTCGTTTTGTACGGCATAAGGCGGCGCACTGTACTATCTGGGCGGCACAAGGCGGCGCACTGTTCTTTTTGGGCGGCACAAGGCGGCGCACTGTTCATTTTGGGCGGCACAAGGCGGCGCACTAATTGTGGGCAGCAGGAGGTGGCGCGCTGATGGGCATAAGGCGGCGCGCTGATACCAAAGCAAAGGAACACAGCCACAGCACAATGGTTAAGACACTGACCAATGGTGCAGGGACCAGGGGTTCGATCCCTCACAATGCCCAGTGAAAAAGGCTAGCTGAGGCAGTATGTTATATGTTGTGGAGTGCTGTAGGAGGCTTTCTAATTTTATTTTGTGATAACTACTAGCAAACGCACTCTCACAGCATATTAATATAAGGCGGCCCATAAGGCACATGTTACAGTGCACCGTCCGCCAAGGCACCCTAGAATGTCCCCTATAGGGCAGCATGTATGTTGCGACACAGGATAATGTATAGTGCACCCTATATGGCTGGCAACCGTAACGTGCCCTATAGGGCGCCCCATAAAGCACCCTCAGAGGCACCTTATGGGTACAGTACGCTGAGGGTGGTATTGCTGGCAGCAACATATGTACAGTAAATTAAAATAAATCTGTGGACACCCCTATCACATAACACCACTGTGGGTTTGAACCCATGACATCTGGCTGCACAGGCAGGGATGTAACCATTGGGCTACAGCTCTATAGCTGTAAGCAGCCCCTGGCTGGCTGCAGATAGCCTGTACGTCACCTCACTGACAGTCTGCTGTTGTGAACCACCCGTACCCATGATGCACTGCACATGCAAATCAGCTGTCCACGATTGAACACAGGATGGGAAATGCACCCCTAAAGCTCCCCGGCCTGGTAGGGGGAAGTGTCCGTGTGCACCCACACAGCACCTCGGCCTGGTAGGGTGTCCTGAGTGGGTGGACAAACGGCAAAGAGTAGCTAAACACCATCACATTGTGCGGTTACTGTGCTCACCCTGAGTGTGAGATGTTGCGCCCAGGACCAGGTCCACAACACCAGGCATGGCTGAATGCGGCCATGTCAGAGCTCCAAAGCAGCAATAACCTGTGGAATAGGTAGGTGCTGCATTAAACATTTTGGAGACCTCTGTCTGGCTCAGTTAGTGGGGATCCCCAGGTGGATAAAACAGGGCTTCCCCTCAACAGATCCCCACCCCAATGGCAGTAGAGTGGACCATCAACCCCAGTCCCGCTAGGGAACAGACACCCTACAGGGCAGTCCAAGCAGCTCCACACACATCCATAACACAATATCAGACAGACATTAGGCCTGGATATTCAAAGATGCACCCCACCACTATCTGATATTCACCTGCAGCAAGCCATCAGCCACTGTACCCTGCAAGGCACTCCATCACAACACATATCAGCTGTGAACAGTCTGCTGGCTTGTCCTGATGGACATGCATGCACCCACAACTGGGGTGGCAGCACACACAGACAGATAAGTCCATGAAGAGGCCCCCACAGGACACCCATACATATCACATGGGAGAATCACAATATAGCACTATGGGGGTGCCTAGCCATGCTGCCGTCACTGCACACTCAGGGTGAGAGTGATCCCCCAGCAGCACATACAGAGGTCACCCTGTCTGTGTAGGTGGTGGCCGGGCACTACCATGCCCCTGCCAGTGCCCTATGCCCTGTGCAGCTGCATCCTGGTCAGTCCACTCTGTCTGAGATATACCCATGGTCCCTTGCTACTCATTATGCACATTTGCAGGCCAATACTGGCAACAGTGTTGGCAGTGTGGGCTGTGGAAGGGGCATGCAGCCAACACCCACTGTATAGACAGACACACAATTCCACACCTATGCCATCATGGTGCTACTATTGAGGAGGTAATTAGCCTTGCCCACCAAACCGGTGCTGGGCACGGCAAGGCATGGATATGTTACGCAGTACTGCTGGGGGTCACTCCCCAGGGTGGTAAACACCGTCAGAGGCAAGGGCTGGAGCACGCACCGCAAACACCAAACAGATTGTTCGGATGGGGTCAACTAGCAGTATGTGCGTAACGTATGGATATCTATCTGCCAGTACTCCTAGCAAGCGTCTCAGAGCTGTGTACTGTATACCTCAGGTGTAGGGTTCCATTGCTAGGGTATGCAGGTGCTAGTATTGGGAGATGCACGCAGGGTCCAATGTTCTGCCTCTCCAGGAGACATTGGCCAATGGGGCCTGTGGGTGTGGGTGTGGGTGTGTCTGCCCCTGTTGGCTGCTGCTTTACGGCAGAGATTCCCAACTCCAGTCCAGGTGTGCATCACACTGATCGGGTTTACCTGCTTTTCCTCATGAATATGCATGAGCTACATCTACATGCCATGGGGGTGGTGCATAGATATACAGCACAGGCATTTGTATGAGTGGCAGCATGGACCCTGACTGGTGTGTGGCCCACCAGGACTGCATTTGGGAGATTCTGCTCTAGGTACTGCCCCTGTACATGGTGTCTGTGCTCAGTGGGGTAAAAGATAGACGTAGTACCATTGCATATGGCCTCGCCACGAAAGGTTTGTCCTTACTATCACTGTGTAGCTGTGGGAAGGATTGGTGGTAGCCCCAGCTGGGCTTTGAACCTGTGACCTTCTGTTCTTGTATGCACTGTCTGTGTGCACTGCACCACCTTGTAGCCACAGATTGGCTGGATTCCCTGGAACATCCATGCCTGTGGATCCGGCAGGGCCTGTGTGTTGCAGTGGACTGTGCCAGCCTGCACATGGCTTGGCCTCTGTCCTCTGTGGCTAGCTGCCACTGCCTCCTGCACCACATGTACTCGTGCGCCAACATGCTGGCATGAGCTTCTCTCAGAAAAAGCAGATGACCTGATTGCAATGTGGCAGTACGGGACTGCATTTGGGGGACTTGGCTGTAGGTATGCCCATTGTTGTGGTGTGTGTGCGGTGTTGGGTAACATATGGGTGTTTCCCCCATGCTTATGTTCCCTGCAATACAGGGGTGTCTGCTCTATCTTTGTTTAGTGGTGGGTAAAATATATGGACAGGGCTGGCAAGTGCCCCAGCTGGGATTTGAACCTCTGGCCTTCTAGTCCTAGAGGTCATGGCTATGTCCTCTGCACCACACTATGGCCACAGAGACAGTGCAGCCCCTGGAGGTAGTAAACCTGGCAGGATGGCGTCACAAACCCTGCTGTATGCATTTTTACTGTGGGCTCCTTCACCCTGTGTGGTGACAAACGTGCAAATAAAACCCGGGAATGACCACAGAACAAAGGGGGAAAACATATACCCAAGCTGGGCAACAGTGATATTAATGGGCAACCCTAGATAACACTCCCAGGACAGCTCCAGAAAAAGGGAAATGTTTTTTGGACGAGTCTCCGCTCCGTACACCTTTCCATAAATCATTTCCTTTTTTTTTGGAGCTTTCCTGGGTGTGTTATCTAGTTTTGCCCATCACTATAACTGTTCCCCAACTGAATTACTATTTTTCATATTTTTGTGGTGGTCATTTTCTATTTATAATTGCACTTTTGTGCTGTGCACATGTATCACACTGCTCACGTTTTGCAGGTTTCCCCGGTTTTGCTGTACATTGCTGACGGAAATGGTTTCTCTTCCCTTTAAATGCATTCTAACGCGAGTGATTCACTCGCGCTATTTTTTTTTGGAAATTCAGCCCTGATAATGTGCGGGGCGCCTCTCCCCTCCCCTTCCCCGCCCATTAACCCCTTCTCTCCGCCCCTCCGGGGCCTTCCTCCGCCCTCCGTTAGCCTTTCCACGCCTCTATCGGACATTTGCGGGCACGTACTTGTGCGGCACCCGTTACTGTGACGCGCAAGTGTGCGGGGCTTCATCGCACGTTTGCGGGGCGTTTAAGTGCTCTTAAGTACCGCTTTTAGTGCGCTATTTTGCGGCGCGCTAATTAGCGGTTTTTAGTAAACATGCCCCTTAGTATTACACTTTTTCAGCATAATAGCTTTTTTCAGTCAATTATACAGTTGGTTCATTCCTGTCTCTCCCCCTAATGATTTATGGTGCAATATGTTTAATGCTCTTGCCCCACACCATTACGTTCCAGTTTCTTTACAGCTTCCGCCAATGTTTCTGGAGCGACAGTATTTCGGTATATATCTCCCCTTGAGTGTTTTAGTGGCTTACACTTTCTCTTAAGTTCACATGTTCTAAGTTTGTATACACAAATCAGTGTTTTAAAGTGGGTTTATATCTCCCCTTGAGTGTTTTAGTGGCTTACACTTTCTCTTAAGTTCACATGTTCCTCTAAGTTTGTATATACAAATCAGTGTTTTAAAGTGGGTTTTTATGGATTAAGTCATACGCTTGCGTATTTATCATTTTGTCTATGTTTTTCTATTCCTCATCTTATTTATAACTCATTGTTTTGATTTAATTAATATTTTGTAAGATATGATCAGCTGTTTATAGATGATTGTATGGGTAAAGCACTTAGTTAGTTTCTATTTGATTCTTACATGTTTATGCTATTTAACCGTCATGCCACATTTGTTTTTTTTAATGTTATCCTCTGTTCCTTCAACATTTGTCACCTATGCCTTGTTGTCCCTCATTGTTCTAATCCATTCAACATTTTGTTTCAATTTATCTAATAGTTTGTAAAGTAGCGGAGCCTGGACTGATATAGTAAACCTTGTTTATTTCGCCCCAACGCGTTTCGGCCACCGGCCTTCTTCAGGGGGTCTTAGAGAACACACCTCAAAAATAATAAACATAAACATATAAGTTAAACACATAATATAAAAAATTGTATTACATCAATAAATAAATAAATAGAATATTGATGAAATAATAAATAAAACCATAAATTTCACTTAAAACATCTAAAGGACAAACTATTAATTCATAATGGTTAATTAGAAAACACACTAATAGATAAAGATATATTGTAAAATATATACATTAAGAAATAATAAATACCTATTAAAATACCAAGAGAAGGAAGAGAGACGAGGAGAAGCAAACAGTAAATAAATACCTTAATATGATCAAATTGAATGTTATCCCGGATTGAACCTATGGGATACTGACGGCTGACAATGAACAAATAAATTATTAAATAAATAAATATATACTCATAAAACAAGTATATACAATTCTAAAACATCAACAATGCATATTAACAAATATATAACCAATTAATAATAAATAATTAATTACATAAATAAATATACATATATATAAAAAAAATCACATATACAGTATAAAAAACATTTATAAAAATACCACTTATAAAAGTAAAACTGTATACATGTGTAATATAAAAAAAAGTTACATATATGAATAATCAAGGTACTTCAAGAGACATAAAAAAAGCATGTAAAAAAATATATAAAAAGTAAAAATATAAAAAGGAAAAAATCAAGAAATCATCATAAAACGCATATAAAAAAACGCATATAAAAATTGTATGAAAAACACATGTAAAAAACATGTGAAAATTGTATAAAAAACCTAATATAAAAAGGTGGAGACACTCTTAAATTTGAAATCATCATATACTTAAAAATTACATCAGAAAATTATATTCTTAAAAATGCAGCTTATATAATGTACTTATTGTATTGACAACAGATATCTAAAAACAATGGCCAGTAATCGCAAAGTAGTAAAAAACCTCAAGCAATAAAACAGTGGAAAAAAGGGGGAAAAAATTCAAGGGAAAATCTTGAAAAGAAAAACAAAACAAAATAGTGGATGGTTAACCTGAATTATGCATGGTTGATTTGAAAGTTACCTCAAAGGAGTTGTCTATTGCAACTTCTATATCCCACTTATTGTTCTGACAACCAATATCTAAAAATATTAACCGATAATGTTAAATAAAATAATAGCGAGTAGAACAATAAAAAAACTAAAAAAACTAAATGCTTGAAAATGAAAAAACAAAATACTTGAAATAACCAGAGTATTTGGATTAGACAAAAACAAAAACGTGCGTGGATAACCGGTATAAACTGTTACGAATTATATTTAATCACGAAAATTAAAATGATAATACAGAAAAAAGAAAAAAGGAACAAATTCCTTAAATATAAAAACTGTACCATTGTATATTGCTTTAAAACCGGGTTGCAGAAAGTCACCGCGGCAGTTCTTAGATGAATAGCAGCCATTGTTCACAAATTTCAATAGATGCAGAACTCAACCACATATGGGAATAAACGGCCGAACGCTCAATATATATATATATAAAAAACGTTAAAACCGAAATCATACATACTGAGCCTGCCTCTTTTTAAAAAACAAAACAGAAACAGGGGGACACTCACATGAATAAAAAATTGAAACGCGGTAATGAGCAGTGCTCAACTGTTTAAAGAAGAAACAACTATCGCCAGATGTATCCCAAACTTATAGACCCATCACAGGAACTTGTAGTTGTGTTTTTTGTATTAAATGTAAAAAAGAAGAACTTGCCAAGAACCAGCGTTCTACTCTACTGCAGTATTGAGTAACGCGATGGGATGTGCTGAGAACGGACGCCCAAAGAATGACGTTTTCCCGCCTGTGCAGGTTAAAGGGCAATGACTTAAACCGGCAAATAATCGCATAAATAAAAACTGAATAAAAATGCTCTGTTGGCAAAATAACTGTAAAGCAAACAGATGGCCATCGTCAAAACATATGGACCCACAATCAGAGTATGTCATTAAATTGCGTTATGTTCAAAAGAAAGTGTAAGATGAACTTACCAAGAGCCAGCGTTCTGTGCTATTGCACTGTTAACTAACGGAGTAGGGCATACTAGGAGCGAACGCTCAAATACTAACGTTTTCCCGCCAGTGCGGGTTAAAGGGCACTGAATAAAAAATGACAAATAAATATTAAATACTGTGTATTAAATGTAAAAGAGAAGAACTTGCCAAGAACCAGCGTTCTACTCTACTGCAGTATTGAGTAACGCGATGGAATGTGCTGAGAACGGACGCCCAAAGAATGACGTTTTCCCGCCTGTGCAGGTTAAAGGGCAATGACTTAAACCGGCAAATAATCGCATAAATAAAAACTGAATAAAAATGCTCTGTTGGCAAAATAACTGTAAAGCAAACAGATGGCCATCGTCAAAACATATGGACCCACAATCAGAGTATGTCATTAAATTGCGTTATGTTCAAAAGAAAGTGTAAGATGAGCTTACCAAGAGCCAGCGTTCTGTGCTATTGCACTGTTAACTAACGGAGTAGGGCATACTAGGAGCGAACGCTCAAATACTAACGTTTTCCCGCCGGTGCAGGTTAAAGGGCACTGAATAAAAAACGACAAATAAATATTAAATACTAAAAGAAATGTACTCTTTTTATAAAATGTGTAACGATCACATTAAAAATGGACAAAACAAAATAATAAACCACCATAAAGAAACATATTTTATCAGATGGATGTCATCATATTTACACCCATGCAAATAAGGGGAAACCGACTGAAGACAAATGATTGTATAAATATATAATCGTATGATTGTGAAAGGGAGGGGGGAGGGGGGAGGGAAAGGGGAGGGAGGGAGGAGGGAGGGGGGGAGGAAGGGGGAGGGGGAGGGGAAGGGGGAGGAAGGGGGGGAGGAAAAGGGGGGGGAAGGGGAGGGGGAGGGGGAGGGGGGAAGGGGGGAGGGGGGGAGAGAGAGGAGAGAGAGAGAGAGAGAGAGAGGGGGGGAAGAGGGGGAGGGGAGGAGAAGGGGGGGAGGAGGGAGGGGGAAGGAGGAGGAAGGAAGGGGGAAGGGGGGAAGGGGGGAGGGGGGAGGGGGAGGGGGAAGGGGGGGGAGGGGGAAAGAGAGGGGGGAGGGAAAGAGAAGGGGGGAGGAGGGAAGGAGGAAGGGGGGGAGATGGGAGAGGGGAGGAGGGGGACAAAGGGGGGGAGGGGAGGGGAAGGGGGGGAGGAGGGGAGGGGGGAGGAGGGGGAGGGGGGAGAGAGGGGGATGGGGGAGGGGGGGCGGGGAGGGGGGGCGGGGGAGAGAGGGGGGGAGGGAGGGAGGGGAGGGAGGGGGAGGGGGGGAAAAGAGAGAGGGGGGAGGGGGAGGGAGGGAGGGGGAGAGAGTGGGAGGAGAGGAAGGGGGAGGGGGAAGGAAAGAAGAGGGGGAAAGGGGCGGGGGGGGCGGGGAGGGGAGGGGAGGGGGGAAGGGGGGAGGGGGAGGGGGGGAAGGGAGGGAGGGGGAAGGGGAAGGGGATGGGGGAGGGGGGAGGGGGAAGGGGGAAGAAGGGAGGGGAAAGGAGAGGAGGAGGAGGGGGGGAAAGGAGGGGGGAGGGGAAGGGGGGAGGAAGGAAAGAAGGGGAAGGGAGGAGAGGAAGGAGGGGCAGAGAGGGGGGGGAGGAGGGGGAGGGGAGAGGGGGGGAGGGGGAGGGGGAAGAGAGGGGAGGAGGGGGAAAGGGGGGGAAGGGGGAGGAGGGGGGAGAGAAAGGAAAGGGAAAGGGGAGGGGGAGAAGGGGGGGAAGGAGGGGGAAGGGGGAGGGGGGAAGGGGGGAGGGGAAGGGAGAGGGAGGGGGAGAGGGGGAGGAGGAAAGGAGGGGGGAAGGGAAGGAAGAGGGGGAGGGGGGGAGAAGGAATTATACAGTTGGTTCATTCCTGTCTCTCCCCCTAATGATTTATGGTGCAATATGTTTAATGCTCTTGCCCCACACCATTACATTCCAGTTTCTTTACAGCTTCCGCCAATGTTTCTGGAGCGACAGTATTTCGGTATATATCTCCCCTTGAGTGTTTTAGTGGCTTACACTTTCTCTTAAGTTCACATGTTCTAAGTTTGTATACACAAATCAGTGTTTTAAAGTGGGTTATATCTCCCCTTGAGTGTTTTAGTGGCTTACACTTTCTCTTAAGTTCACATGTTCCTCTAAGTTTGTATATACAAATCAGTGTTTTAAAGTGGGTTTTTATGGATTAAGTCATACGCTTGCGTATTTATCATTTTGTCTATGTTTTTCTATTCCTCATCTTGTTTATAACTCATTGTTTTGATTTAATTAATATTTTGTAAGATATGATCAGCTGTTTATAGATGATTGTATGGGTAAAGCACTTAGTTAGTTTCTATTTGATTCTTACATGTTTATGCTATTTAACCGTCATGCCACATTTGTTTTTTTTAATGTTATCCTCTGTTCCTTCAACGTTTGTCACCTATGCCTTGTTGTCCCTCATTGTTCTAATCCATTCAACATTTTGTTTCAATTTATCTAATAGTTTGTAATACATAACCAGCTGTTTATTGTTGTCTGTATGTATCAAGCATCTAGTTTGTTTTATTTGATTCTCACATATTTATATCATTTTATTGTTATGCTATCTGGTTTTTATCCTTTTCTTTGTTTCATTCATGTTTGTAATTTTAATACTTTACAGATTGGGAAGAGAGACTACTGCACCACATAGACGTGTTCATCTGTGTGGTTCCCTGGTAATCTGTTATTTATAATATAGTTTTACCCATTTTTTATGATGTTCACATCCCCTTGCTTTTAGATTTTAGTTTTTTGTTTATTTTATGTGTTTTTGTTTTTTAGACCCCTGACGAAGGCTGCGGCGAAACTTGTTGAGTTGGGTCCTTAATAAAGAATTTTAATTATCATCTGGTAGGCTGTGGTCATACTTCCGCTGTTCTCCTCTGGTTGTCTACCTGCGGAAGAATATCTTCTTTTTCTTCCCCAGGAAATAAAGAACCACAAATGTGACATCCACTTTTTGGCCTGGATTTTTCAAAGTTCAATGAAGTTTGACTGCAACTTCAAGGCAAATTAAATACATTGCTGGACTGTAAACGTCTTCTGAAAGCTTTTACTGAAAAATTAGGTATTTTTCAAACCAATTTACAGAAGAAGCACTTAAACAGCATGCCCGAGTTAACAGAAATAATTGAACATCTCTCAGATCAAGCTCTTAAAAATTATGCAGAATATTGTCATTGAAAGAAGAACTGACTAGCCGATTTTCAGATGTATTTTCTTTTGAAGTCAAGCCATAGATGCTGGATCCTTTTGACTGTGATATAGAATCTGTCAGTGAAAACATCCAAGAGGAGCTTCTTGAACTAAAATGCAATGATTAATGCAAATACAAATTTTAAAAAGCTGGAATGACTGCATTGTGGCTGTCAATACAACTAAACAACTCTGTCCAAACATGTGGTCTGAAATGGCTAAAATAATGTTGTGCTTTCCAACTTCATATTTGGTTGAATGAGGCTTTAGTGCAGTCAATAAAATATTGACAAAGGAAAGAAGTAGCACTGATATATGTATGCAAGGAGACATAAGGTTAAAAGTGGAGGAGTAGCCTAGTGGTTAGGGCATTGGCTTGGGAACCAAGCCACCAGGGTTTGATTCCCACTAGAACTCCTTGTGGCCTTGGACAAATCACTTAACCCTCCATTGCTCAGAAAAATCCAAGTTATCAATGTCCCTGTTTAATGCACATTTACCAGGTTTAAGTTACAATGTAAATGGTTTTGATTGAAATAATAAAGTGGTATAAAAATTGTTAAATAAATAAAATGCACAAATATCAAGCCAAACATTGAAAATCTAGCAGCAAAGCATCAAGCACAAGAGTCACATTGAATAAACAACATAAGTAAAATGTCATTTTAGTTTTATTAAGAATTTTTTGTGTGGGGGGGGGGGGGGCAGGATTGCTTAAAAAAATAAACCAAAAGTGGGGGATAGTGAAAAAAGGTTGAAACTCTGGCCTACAGCATCAGACACCCTTGGACTGTGCCTTACAAAATACAATACAATCACTTGCTTTGCAATCTTTGCAGCTATCAGGGCAGTAAGGTCAGCTGTCATCTGAATAGTATCAAAGGATGGATTCTGTTACTTACTCATAGTGATGCTTTCGGGTATCCACTGCAGCAATGAAATCCAGTCTGTGGATCACTTACCACTGTTTCTTATCCAGTGCTTAAATGGAAAAGCCCACCAAGAGCTCCAACTCTCTTTCTGTAGCAGCCCTTCTCCTGTGGGAAGGAACCAAGTTTGTGTTTTTAAGTGATGACCTTTCCTCAGTGTGCTGAGCTCAAACTTGATTGCCTCAGGTAAGTTATTGGGGGAGAGGAGGGGAGAGAGAGCTCAGAGTAGCTTGTCAAGTGTTTGTGGAGTGTTTTTTTTTCTTTTGCACAGTTTACTCTATGATTCCAGGGCTGCAGCAGCAGAGAATTCCAGGGTTAGAAGCATCAAGTGACATTAAAATAACCTTTGGTGCACACGTATCAGAACACAGCAACAGTGAATAAGGCATATTATATGTTCACAGTAGCACATTGATTCCACATAACAGCATAACACAGATGGCTTGAGTAAAGGAGGTGCTACCTTCTGTGGCCAAAAGACAGTTAGTCGGGCCCACACCTATATGGTTCTGTTTCCACAGTGTCCCAAACCCTCCATAAAAGGGGTGTGCATGGCCAAAAAAAGTTCAATTTGTTGTCATTTAAAACAAAGCTTTCCTAGTTTGTGGACAGTTTTTCATGGTTTTTTTCACATATTTCTTCTTTAGGTGTGCATTGGATGCACGTTATAAGCATGAAAATGAATTGTATGCATCTAAAGTCATAAGACTACATATGTACAAATGTTTTGCACACACTTTAAAGTTTTAGGTGCCCAAATGAGCCAAATGCATGCTCATTAATGTGCATCCCTATCACATAAGTGCTTTTGAGTAATGCAAGAATGGGACTGTTTCTCCTGAACCCAGTGCAGATGGGGCAGTTGTACAAATCTAGTAGTCCTTTCTTTTGACTCCAGCTATAAAATCTGCCCTTTAGACACTAGCAGGCCGATATTCAAAAGTACTGCAACTGTCAATGGCAAAACCCACACAAGTACTTTATTTTAAAAACTTCACAGTGGATGACTGTGTAGCTCTGGCCATTTTAATTACAAAATGGCTATATTAGTAAAGAAAAAGGACATAATTTGGAGTGGGATGAGGGTGGTGAGAAAGCATACATGTTTAGCAGCAAACTTCAGTCTCCGAACATGTGAGGGAACATTTTAGAAAGGCCATTTAGGGTGTGGATTCTATGTGGAAGTGAGAATGTCTGAAGAAAAGGTGTGTGTGGGCATATGCCCCTTCTAAAATTGGCATATCTCCACCCCTCAACATCAACGTAACTTTTAAAAAAAAACATGCAGTGGAGATTTACACATGTGCACACTGTGAAATAGCAGAGTCTACATTGAGTGGAAGAGTAGCCTAGTGGTTAGAGCAACTGCCTAGTACCTAGAAGATCAAGGGTTCAACTCCCACTGGCACCCCTTGTGACTTTGGGCAAGTCACTTTACCCACCATTGCCTTGGAAGAAAAGGTTGGTAATCTACATGGCACTAAAAAAGAAAGGGAAATGTGGATGACAAACCATCAGCAATGACATACAGCCTTGTTTGGGAAGAGGGGCATCCCATTGACATAGTGCAGGTACACATGGAAAATCTTATGGGGGCCCACAACTATATGTTCACTTCTGCATATCTTTGGACTCCACACATGCACATTACACATGTAAATTTCATTCAGTCAGCAAAGTGCAAGTGCCTGCCTGTGCCATGCACTTGCCCTAGGAAGCCATGTTGGCATGTTTCTAGTGCACATGTACACCCGGAAACAATATGTTCTACACTAGATCACAAAATTGTCTGCTACCGACCAGCCCAACTTTGCAACCCTGTTCCTGGTCCAGTTGATGCTATCAAAGGAGTATGTCTTGTACTGCCCTAGAGGGTGCAGGGAACTCCATGCTGCAGGGAGGAGGATCTGGAAGAGGACTGGCCAGGTAAGAAAACTATTCTCACACTTCTACCCACAGCTGATAGGGAGCCATCTAGCTGCACCCTGGCACCCACTGTGTAGGCATGGAAACGTGGGAATCAAGGCTGTCCCAATTATTATTATGCTAGATTAGGTAGTAGCACAGGGCAACAGGTTTTGAGGCACAGCAAAGGCCAGCAACAGCCAAAGTAAAAAAATAGATCCTGACAACCACTCACACATTCACAGAGCCTGCAGGGAGAATGAGCACACACATGTATACATACAAAGCAAAGTACTCCATAGAGATAATACTGCAGTCTGACAGAATTATTGTTGGAAGGCTGGTATGCCGATGATCATGACCATAGAGATTAATTGTCAGAATCTCACCTGGACAGCATCAACCCCTCCGATGAAGGTCTTTCATCTCAGTATCCTAACAGGGATGTCAATTTTGAAGAGAGTTGGGGCTTAAGCAGCAAACCAAGTGGATCTCTACTCATGTGTATCCTGCTCTTCCTCTATAGACACTTTTACATAATGTGTGATACAGATGCCATCAAGAATGGTTCCGGGTCATGCAGATTTTCTGCCCAGACTGCTGCAGCAAATACAAGAGGAGCTACATCAGCAAGAGTTTAAGTGAAAGCACATTAGGAATATATGACATATACAAGACAGGCCCCAGGAAAAACCTTCTGTACCTCACCAGGCCATGAGATGCATGCTGGCACCATACATTCACAGCGTGGAGAGACGAACTGGAGAGGCAGATGTCATAGCTCTTCAGACAGGGGGAAAGGCTAGATTGGCTGCATCTGGCAGACAGCCCTGAATAGCTGTTTTCCAAGGGGTATGAGAGCCCCAGAGCTGTGTACCACAGGAAAGGGAAGCTCATGACCCATTGAATGGCAGCAAGGGAGGTCCAGAGGCAAGGAGCCATTATCCCTGGGATGGGTTGCAAGGGAAAAGAGAAGTGGTCTTGGTGGGGGATTATCTGGGCAGGGTTCACACATGAGATGGATGGTGAGAGTATGAGAATGGAAAATATAGGTACCCATCCAAATGCTACTGTCTGCAAACAGCCACATGCCAAGGCCCCCCACAGTGTTACACCCTCTGATGTCAGGTGCCTAAAACAACACTGGACATGCAAAACCTCTGAATACATAAATGTACCATATGACTGAGGCTACAAGGAGCAGCACCCCCATTCCCAGAGCACACATTCTGGTAGGCTATGATGGTGTGTTACTGTATAGCAGTACAACACAGGGTCTAAATAGTGACAGAAAGATGCATCTTCAGTACTGCCCTAGTGCTACATCTTCCCCTTCATCAAGTATGTGGAACATCAGGACCACAGAATCCAAGTTTAGTGATCAGCAAGCTACAGACACCCAGGTCTGAGTCTATAGGGAAAAGTGCAAGATTGTTTAAAGGCCCATTGAGTGATCATTTGTAATGTGTAGCTGGCTATAATCCATCAATGTGCACTATAGCACCAAGCAGGGCCTATCTGTATTATAGCAGCAGCAGCAGCCACACCACCACCACCTCCACCACTACCACCACCTGCAGCCACTCGCAAGCATCAGACCCTTGAGGAGGACACCAAAACCGCCACCACCACCACCACATCACTGAGAAAACCCATTGGAGAAAATGCCCTGAGGAAACAATCAGCAGCAGCAGTGGTTCCTCATCAGAGAAGTCGGTGCAGAGGGTGGCTACTAAAATGATTAGTGGTCTTCATTATAAAGCATATGAGGACAGACTTAAGGATCTTAATATGTACACCTTAGAGGAAAGGCAGGATAGAGGTGATATGATTGAGATGTTTAAATACCTCCATGGCATAAATGTTCAGGGAGAGAGCCTCTTTCAATTGAAAGCAAGTTCTGCTACGAGGGGACATGGGATGAGGGTGAAGGGAGATAGATTCAGGAGTGATATGTGGAAATATTTCTTTACGGAAAGAGTAGTGGATCCATGGAATAGTCTCCCAGTGGAGGTGGTAGAGATGAGGACAGTAAGTGAATTCAAAAAAGCATGGGACCAACACAGAGGATCTCTAAAGGTAAAAAGTGGACTGTTGTAGTTGTTATGGAAGGACAGACTAGATAGGCCATGTGGTCTTTTTCTGTCGTCATGCTTTTCTATGTTTCTATGTTTCTAAGTCACCAAGTTTGGAGGTTGATGTGGGACAGGATGAAGACACCTCCGAACTGGGCAAATCTCTGAGGAGGAGGAGGGAGAGGAAGTGCAGCCTATGACCCCTCAATGTACCACTGAAAGGAAGACAGCAGGGGCAATGGCCAGCCAGGGGTCCCACCAAGAACACCCCAGTGGGAACCAAATGGACCCTGGCCTGGAGAGGGTGCCACTTGCCACCAAAGATCCCCATGCAGATGGGGAGGTGGAGTTTATGGAGGTGAAGAATACTGAGGAAAGGTTGTGGTGCTGGAGGTCATGGTAAAGAGGATGGGGAGGGGTTGAGGCGGAGGGAGAGGAGAGGCAGATAGATAGGCTTGAAATCTGCTGGAGATGCTGGTAAGCCAGCCTGTCCCATCTGTCTCTCTACTGGATCAGCTGGTTCTCCATAATGTTCCCAGGGAATTTGAGGACTCCAAAGTCCAGTTACACCTAGTAACCCCTCATTGGGAGATGTGTCAGGGCTTTGTGTGGTCACAAGCTCCCTGGACTTCATAGTGATCTATCTGGAAGGGGTGCAAGCAGAGATGATATGTGTTATGTTACTGGTCCTTAATCATCTACTAATACTTATCTCTGATTCAGCTGCTCCAGACAGGGAAAGGGAGGGTTGGGAATAGGCCATAATATATGTTGTAGATGTGTTGAGGTTTTTGCTTTCCTGGGGAAAAATTTGTAATATAGTCCATAAAATGCAAGGGCCCAGCTATCTATCACACATTACCTACCACATGTGCCATGGACCCTGGCCTGAGGCATGTGGGCGACTTTGTATCCATTATGAGAGCCCATCCACATGGGCCTATATGCCATCAAAGAATGTGTAGTGGAGTTGTGAGAGAGGCACAGCATCGCTATGCCTACCTTGTTCCAAACATTCACATTCCACTCTCATCAATGCAGTCTTAATTGGGATATGTAGGTCACCTCTCTGGAGACACTCCACACATTACACCAGCATTCCCTGTGACCTCGTGGAAACATCGCTTGCTAGTGCTTCAGTCTAGGGTCAGCCCCAGAATTGTTTCAAGGTGTTTGCACCCTAGGCAGACCTTAAACTTTACTGTCGTCCCCCACCCCATCTGTCAAAATCTATTGTTTAGATTTGAATGCCCTGCTTTTTGCAATCTCTCAGAGGTTGCCACCATAGGCAGCTGCCTAGTTTGCCTAATGGTTGGGTGGACCCTGCTCCAGCCACACCATGGGTATACCAGCCAAAGATATCTCCACTACAAGGTGTAGAAACCCCTGCTATAGCAGCCCTCCCAAAGTGTACTGGGGAACATGCAAAGTGTATGCCATTGGAGGGCACAGCTTTTGGCTCCTTCCCATGGTGGGTCTTTGTATAACCCTAGCCTTATCATTTGTAGGCAGCACTGGTGTCATAGGGGCCCTGGACACCATAAAGAATGCCATCCTCAGTCATACATTGTGAACATTTGGATCAGAAGGGATATCTTTGTGGCAGTGGGCATATGAAGATGATTTCATAATGAGCAGATACAAGGCATGCAAACAGTGAATGCAAGCATTTGAGGTCCTATCTACAGGAGGAGGCCATGGCTATAAATCTGTAGTAGGGCAGCAGTATCCAGGGCCAGATTTACTTTGTTGGCGCCCATAGGCAACAATGGGGGGGGGGGGGGAGGTTCTCCCCTTCATTGGCTCTGGCGCACCACCCCCATCTATTGGCTCTGCCCCAATATCCTGCTTACTGGTGCAACCCAGTCTCTGAGAGGCAGCAGCAAGTTAATTAATTAAATTCAGCTGGTGGCTGCCTACTCTCTGTAGCGTCCCTTCTTTTTCTCTCACAGGGTTTCCTTTTACTATAGAAACCATGTGGGGGGGGGGGAGGAGAATGCAGGACAGCGATCGAGGCGTGGCAGTTGAGGCAATACTCTGACTCCTTCCAAAATTTGGCATTGGAGTCAGCTGCCTCCATTGCCTATGCCTAAATCTGGGCCTGGCAGCACCAAGGTCGGGGGACAGACTCCTTGAGAGAGACTCCCATACTGTATGTGGCATCCAGGAAAGAGGGTGATACACACCTGAGGTGGAGCACCAGGTATCTAGACAGGAAAGATGTCAGTATGTGGAGGTGGAGGGCTATGGCAGTATCCAGGTGGCATACAAAATGGATAAAGATGTGGATGACATCATCTTCCACCACCATCTCCCCTCCATGATAGCCAGGACTCTGTGGAGGGAGCACCAGTAGCTGGGGACCTGGAAGAACCTTGTGCCAGTCAGCAAAGTCATCAGCTGGTGTGGTGGGGAATGACTGCTGCAGCAGAATCAAGTTCCTGCACAATGAGCAGATAAAAGAGAGCTGAAGAGGAAATCAGTGACCATCAATGAATGCCGAATACACCTGGAAAAGAGACAGCTGGAGGTGTCAGAGACCCTGCTAACAGAGATTCATGGCCTGCAGAGCCTCCCAAACCTCTCTGCTAACTGCTGCAATGCCATCTGCATCCTAGTCTCCCAACCTAAATGTGTGACACTAATGAGGAGGACACCTCCTCTCTCCACCACTACCTTGGGCTCCAGCACATCAGAGCAGCCACCTGTCCATGCCATGCGATATTCATCCCACATTTTGGGATCTGTGCCCTGTGGAAGGCGGTGGTTCCTCAGATTTGACCCCTTCCATAAGGCTACATATTACTTTGGTGAGCAATGAGACATCATCCAGCATTGTATCAATCTAATCAGTCAGGAGAAGGGAGTGGTTGGGAAATGACAGAGGGTCATGAGATGGGGAAAGGGACATGAGAAGTCATAAACTTGACAACCTACTATGTGCATCCTGAGAGGGAGAAGGGCTTAGGGCTCATCCTTGGGCTGGGGGGGGGGGGGGAGGGTTGTGATGTGCAAACAAAGGGCTGCATAATAAATTTGAAAGAAACATAAACAAACAAAGGGCTGCTGCTTGGGCTTGGGGGTGGGGGTGGAAGTTAGAAGTGTATGTCGAAGGACTGGATGATATGAGGTTGGAGAAGTGGCATTGAGCTGATCATGGGGTGGGAGGTATGGGGAGTTAGGTGTGGAGGCTGAGGAGAGCATGGGAGTTAGGTGTGGAGATGCCTAGGGGTGGAGGAAATTATGATGGATAGGAAACTCCAATGTATATACATTCATTTTGACCAATAAAAACACCAACCTCCACAAGAAATGCCTGTGTATGAGCTCATCTCTTGTGGTCAGACCAGCAAGTGTGGATAGGCTGTGTCTTTTGGCCTTGGATCTTCTTCATCATTGTCTATGTCTGGATCTGCCATTTCTAGTCTTTCAGGCAGAGGTTGTTGTTACCACATTGCCAGATTGTACAGCATACAGCAGGCTATAAAAATCTGGCAGACCTTGTCTGGACTGTAGAGGAATTCTTCCCCGGATTGGTTGAGGCAGTTCAAATGTCCTCTCGGTGATGATGTGGGTGTGTCTGTTGGCCCTGTTGTTCCGCCCCTTTGCATCTGGGTGGGATACAACAATGGCGGTTAGGAGCCACCTCCTCAGAGAGTGCATATGTACATTTCCACTTGCTCTCGAGAGGATGCAAATGTATGTAGGTTCATTATAACTGCAATTTCTGCAGGATTTGTGCTAGTATTTTAGAAAGAAACATAGATGCCTTTATAAAATAGACTACAAATAGGCAGCTACTTGTCCAGTCTATATAGGCAACTTTTTATAAAATTACCCCCAAAATGAACTTAATGGCAAGGGTAGGGAAGGAAAAGACTACTTGCTGCTCTCGACTGTTCTGCGCCCTTGCTTGATTATTGCCTGCTTGCCTGGTCCTTGTGCTGCTTTTGACGCTTCTCTGTTGCTCCTCCCACAGGTAACCCCATTGGCTGCCTTTCCGACGTTCCCGGCGTCCCCGGAAGTGCCCAACCTGCATTTAAGCGCTCTCACTGCGGTGTTCTGTGCCACCGCAGCGCGCACCATGGGCGCACGCCGTGCTCCTTGGGCAAGCTCCTTGGGGCGAGTCCTGCGAGTCCAGCGATCCGGCGTCCCACTTGCTTTAATACTCCTCTGAAGCCGACTCTCAGGATTTTGCCATCGTTAGTCCTGTCGTCAGCATTCTTTCAAGATACTCCGTCTGTCCTCCGGTCTTATTGCTCCTTGCTTTGCTTTTGTCTCAGCTGTCTCCCTGCGCCATGTCTGCTATCCCTGTTCTGTGGGGCTGGAGGCCTCTGCCCCCTCCCTCTTCCTATCCGACCCCTTCGCATACCGCCCTGCACCTCTCTTCCAATCTCATTTCTTGTTCTCCTTCTCTACTGTCTTCTGCCTCTCCTCTCTCCTGTGCCCCTCCCCCTTCCCCCACGCAGCTTCTTTTTCTCCAGGTGGCCCTGATAAACTGTTGCTCCCTCCAATCTAAGACCGTGCTCATTGGCTCAGGGAGGGTGAGGAGCCTCTTCTGAATTGCTGTCTTCCCCCGAGCTATTCCTCCTTTGCGACATCTCGCCGGGGTAGGATTGGCGGGGGGGGGGGAGGGGGGGGTTTGCGGCGATTTACTGCTCCTCCCTCCCCCTGCGTGAAATTCTCCCTATTCCTTTTTCTTACTCAGAGACTCTGCTGCTCTGCCTAGGGACTTTGATCCCTATTCATCTGCTCTTGCTTTATGTTCCCCCAGCACTGTCCTCCCCTCAATGGGATTCTGTCCTATCAACCATATCCGAAGCTTCCCTCAGGTACCAACATCTTCTGCTCCTAGGCGACTTCAATGTCCATGTCGATGCTCCCACCTCTCAATGTGATCTCTCTTTTCTTTCCTTGCTTTCTGACCTTTCCTTTCAACAACTCGTCCGCGTCCCTACGCACTCTGCAGGTCACACATTAGATCTGGTTATTGCTCGCCAGTCTTCGCTCATTACTCCATCATCTTTCTCTGCTTTGCCCCTTCCCTGGTCTGATCATCTTTGCGTCCACTTCTCCTTTGCTTGTCCTTCCCTTCCTCCCCCCTCCTCCTCAGCTCCGCCCTCAAGCCATCCGGTACGTCGCCTTACCCCTCATTCGCTTCCTCAGTTTCTGCCCTCGGATGAGCTTTTTCCCACAGATTTTCACCTCTTCCCAGTGGATCTCCAAGCTCAATGCTGGGATTCCACCCTCACATCGGCCTTAGATAAGGTCGCTCCCCTGCAGTCTCCCTCCGCCACCCGGCGTCGCCCCTCCTCCCCTTGGTTTTACCCCAGCCTACTACTCCATCGTGCTCACCTTCGTCGGGCTCTGAGCCGCTGGCATAAATGTCCCACCCCAGCCACTCTGTCACATTTCCGTCATTGCCATACCCATTATCACTCTCTTCTTAGTTCAGACAAGAAGAATCACTTTGATAAGCTTATTTCCTCCTTGGAGAATTCCACACGACAATTATACTGTATCCTTTGTTCCCTTTCTGCTCCTTCGCTTCCCTCCATCTCCGATACTACTGCTCCCACCACTTCCTCTGTCTCCAATCCCGCTCCTTCTGTTCTGGCTTCGCATTTCGCCTCTAAGGTTCAATCTATCTGGCAACTTTTCCCCACCTGCCCCCCCCCTCTTTCCCCTCCCCCTCCCCCCTCTCCCCTCTCTCTTCTACCACCCCAGTTCCCTCAAGTATCCCTCCCCTCTCCCACCGCTGGTCTGCTTTTCAACCCATCACTCTCCCTGAATTGACTAAGGCTCTTAAAGCTACTCGGAAAACCACCTGCCTTTCAGACCCTATCCCCTCACAGTGGCTCTCTGAGCCCTCACTAGCCCTGCTTCCCCTGATTCTTCCTATCTTCAACAATGGTCTACTGTCCGGGTCCTTCCATTCACATTGGAAACACGCCTTAATCCACCCCCTTCTGAAGAAAGCTTCCCTGGACCCCTCTATACCCTCGAACTGGCGCCCTATTTCTAATCTCCCCTTTCTGTCTAAACTTCTCGAACATCTGGTTTTCTCTCAGCTCTCTGCTCATCTTGAGGCTTCTCTGGTTCTTCACCCCTGCCAATCTGGTTTCCATCCAGGTCACAGCACTGAATCTATTCTCATTTCCTTTCTCAACGAATTGCATGTAGCGCACGATCACGGTTCTATATCCATAGCTGTCTCTTTAGATCTGTCTGCTGCTTTTGATGTTGTTGATCACCGCACGCTTCTATCTCGACTTGTCACTATTGGTCTCTCAGGTTCAGTCCTTCACTGGTTTCATTCTTTTCTTTTCAATCGGTCTTTCTCAGTACTTTCTGGCTCTGACTCCTCTCCCTCCATCCCTCTTCACTGTGGTGTCCCACAGGGCTCTGTGCTTGCTCCCCTTCTGTTTAACATTTTCCTGGCCCCCCTCGCTCTGCTTGTCCAGCAACATGGTATCTCGGCATATTATAACGCCGATGATAACATCCTTCTTTTCCACACTAGTTCACTCACTCCCGATATTGGTCCCCTCAATGTCTGTCTCTCTGCTGTTTCCTCCTGGTTCTCAGAAAACTTCCTTCACGTCAATTTGTCAAAAGCTTCGGCTATTTGGTTTACTGCTGGTGCTCCTGTCCCCCCCCCCCTCCCCCTCATCCCTTCTCTCTCTGCTGACCCCATTCCCCTTGTTTCTTCACTACATTATCTTGGTGTCACCTTGGATTCCGCCCTAACCTTCAAAGACCACATTTCCTCCGTTGTTCAACGTTCCTTCTGTACACTGAGGCAACTTCGCGCTGTTCGCTCTTTTCTCTCCCCCTCTTCTCTGACCACACTGCTTCTCTCTCTTGTCGTTTCTCGTTTAGATTACTGCAATGCATCTTTAGCCGGGCTTCCTCTTACTCAACTTCGCAGGCTTCAACTGGTTCACCACACAGCTGCTCGTCTCCTGACTCACACCTCCCGATTCGCTCACATCACCCCCCTTCTTATTCGTTTACACTGGTTGCCCATTCCTTTTCGAATCCAATACAAGATCCTTACTTTTGTGCACAAATCCCTCCACATCGGTGTTCCACGCTATCTCTCAGACTTAGTTCATTTTCACTGCCCCTCGAGATCTCTTAGGTCTGTCCACGCTAACCATTTATTCCTCCCGCCCCCTTCCCATGCCCACATTGAATCTACACGTTCCGCTGCCTTTTTCTTCATTGGTCCCCGTCTATGGAACTCTTTGCCGTCTGCACTTCGTCTGGAACTTTGTTATCCTTTTTTCAAAGCTAAGCTAAAGACCCATCTTTTCAACATAGCCTTTGATCTTCCTCCCCCCTCCTCCTTCCGATAATTAATGATATTTCTCCTTTTCCTGCTGTCTCTTATTGTTTCCTCTCCTGACACTGTCCCTTTCCTATCATTAAATGGCATTCCTTTCTGTTTCCTTTTCTCCGCAGCCTCCTGTTGTTTTAATGTAAACCACTGCATGCCTGCTGGTCCAGGTGGTCTATCAAGTTTTTAAATAAAGATAAAGAATGAATAAGACCCATGACAGCACAAATGCACAAATTGGGTGGACCAAGTGCTCCTCATTTGCTGACATCTTCTCTGTTTCTATAGAAGTAGGAAAGATACTGAGGCCGAAAAAATGATGCTCAGATGGTTTACCTCATTTAGCCACTGGTCCGCATGGCTATCTGCTTATTTGAAAGGTCCTACTGCAAGTCACAGAGATGCTAGATGTTTTACGGTTTATTTAGATTTGTAAGCCAAAATAAAAGCAAATCCTAGATATAAACAACAGACACTCCCCCTCCCCCCAAACATAAGAAAATGGGAGGGGAGGAAGAAGGAAATCCATGGGACTGCAGCTCAGCTAGGGGGGGGGGGGATAACCCCATAGGCCTGGGTAAAAAGATAAGTCTTAAGAAGGCGCTTAAAGGCAGCAAAGGAGGGTTCTAACTTCACCTGGGGGGTGGCAATGAATTCCAGAGTACAGGGGTTAGAAAAGAGAATGCAGAGAGCTGCATACTTGATATGGGAGGGTGATGGGAGCACCAAACGGTTAACTTGAAGAGACCTAAGACAGCATTTGGGAATGTATGGGATAGTAAGTGAGGAGAGATAAGGAGGCGAAAGATTGTGAAGAGACTTGTGAGTGAGGGTAAGGATCTTAAAATAAATCTTCTGAGGGACTGGGATCCAGTGATGCTGAATAGAAGGGGATTGACATGATCATATTTTCATGCACTAATGAAGGTGCACATAGCTGTATTCTGGATGGATTGCAAATGTTTCATGAGATTATGTGGGAGCCCAGCGAAGCAAATGTTACAATAATCAATTCTGGAAATGGCGGTACTGAGAAGCAGAGTAGTCAAGGCTGCTTGATCGAAAAAAGGATGGAGTGCACACATCCTGCACAGTGCGGAGAAAGCAGACCTGGCGACATGGGAGATGTGAGTAGAAAAAGATAGATAAGAGTCAATGTAGACACTGAGATATTTCAATGAAGACTGTAGTGCAATAAGGGTAGAATCAAGGGAAGGAGCCAAAGAGGGGGTAGGAGAGGAATCTGTAAACCAGGTGGCAGCGCTCTTGATTGGGTTGAGGTTTAGGGAGTTAGATCAGAGCCAAACAGAAATTGAATCGAGAGCTGTGTTGAGGAGGCCAGATCGCAAGAAGATCTATCAAGGCAGGCTGGCAGAAGAATATTGTCAGCATAAATATAAAAACTGATGCCTAGGGATTCAATATGAGTGGCAAGGGGACTAAGGAAGACATTGAAAGGGAGTAGAGAGAGGGAGGAACCATGGGGGACACCACATGGGAAGGAGAAAGGTGAGGAGGTGTAACCGTGACGGTGAATCTGATAAGAGTGATCCTGAAGAAAAAAAGTGAACCAGGACAGTACAGAACCCAAAGAAGCTGTTATAGAAAAAATAGATGATAAAGTGTCAAGAAAACTAAACTAGTATCTGCAGTAGACCTTGTGACATACTATGGAAGAGCAAGCATACATTATGGCCACCTGAAATGTGATTCACAGTTCTTATCGAGGGCAATTTTATAAAGACCCACGTAGTTAACGCATGTTTTTCTTCACATATTTTGCATCTAATTGATAAAATAAAGTGTGCATGTAATTTAGAAAATATGGGTTCAAAAATGTGTTACATCTTAGCCCCCATCACTTACACCATCCCTAAGGTGTAAGAGATCACACCTAATAAGTACCTGCAGAAATGATTACATTTTATAATTTACACATATACTTGTGCACTATGCCCATGCTCCAGCCCCTGTGTAACTTTACAGCAGCTTATGTCAAACGTCAGAGGCAAACCTATAGTTGAAGCTACAGTCTCTAATGAATTAAAGACCTCCAGATTTGCACGGTTCTGTTTAGAGATAAAATGAACAATCACTTTAGAATGAGAATGCATTTGAATGGCCATTGAGATTTCAAAATGAAATGTGTGGAATATATGAAAAGCTGGCTCCTGGGCTCTAGGCTCTGTCATAAGTCATTTGATTTCATGAATTAGCTTGAAGTTTTGTGCAACATACATCACACAATTTACATGACTAGTCAGGAATTACACTGAAACTTCATTAAATCTCATCTAGGGAATTTAAGTGAACTCAAGTAAGTAAATTAAGTGCTGAGTTAATTAAGTTGTTAATTAGTTAATTAACTGTTATGCTTTCAAGTGATGCCATTAACAAACTGATATAAATTTCAATTTCCATTCCCTATATTTTGAACGTGCTTATGAAAGTGTCAAACCTTTAGGGCTTAAAACCTCCCAGAGTTTTGAACCAAATGCTAACGTGATTATTTTTTTTCTTTGACATATTCAGCATGTTAAAAAATATTTAAATAATCATCTTTGCTTTGTACATGATTGTGATGTCATTGCCCTTTAGATAAAAAAAAATTCTGGAAATGGATTCCAAACAGTGAAAGTAGAATTATGTGATTTTTTTTAATCTGAAAAAGATGTATTTATTACGGTAGTTTCCCTTTTTCTTAAACTTTTGTTGGACTGCTTACAGTAGGTTGGTTTCGCAGGGACAGTCTTAAATTGGTTTGACGCCTACTTCTCTAATAGGGTTTCACATGTTTCAACAGGTAGTAAGTCATCCACCCTTCAGTCCCTCTCTTATGGTGTTCCACAAGGATAAATACTGGCCCCTATATTATTTAACATTTTCATTGCCCTCCAAGTAACATTAATTTGAGACTTTTGCCACAGATACTTGGGGGTCTGTCTACTAAACCACGGTATCCTTTTGCAGCTATCGTGGGACAATAGCTACAAAAGCCCTGCGGTAGCTGCAAAAGGCCCGCAATATCTGCAGGGGGTGTTCCCAGCCTTTCCTCTGCAGATACTGTGGAGGTTTGGTGCTTACCATGGAGACCCATGATCCCTGCATCGGCAGATAGCATGGGAAGACCCACAGTGCCTCCTGTTGCAGGGATCGTGGGATCCATGGCAAGTGCAAGGGGTGGACAGAGATAGTAATAGCACTATCCTCCTGAATACTGCCAATCCTCCCCCCCCCCCCCCAGGACTTGATTGGCCCCCTGCCATCTTTAAACCATTGCTGGTGCCACAAATGTACTGATATGCAGCACCAGCAATGTCAAAGTGCTGGACCCCCACCCCCCATTCAGCACCAACTGCCTTGGACAGCTTCCAATGTCTGTGGAAACTGTCTGGCAGGGATTGGTGCATCCTCGATCTACATTTAAAAAAATGGCTACCCCCCAATCTACCGTAAAAAATATCAGTTAGCCAGTCATCCTACTCCCTTCCCCCTTTCAAAAAGTAATAGCCTGGCTAGCTAGATGGCTTAATTGTTTATTGTTTATTTCTTTTGATATACCACCCTTTGTTATTGAACATACAGAGCAGTTTACACAATTCAAAGTCACGAGTAGAAAAGGAACAAAACTCCAATGCTTACAGGAAAGTAACATGCAATGCGGGAACACAAAACAGAGAAGACTGCTCTTAGCCTCTGCACCTGAGCTAACAAAAATAACGCCTTTCTTGCACTGCTACCCCTTGCATCAGGAGACTAGGGGCAATGTTCCCTCTAATTTTCTGTAGGCTGTGTACGCATAAAATATCAGCTGTGCAGCTTTTGAAGGAAGGTTAAATTTTTGTGCGCCACATAATGACACTCGGAGTTATATACTTTAAAATTTGACTACATGTCAGAATACAGTATGTACATCACATTGATTTTAATCAAATTAAATGAAAATAGACGATTACTAAATGAAGCGGAAAATTTCTAGTAATTACAATCACAACTTTTACATTTTAAGATGTCTGTGTTGTTTTCTATCAGAATCAGAACCATAATTTTTGTGCACTCTGTTGTAAAGTATGTGCGCTCACTCGGTGAGGTGTGTGCGCGTGCACATGCGCACAGCTTAGAGGGAACAGTGACTAGGGGTCAGCACTACAACAAAGATGCCATTTTGTAAAGCGACGATGATGGGGACAGGAGCGTAGAAGACTGCTCCTTCTCCCGTGTCCATTAGACTATCAGGGAGTTGAAGGTAAAGGCTTGGGGGAATTGTGGGAGTTGGGGGGTGGGGAGCCTGGGGGCCCCATTAAACCAACCGACTAGCTGGGCTTTTACATTTTGAAGGGAGGGAGGAGGGCTGGCTGGCTAGTCAGTATTTTTTAAGGTATATTGGAGGTGGGAGAAAGGGAGGGGTTGACTGGTTAGCTGGTATATTTTAATGTGGATCTGGAGGGTGATAGAACAGCCATTTTTTAAAATGTAGATTGAGGTGCACCAATCACCCCCTGACAGTTCCCATAAGCAATGGAAGCTGTTCAAGGGGGTTGGTGCAGGAGATGGGGTAGAGTTCTGGCACTTTGATATTGTCAGTGACACAGAGTAGTACATTCATGACACTGTCAAAGGTGTAAGGTTGACAGGGGACCAATCAACCAGGGCTTTGAGGGGATCAGCCACTCAGGAGACAGGCGACAGGTAATACCATCTCTTGAGGTGGCACTATCTGCAACTGTGATCAAGCCAATTTTGGCAGCCATGGCATGACAATTGTTTGCATGGTGGCTGCCAAAAAATGGCCTGCCTACTCCTCGGCCCAATTCCTCACAACTCTAATGTTCAAAATGCAGATATTGCATAAAAGTGCATGCGATATCTGTATTTTGATGCTGTTAGCTGCTACCGCTGGGCAGTAATTCCTCCTTAGCCTCTTGGTAGCAGCTATTGTGGTTTAGTAGACAGACTCCTTGGGATACCCAATTTGAGGCCAAGTTACATAATTAGTTACAAAATATTACTTCATGGACAAAGAATGATAAACTCATACTGAAATCAAATAAAACTGAAGCTATCTGGATCTCGTCAGGAAAAAACAATGCCTTTTATTCCACTAATAAAGTCAACCCCAATAGAAATTAGGGATAAAATGAAATTACTCTGAGTAATCTAGGAAAACTGGTTCAGCTGGTTCATAAACCGACTAGAGGGGAAGCCATTTTGGACTTAGTCCTTAGTGGAACACCAGATCTGGTGCAAGAGATAAGGGTGTTCGGGCCACCTGGCAATAGTGATCATAGTATGATCGCGTTTGATTTAATTAATGAAGGAAGGATGGTATGGAAATCCACATCACTACCTTTTAACCTTTGAAAGGTAGACCATGATTAAATGAGGAAAATAATTAAGAATAAACTAAAAGGAGCACTTGCAAAGGTAAAAGACTTACATCAAGCTTGGGTATTGTTTAAAAATACTATCTTGGAAGCCCAGACCAGCTGTATTCTATGCTTTAAGAAAAGTGGAAGGAAGTCCAAAAAACTGCCAGCATGGTTTAAAGGTGAGGTCAGAGAGGCTGCTGTTGCCAAAAAAGCATCTTTCAGAAAATGGAAAAAAGAGCCAAATGATGAAAACTGGAAACAGCACAAGCACTGGCAAGTTAAATGCAAGGCATTGATAAGGCAGGCAAAGAGAGAATTTGAGAAGAAACTTGCTGTGGAAGCAAAAATGCATAATAAAGACCTTTCAAGTACATTCGTAGCAAAAAACCTGTGAGAGAGTCAGTTGGACCATTAGATGATAGAGGGGTAAAAGGGGCAGTAAGAGGGGACAAGGCTATAGCGGAGAGATTGAATGAATTCTTTGCTTTGGTCTTTACTGAGGAAGATGTAGGGATGTTACCCATGACTGAAGTAGTATTTAAAGGTGATACTGCAGAAAAATTGAAAGAAATATCGCTACACCCGGAAGATGTATTACAACTATTTGATAAACTGAAGAGTAGCAAATCACCTGGACCGGATGGTATACATCCAAAGGTATTGAAAGAACTGAAATATGAGATTGCATACCTGCTATTAGTAATCTGTGAACTATCACTAAAATCATCTGTAATACCTGAAGATTGGAGGATCGCCAATGTAATACCTATTTTTAAAAAGGGTTCCAGGGGTGATCGGGGAAACTACATACCGGTGAGCCAGATGTCATTACTGGGAAAAATGGTAGAAACCATCATAAAGAACAAAATTACTCAACATGTAGATAGTCATGGCTTAATGGGAGACAGCCAACATGGCTTTAGACAAGGAAGATCTTGTCTTACTAATCTGTTATGTTTTTTTGAAGGTATGAATAAATAGGTAGACAAAGGTGAGTCAGTTGATATAGTGCATCTGGACTTTCAGAAAGTCTTTGACAAGGTCCCTCATCAGAGACTTTTGGCAAAACTAAAAAGTCATGGGATAGGAGGTGATGTACTATTGTGGATCAGGAACTGGTTAAAAGGTAGAAAGCAGAGGGTAGGGCTAAATGGCCAATTTTCCCAATGGAAAAAGGTTAATAGTGGAGTACCCCAGGGATCTGTGCTGGGTCCACTGCTTTTTGACATATTCATAGATGACTTGGAAAAGGGAATAACGAGTGAGGTTATCAAATTTGCAGATGACACAAAATTATTTAAAGTTGTTAAATCGCAAGAGGATTGTGGAAAATTGCAAGATGATCTTGATAAATTGGAAGACTGGGCATCCAAATGGCAGATGCAATTTAATGTAGACAAGTGCAAAGTTATGCACCTAGGAAAGAACAACCCAAATTATGGTTGCACGATGCAAGGTTCCACATTGGAAACTACCACCCAGGAAAAAAGATTTAGGCGTCATCGTGGATAACATGTTAAAACCCTCCGCCCAGTGTGTAGCGGCGGCCAAGAGAGCAAATAGAATGCTAGGTATCATATGGAAAGGAATGGAAAATAAAACAAAGGATATTATAATGCCTCTGTATCGTTCCATGGTGCGACCACACCTTGAATATTGAGTGCAATTCTGATCATCGTTTCTTAAAAAGGATATAGTGTTATTAAAAAAGGTACAGAGAAGAGCCACCAAAATGGTAAAAGGGATGGAAGGATATTCCTATGAAGAGAGGCTAAAAAGGTTAGGGCTCTTCAACCTGGAAAAGAGACGGCTGAGGGGAGATATGATAGAAGTCTATAAATTAATGAACGGAGTGGAACGGGTAAACATAGATCGATTGTTTACCTTATCAGAATATAGAAAGACTAGGGGACATGCAATGAAGCTACAGGGTAACCTATTTAAGACTTATAAGAGAAAATATTTTTTCACTTAACATGTAATCAAACTCTGGAATTTGTTACTGGAGGATGTAGTAAAAGCTGTCAGTGTAGCTGGGTTTAGAAAAGATTTGGACAAGTTCCTGGAGGAAAGGTCCATAAACCATTATTAAAAGGGACCGGGGATATTACTGCTTGACCCAATACAAGCACTGAGGAACCTGTGTCTTTTGGGGAAACTGCTAGGTACTTATGACCTAGATTGGCTACTGTTGGAAACAGGATACTGGGCTTGATGGACCTTGGTCTGACCCAGTATGGCATATCTTATGTTCTTGTGTTCTAACAATATGGGGTCATTCCAGAACAGGAATAAGCCCTTGGACATGTGGCATAGTATTCTGAAACTCCCATGGCCCTCCACATACACCGCGCTAGCAGGTAGATCGCAGAACATGGGCAGAAGGGGCGGAACGGGGGCATGATCAGCTGCGGAGATGTGCAATGCATATTCAGGAAAGGCCCATGTAGGTTCTGCATGCATCCCACGGACATCCACGTTATACCAGCGGAAACGTGGAATAAGGCCAGGACTTAGAAACCTTTCTGTTCTGCTCTGCAAAGCATTCCGTAGAGATGAATGGCTGTGACAAAGATGTTGTGAACTGGTGTGTCTGCAGCCTGGAAGACCACAAGATTCAGTTGTAAAGAACAGAATGCAGAGGAGGGGGAAGGTTGTATGGTTAAAGCATGTTACTAAACACCCCTACAGATACATTCAGAGATGCAATGGTGATTACTCCAGCTATGTTGACAATTGTTATGTGAGCTAGAGGAGGTGATCTAGGTCCCCCTATCATTCCCTGTCATCTGAAAAGTGGGACTGTTGATGTAGGAACTAAATGTAGGCAAGTATAGGATGGATGCATGGTGGGTGAGAAATGCAGATCAGATTAGAAGTCCTGGGATCCCATGCCATCATGTTATACTAGCTGTTTTCTAGAGGTGCAGGGCATCTGTACTGCAGATGTATGTTTTGTGTGGCTGCAAGTGAGAGTGTGTGTGTGGTTAGAGGGATGCATGAGGGATCTGGTGTGTACCTCTGCAATTTTGGGGGAGATCAGTACCTGGCCAGTACCTGGTCCGTAGGGCTGTTTGCAGTGTGAACAGGTGCCAGTGTGATCAGCCAGGATACAGCAGAATGGGGTCTCTATAGCTAAATGCCAAAGCATATCTCTGTCAGTGATAAGAGACCTTCAGAATTAGTGCATGCAATAGGGTACACAGTACCATCAGTGGTCTCACAAATGTGCACATTTATATAGACAGATGCCAGTGCCCTTGAGCATCTAGTGGTGCTGTTTGCGCTGGTGCATGCACTCAGTCTGAGGGTCCCTATTTAATGTCAGATATGCTCTGACATTTAGCTGTAGAGGACCATTTCTGATTTCTTCTGGTCCATACATAGCACTCTACAGACCTTTGTCAGGGTTGACCAATGCAAGCACAACTAAAATGTTCACTTATTGCCATGTATGTTGTGCTGTAGGATAATGCAGGACACTCATATCACTTTCTGAGTGCACGGAGATCACCTTGCAGTGTCCTGGTCATGCAAAGGACTAGCTTATATGATCTGTTTTGCATCAGCACATCTGCATCATCCGTTTTCATGGATAGTTGGCATGGGCACCACACACTGTCTGTGTGAGGAGCAGCTTTGGGGATGCATATTTTAACTGAAGAGGGGTGGCTGCATGGAGATGGGCAGCAGCAGAGCTGTACATCACTTTGGAATTCTCCGAGGGCAGGGACAACCATGCTGCGTGCTACATATACTCGTGTCCCGGGGTTTGGGCATGCCATGCTGAACATACCTCTAGTCCTTATTCCAGACCCATGGACATGTCCAGACCCGTGCATGTAGAATCAGGGTCAAACAGGGTCCATTTTTCATTTAAACGTGCACGTTATGGAATTGTGCTCCACATCTTTTAGTTCCCAGATCTCACAAATAGTAAGGGGCTTAGATCTTTAAACACGTCTTAGATTCCAGGGCTCTTAAAACACTTCTTTATGCCCTCGTCATAACATGGTTGGACTATTGCAACTCATTGCTCGGTGGTGTCCCATGATAGCAACTGAAAAGACTCTGTGGTCCAGAATGCAGCTGTAAAGATACTTCATGGCACAAAGAGAAGAGACAATGTTGCAGTCCTTATTGTTGAGCAACATTAGCTTCCCATAGCAAGACACAATAAGTTTAAGATCCTTTTTATAACTCACCATTCATACTATACCCAGGGCCGGCCCATCCACTGGCGAGCTAGGCGGCCGCAGTGGCACACATGGGTGGCCACGCCATTCCCCCCAGCTGCTGCTGATTCCATTTGGGGGGGAGTCGGGCAGTGGTAGTGCTTCCAAAGGCAGCGGCAAAAATCCACTGCTTTTAGAAATCCTGCCGCTGCCCGCCTCCCCCCGCCCGAGATGGAATCTGTGGCAGCTGGGGGGCACAAGGCGATGGTGGTGACAGCAGCTGGGGGGGGGGGGAAGGGTGTCAAGGCTGGGATTTCTGCCTAGGGTGGCAGAAACCCTTGGGCTGTCCCTGATTATACCAGGCTTCCAATCTACCTCAGCACTCTTTTGATCCCGTATACTCCTCAATGAACATAGAGATCCTCACTAGCCACCTATCTGTTAAAGCCTTCCTAAAGAAGACTTAGATTAGATTTTTTTTTTCAGAATACTGCATTCTGTTATCAAGCCCCTAATTTTTGGAATTCACTTCTCCAAGATTTACATCAAGAGAACTCATATAAGAAGTATAAGAAGGATCTAAAAACTTGTGGCCGGGGGCGGCGGGGGGGGGGGGGGGGGAGGGGGGGAATATTCAGTGTTTATTGAGGTTAACCACTTTCATCACAGTGAGTGAGTTGTTCAGTGGCACATAATCATTTTGTGTCACTTAATGTCCTCCTGCTAACTGTGTAGCATTGGGGTATTCCAGGGGTGGTGCTCACATTCCCATGGTGCACTGTGCAGGGCCAGATGCCTCCATTTTTTAAGATGGCGGATGCAGCGCTCCAGTTTATTCTAAGGTACCGGATGGGAGGGGCTTAATTTAGGGGCCGCTAGACCACGGGGGATTCTTTTATTCTCAGGGCACCAGCCCTCAACAGTATTTTTATGACATTGGAGGCCTTTCCCAATGCCGCGATCGTCCCCGATGCCATCAAAATACTATCGGGGGGGGGGGGGCGGTCAGGGCTGCTGGACCACCAGGGTTTCTTTTATTGTCGGGCACCGGCCCCCGACATTGTTTTGATGGCATTGGGGGCTTTTCCTGATGCCATCAAAATACTGTTGGGAGGGGGGGCAATGGGACTGCTGGGCCACCAGGGATTCTTTTTTGTCGAGCATGGCCCCCAACAGTGTTTTGATGGAATTGGGGCTTTGCCCGATGCCTGATTATCTGAGTAGAAGATGATTTAGGCATTGGAGAAAGTACCCGGTGCCATAAAAGTACTGTCGGGGGCATGCGTTAGCGGTTTAAGTCAACTCAGATCCCGAAGTAAAAATCTTGGTGCTATGGTTGGTTGCAAAATCATCTACGCCTGTCTCTGCATCGGGCGTACCATGATTTGCATATCATGCAGCTGATTAAAGTACATTTAAATCCATTCAAATACACGTGGCATTGATAGGTCTTTGGTTTTTCCGCGGGGTTTACGGCTGTTTTCTGCATTCAGAAAGTTGTAAAGTTTGCTTAAACGTGGCGTTGTGTATGCTTAAAGCCACACTAGCTTACTGCATCGGCCTGTATGTTAGCATTAAAGAGGAAGGAGGGATAGCTCAGATTCTGTTTGAATGGGTTAATAGTAATGGATAAGAAGGTTGTGGAAAACACACAGAAGTGAATTGATGTTGATTTAGTGACAACAAATTGAAGATTTGAGATCCATGTCTTTCACTCCTTATAAAACACTTCTGTGACTGATTTGATTAAGGCGGAACAAGATTTTAAAGCAGCCCTCTTCCCTGTGCTTCATATTGTCAATCAAACATCAGACTCCACATGCAATATAACTACAGTATCTCTTAATGAGGAGATGTTAACAACAAAAAACTGTAACAAGAAGTGACTTTAGCTTCTTGAGGCTGCTCCCATGCGAGAATCTCTCTTAACCCCCTCTAGTGGCCGGAAGAACCAGTCTCAGCACATTTTTCTCTTTTAGGAATAATATACTATAAACAACATTAACCCTTACAACATACTAACCATATTTCACATGGCACCGTTTTTCCTAAAAGTCGCAAATTTAGCAAGGTTCAGTTAGTGGGGTTGGTTTGCAGTTAATTCTTCCATATCTGGGAACAGTATGGTCTAGGGAATGCACATTCCTTAGTGTACATTTGACTAAGGGGGTCATTTTAGAAGAGCTATTCATGAGTCCCACATCTGAAAACGCCCAGTCATACATGTGAATCACATCAAATTTCAAGAGCCATTTTAGAACACCCCCAGTTTACACATGTCCGGTGTGATCACGTCTATGTTGCACGGGGGCATGCTGGAGGTGTGCCTAGGATGTTCCCAAAATGATACACATGCACCTGATTTTAGAATGGTACTGCATGTTTGGATTCGGCGGTGGATACATCCAAGTCCATACCCACCCCTGAGCAAGACTAGACATCTGCAAAGTGCTCATTTCAGCAACCAAAATCTTGTACAGAGAGGAGACAGCCCTCTCACTCCTCCAGTCATTTTTGCCTCTCCAAAAAAGCATACAGGTAAATAAATAGACAGTTTTCTTGGCTGCCATTCTGCTGTATATCTCCACATGCAAAATGGAAGGCTGGGATATACAAGCAACGAGAGATGCACGTGCCTGTTCTAGAACACCATCACTGACATTTCTGTATTGCTGGGCCCGTGCCATCCATATTGGAATCATCTCAAAATTTGCATGTGTTTGGGATATAATTCTGCATGTCCCTGTCTTTCTATCTGATGAAGACATTTATCTTTTAGGGCGGAGTGGAGATGATTTTAGAAAATACTTACATGTGCTCACCTTCACTGCTGCCCCTCTCACGGAATTTCGGGCATTTTGATTTGGATATCCCACATTGCACCTAAGCGGCCTTTCTAAAATGTACCTTCACATCAATTTAATGCATATTAACTTATAAATTAATGTGCATTAAGTCAACTAATGTGCTTTAAAAAGTTCTAACACAGGTTGTATCATTTTTACACAAATGTATAAAATGAACCATATCCTTAGTAGGGTCCTTTCAACAAGAACATCAGCCATGGACATCAATGATAGCTTTTTCAGTCACTAATGTAGGAGTTCTGGTTTCTGCAACAGCAAATGTTGACTGAGTGCCTATTGGACTCTGGTATTAGTGGACGGTCTTAGTGAGTCTTCATCTGATGGCATCTTAAAGAGGTACTTTCTGTTTCTTCTAAATTTATGATATGAGTCACTGTTTACCATTTATGATCTGGAACTTGGCTTCTGAAGAACCTTTGCAGGCCCTTCCAAGGATATAGGTCCTTGGTTACAAACTATGGAATTCTCTTCTAGAAATGCACTAGGCTCTTATCTGTAGCCTTGATGCACTAGGCTCTTATCTGTAGCTTTAAAGACATCACCGTTTTACCTCTCTAAGGTGGCCTTGGTTCAAGGCTAACTATCCTTCTAATTATCTTGCAGCAAAACAAAAATTATACTGGCAATTTTGCATAGCTTTATGGAGCCACACGGTACCCCATCAGAGCCACACGGGGGTTCTCTCAAACTTTCTTGTTTTTTTCAATATCCTTTTCACTATTTTAATTCCTGCTGGTGCTACTCCATTACCCAGTCTTTTGCACTGAGTGTCACATGTATGATTCTCTCCCAGTTGGTAAGGGGGCTTACATTTGCACTAGGTGCAAGGAGCTCTTTGCTCTCAGGGAACAAGTCCAATCTCTGAAGGCTAGAATAGCAGACTTGGAAGACATAAGGAAGACAGAGAGGTATATAGACGAGACCTACAGGGATATAGTACTGAGGTCCCACTTCCAGTCTGGCAGCCTCCCTGTTGCCATGGAGGGGAGAGGTCACGTGGCAGGACAGCATTACCCTGCTGTAACAGGAAGTGATCCTCTAGTGAGGATCTGTCCTCCAGGTGATGTAAAATTCTCTTGCACCGAGGAGGTTTCTCCAGGACCATATGCCCAGAGGGAGGGTTAGGACGGCTGATATAGTTGGTGATTCGATCATTAGGTATGTCGATAGCTGAGTGGCTGGTGAACATGAGGATCACCTGGTAACATGCCTGCCTGGTGCAAAAGTAGCGGACCTCATGCACCACCTAGACAAGGTGTTAGATAGCATTGGGGAGGAGTCTGCTGTCTTGGTACATGTTGGTACCAGTGACATAGGAAAGTGTAGTAGGGAGGTTCTGGAGACCAAATTTAGGCTTTTAGTTAGGAAGTTCAAATCCAGAACTTCCAGGGTAGCATTCTCTGAAATGTTTCCCGTTCCACACGCAGGAACCAATAGGCAGGCAGAGCTCCAGTGTCTGAATGCATGGATGAGATGATGGTGCAAAGAAGAGGATTTTGGATTTGTTAGAAACTGGAGAACATTCTGGAGAAAGGAGGGGCTTTTCTAAAGAGATGGGCTCCACCTTAACTGAGATGGAACCAGGCTGCTGGCATTAACCTTTAAAAAGGAGATAGAGCAGCTTTTAAACTACATAATAGGGGAAAGCCGACAGTCATCCAAGAGCACATGGTTCGGAGGTATCCATGAAGGATACTAGCAAAAGATTGAAGTTAGGGCATATTGATAGAGAGGTTCCAATAAAGACAATAGTAACCCAAATGCCCTTAAGTACAGAGCACACAGAGTTTAAAGATCCCAAATTACCCCTGCCTACCAATAACCAGATTAATAGGAATAAAATACAACCTCTAAAATACTTGTATGCAAATGCTAGAAGTCTAAAAAATAAGATGGGAGAGTTAGAATATATAGCACTACATGAGAGATTAGATATGATTTGTATCTCAGAGACCTGATGGAAGGAGGACAACCAGTGTGACACTGTGATACCTGGGTACAAATTATATCACAATGATAGATCAAATTGGTGGAGGGGTTGCACAGTATGTTAGAGAGGGCATTGAATTACACAGGATTAAAGTGTTGCAGGAAACAAAATACACAGTAGAAACTCTATGGAATGAAATTCAATGTAAAAAGGGGAAGGCGATGGCAGTGGAGGTGTACTACAAACCACCTGGCCAAAATGAACAAATGGAGGATGAAATGCTCAAACAAATCAGAGAAGCTAACAAAAATTATAAAACAGTAATAATGGGTGATTTCAATTATCCTGGTATCAACTGGGTCAGGGTCACAGCAGGACATGCTATGGTAATAAAGTTTCTTGATGAAACAAATGACTGCTTCTTGGAGCAGATGGTTCATGAATGACAAGAGGAAAAGTCATTTTAGACCTAGTCCTTAGTGGTACATAAGATCTGGTGCAAGAGATAAGAGTGTGGGGCCATTTGGCAATAGTGATCATAGCATGATCACGTTTGATTTCATAAATGGAGGAAGGAAGGCAAGAAAATCCACAGTACTACCTTTTAACTTTTAAAAGGGAGACTTTGATAAAATGCGGAAGATAGTTAAGAAAAAATTAAAAGGAGCAGCTGCAAAGGTTAAAGATTGACATCAAGCATGGGTGTTGTTTAAAAATACTATCTTGGAAGTCCAAACCAGCTGTATTCCATGCTTTAAGAAATGTGGAACTCCAAAAAACTGCAGCATGGTTTAAAGGTGAAGTCAGAGACTGTTTTAGCCAAAAAAGTATCTTTCAGGAAATGGAAAAAGGAGCCAAATGACGAAAACTGGAAACAACATAAGCACTGGCAAGTTAGATGCAAGGCATTTGAAGAAAACTCCATGATCTGACCACAATACCACGGCTCTTTAGTATTGTGGTATTGTGGTCAGATCATGGAGTTTTCTTCAGCATTCATAAAGCAGACAAAGAGAGAATTTGAGAAGAAGCTTACAGTGCAAGGAAAAATGCATAATAAAGACTTTTTCAGGTACATTTGAAGCAATAGACCTGTGAGAGAGTCAGTTGGACCGTTAGATGATAGAGGGGATAAAAGGGGCACTAAGAGGAGACAAGGCCTTAGCGGAGAAACTGAATGAATGCTTTGCTTTGGTCTTTACTGAAGAAGATGTAGGGAAGTTACCCATGACTGAAATGTATTTAAAGGTGATGCATCTGAAGAATTGAAAGAAATGTCGATAAACTGGGAAGATGTATTACAACTATTTAATAAACTAAAGAGTACCAAATCACCTGGATCGGATGGTATACATACAAGGGTATTGAAAGAACTGAAATATGAGATTGCAGAGCTACTATTAGTAATCTGTGAACTATCATTAAAATCATCTTTAGTACCTGAAGATTGGCGAATGACTAATGTAATGACAATTTTTAAAAAGGATTCCAGGGGTGATATGGGAAATTACAGGTCAGTGATCCTAACATCAGTACTGGGCAAAATGGTAGAAAACATTATAAAGAACAAAATTACCGAACATAGTCATGGTTTAATGTGAGAAAGCCAACATGGATTTAGCCAAGGAAGATCTTGTCTTACTAATCTGTTATATTTTTTGAAGGTGTGAATAAATAGGTAGACAAAGGTGAGCCAGTCAATATAGTGCATCTGTATTTTCAGAAAGCCTTTGACAAGGTCCTTCATGAGAGACTCTTGGCAAAGTTAAAAAGTCATGGGATAGGAGACAGTGTACTATTGTGGATCAGGAACTGGTTAAAAGATAGAAAGCAGAGGGTAGGGCTGAATGGCCAATTTTCCTAATGGAAAAAGGTGAGTACTCCATGGATCTGTGCTAGATCTGCTGCTTTTTAACATATTCGTAAATGACCTGGAAATGGTAATAACAAGTGAGGAATTCAAATTTGCATTTGATACAAAATTATTCAAAGTTGCTAAAACCCAAGAGGATTGTGAAAAATTGCAAGAGGACCTTGATAAATTGGAAGACTGGATGTTCAAATGGCAGATGAAATTTAATGTGGATAAGTGCAAAGTTATGCACCTAGGAAAGAACAACCCAAACTATGGTTACATGATGTGAGGTTATACATAAGGAACCACCCAGGAAAAAGATTTTAGGCGTCATCATGGATAACACGTTGAAACCCTCAGTCCAGTATGCAGTGGTGGCCAATAAAGCAAATAGAATGCTAGGAATCATAAGGAAAGGAATGGAGAATAAAACGAAAGATATTATAATACCTCTCTATCATTCCATGGTGCGACCGTAACTCAAATATTGTGTGCAGTTCTGGTTGCTGTATCTTGAAAAGGATATAGCAGAATTAGAAAAGGTACAGAGAAGAGCCACCAAAATGGTAAAGGTGATGGAAGGATACCTTATGAGACTAAAAAGGTTAATGCTCTTCAACATGGAAAAGAGATGGCTGAGGGGAGATTTGTTAAAGGTCTATAAATTAATGAATGGAATAGAACAGGTAAACGTAAATCAATTGTTTACACCATCAAAATGTAGAAAGACTAGGGGACTTACAATGAAGCTACAATGTAACCCATATAAAACTAATAAGAGAAAATATTTTTTCCCTCAATGCGCAATGAAACTCAGGAATTCGTTACTGGAGGATGCAGTAAAAGCTGTTGATGTAGCTGAGTTTAAAAAAGGTTTGGACAAGTACCAGGAGGAAAAGTCTATAAACCATTATTAAAGAGGACCCACGTAATCCACTGCTTGCCCCAATACAAGCATTGTGGAACCTGTGTATCTTTTTGGGAAACTGTTAGATACTTGTGACCTGGATTGGCCACTGTTGGAAACAGGATACTGGGCTTGATGGACCTTGGTCTGACCCAGCTCCCCATTTACAACAAATACCCCAGAACATAAATAATAACAATAAAGCAAACACATCTCCCCTCATCCACAAGAGGTGCTCCCCCAGATGCCACCCTTAATGGAGTTTAAAAAAGGGGGATAGGGAACCCTCTCACCTCCCTATAACTTCATACAGTGGTCCCCAGCCAGAGGAGAAGAAAAGGCCAATCAAATGTACATTATAAGTAAGGGCTGAGCATCCTCCTGCAACACTGTTATCCCCAGCTCTTGTTCAACATTTCACACAAATCCATTGCAGCCAAGGACATCCTCCACTTAGAAGCTCAAGATCCTCTCATGTTCATCCAAGGTGCACCCGAAGATGCCCAACCAAACACTGGCGTTGCTCAGCAGGAATACAGAATGGCCCCAGATAAAGCACCAGTCTGTCTTGTCTGCCCTGCCAGTGGAGAAACCAAGTGCAGTACCACGTGCATCTAATTTTTTACATATGTAGTGTATATGCTATTGTGTTCATGTTGGAAAATAATAAAGCTTCGTTTACGTGAACATCGTTTAAGATTGTCTATTAAAACCCTTTCAGCTCCAATTGTATACAGTATCAACATAATTTTGCTGATTTAAGATGGAGGGTAATTGATCACATTCTCCCTATATACCATGGGGGTAATCATGAAATGAAATGAAATCGTAGGGAACAATATTGGATATTTCATCTGCAATTGGTGGCACCTCATGGTTTAAAGCAACAAATAGATTGGTATACTTTACGGTGCTTTTTCTTTAAGAATTATGTCATCGAGAGGAGCAAGCCCTTACAAAAATGCCACATCCATTTTTTCTTAGTAAGCTGCTGAAAAGCAGAAGAATGGAAGTTACCCTTCATAAAGAATTGTGCTACAAAGAAATTACTTTCAGATAAGTTAATTAAACTCTGAAGCAGAACTGTTATTAACAGTCTTCAATTCAAAACATGACATTGTGTCGGTTGGTGGAATTTATAAGGGATATATTTGATGATTTTTTTTAATTTTATATCTATAAATTTAAACAAAATAATCAAGAATACATCTTGAAACAGAAATAGAGCCGGAAAGCAGAAAATACAATAAAGGACAAATTAAGTCCCTAACAATTAATACAGGAAACAAAAACCATTCCCAGCCCTCTCTAGCCCACTATATTTGGGGGATACCTAGAAAGAAAAACAATATAAACTAGTTTCTGAAGGAAAAGGGTGTGCTAACAGTCTATATCTAAACCTGCTCTTCTTGAATAGTCAGAGGTTCCGTCCCCCCTCAGAATGACGGGCATTAATAAACGTCAGCAATTGTGAGGGCTCATAAAATATATACAAATGTGACTGATATCTTATCAGGCATTTACAAGGAAATTAAAAAAAAAGAGCCCCCCCCCAATAGCTGAATCCTAGGTCTTAATAAGAGAAAGTCCCTCCGCCTCTTCTGGGTTTCCCTAGATAAATCTGGAAACATAGAGAACTTTAAACCTTTAAACATCATATGGCATTTCTTAAAAAACAAGCCATTCTTTGTCTGATAACAACGCTAAGGTAATTAACAAAGTAGATTTGATGATTTTTTTTAGAAATAGCATAAGTTTCTTTCAAAAAAATTAAAAAGGACCCACTGTGCATTATTCTGAACTAGTTGATAATGCTGGTTTGGATGTGATGGTCCAACAATTTTTTTTTTTGTTTTGTTTTTGGACATTGTTCCTATTTAGCATGTTAGGGGTGGTATTGACCTATCGGACAAACCAAGGCAACTCACTACCACTGACTCATTCTGTTCCAAAAAGATAAAGTTAGCAGCCCAGATGTAGTCCAACAGACAGATCGCTCTGTCATCGCATGCTCCGCAACAGCCAGGAGAGAGTCCACAAAGGCAATTGCAGCCAATGGCTCCATGAAGATTTTAGGCACATGATTGTGCACCACTTGCAACCAATCTGGATAGTGTAGGGTGAAACACACTATTGCGGCAAACAGTCATCATCAGAGTCCAGAGAATTCCTTCCTGTGATGTGCAAGGTGCCAAGTAGTCCTAAAAGATCAGTATTCAATGGGTCTGATAAACTACTTGATCACTGCATTTCACTGCTTGTCACACACTATCTTTTTACAGGTAATTTGGAAACAGGCAATCACTACCCTAGGACACCGATCACCTTCTCTCAGTGGGCCTGCTCTATTACCAGTGGGCAACACCCCACATCCAGTTTTAAAGTCAGGGGCAGCTATGTTTCCAAAAATCCCTGGAACATCCTCCAGTACTCCCACAACATCCTCCGGTGCTTTAACATCCTCCAGTACTCCCACAAACCTTAAGTTTTTCCAATGGCTATGATTTTCGATATCGTCTAATTTCTTCTTGTACCATGCACCCGTCTCTTGCAACCTACTGAGGACCATCGCTGATTCCTGGTAAGTGTCCTCCAGCTTGGAGATAGACTGCTTGGGTTCACTAAGCCTCCTACCATAGTTATTTAAGACCTGTGTCATCAAAACTAGTTTTTCAAAGACTAGGTCAAATTTTTCAGAGGGCATACACCACCGAATTGGTCACCTTCTCAGCTAACCTTTCCTTATATGGCAACACCGGATTCCTCACCACTCTATCCATCATCTTGTTAAGGGGCTAGGACTGCTCCTTCTCCTTATGCATGGATTTTGCCGCTATCAACAAGCCTGAGCTCCCAAATTCAATAAGAAGGCAATCTATCACTTTTTAGCACACTATTATTTTGCTCATCAAGGTTAAGATGCCAGTGAAGGGGAATAAAAATAGGGAAGACCTAGACAATAGGAAGATTGGATCCACCCAGTCTCACCACATTACGTGACCCCTCCTACTAGGTACTTTTTTAATTCAATTGCCTAGGCCACTGAAGTTTACTTTAGTTTCCATTTGGACACTGTGGTGGATGTGGGCAAGGCTCTTTCTCAGCAAACAGCCTCCTTGTCAGAGAATGAAAAAGGGAGCATGGGAGGATTACTGCCTGTGAGCAGGCAGTAACAGTTTGTAGGGACCACCGTGACTATTCATGTGAAATTGGAGCATGTTGAGAATGCACTGAGACAGCGTTAACTTAAGCTTTATTAATTTTCCTCATATGCCTATGCTTTCCCTGTTGGATATGTTCGGAAGGTATCTGATTGAAGTTTTAAAAATTCCAGTTCAGTCCATTCCGCCAGTGGCTAGAGCATATTATCTCCCCTGGAATAAGAGAAAAGATACAGTAGCAGTAGTGGGACAGATATCAGGATAGTTTGGAACTAACTGAACTATTACAGTCTTCTCAGGAAATTGTTAAACCCACGTTGATTGTTACCTTTATGTTATATCTCATTGATGACTAGCCATAGCCCATACCTTGATGCCCCTAGCCACCAAATCCCAAAGGAGGGAAACAAAAAACGTAATGGTCTTCCTTACTTTCTACAGTTTCAGCTGAAATAGCACTAAAGATACATAAGAGTTTATTGGTCTTTAACAGTAAACTTTCCAGGAAATTTCAGGAAAAATCCCATGCCAAGGGTTGTAAGGCAGCAGGAGGGAAATCTGGAAATACATTAAGGGGGTTGTTTTAGAAACCTTATTCAGAATTTACATGTGTAAAAACAACCACTTACATGTGTAAATTACATCCACATGTAAAAGGTCATTTTAGAAACAGCCCAATTTCCATGTGGATGTAACGTGGAGCCCGATGCAGAATGGAGCACATCTGACCCATCCAAAATATGGATGGGCTGGATGTGCACCCAATTCTGCCCCTGTGGGAGCAGAATTGGGTTCAATGGGCCTGGACGGGCAGGACATGCCCTGATTCAGGCCCACTGCATGTTCACTTCCCTCCATGTCTAAGCCTTCCAAGGCCCCTGCAAAGAGCCCAGTGCTATGGCGACCTGTTGCCATGGCACCAGAATGCCATGCAGGAGCCCCAATTGCCCACAAGCTTATTCAAGTTCCTTTTCCCTGCCACCCAACTCACGAAAGGGCCTGCCAAGGCAGGAGTTGGGCTGTGGGGAACCCCCGCAAGCTCCTCACTGGTACTGGGGGGTCTGCTGGTGCCGATTCCCTTTCTCAGGAAGACTTATTCCACCTCCAAAGTGGAAGAAATCCCTTGTCCATTCCTGCCACCATGGATCTACAGGGCTGTGAATAGAATCGTCCCTGTATGTCCGAAGTCAGGGTGCTGCCTCCACCCTGCCCACCCTCCTCCCTGTCACTGCCCCCTCCCACCCCCATCCAGAGCTCCCCGCACAGCGGCCCTGTACGTGTGGAAGGCTTTGGACCAGTAATTGGGTCCCAGAAAATAGAGGGGGTTGGATGTCTGACACTATTATACCGGACTCTGCATGACGACCATAGTAACGTGGAGGCCTATTCCATTCAGGCCATGCAGCCCCTGTGCGGCCGATCAGAAGTGGGGCGCACAGAGGTAGACCGATTCTGATCCCGCAGTGCCCACAGGATCAGAATCGGGTCTATGGCCTGGATGTGAAGGCCGGGCCCTGATTCTGATCAGCCTGCACATCCAGTCACATACCCGGCTACCTCAGCCAGGCTCCTGAATGGAGCCGCAGTGCATTGGGACCCGTCGCCATGGCACCTCGGCACCGTTCAGGAGCAATGATCACTGGCCACCAACCAAGATCTTTTTTCCCCGCAGCCTGACCCCCAAACTGACCTTCCAAGGCCTGGGTATGGCTGTGGGGAAACCCCTGAACCCCTCTCACCTTCATCCCCGGGTCCCGCACCATGATCCCTCTCCATCCAGGGCGACTTATTTTACCTTTGAGGTGGAATAATTCCTCCGTCTAAATTTGAGGCCCCAGATGTACAGGGTCGACCTCTGAATTGGCCCTGTATGTCCGGGGTTGTGGCCCACCCATGCCCCACCCTTGCTCTGCCTCCGGAATGCCCCCTCCTGTCCTTATCTAGGCCTCCCTGTGCAAACCTGCTGTTTTTACGGGGAAGCTTTTGCCGGGGCTGGCAGGGGGACATATAGCAGGGATGGACGTCCCACTGCCAGCCCCCAGTGGTTATGTCCCTCTCTAAATCATGAAGAGGGAAAGATAGAGGCCTCTGTAATTAATTAGCGGCATCTACATAGCTAGATTTGCAAAATTGCACATGGAAGTGCTGACATTTACATGTTGTAAAACTTTTCCCACATGTATCTTTATAAAATGATTCCTCCCACTGCAGGTGGATACCCATCCCAGTGCGTTTCTGCACTTCTTTCTATGATTTAAATGCACATCCCTGGTGAGAGTGGAGATATGTCGATTTTACGTTGGATTTACTGTATATGTGCCCAACCTCTCCTATAAAATTGACATAGATTTGCGGATGTTTTCACATGGACTTCACTGCAACCTTATAAGCAGTCTTTCTAAGACCAAATGAATCATTCTAAACTTTCAAAACAGGGACAAAGCCTTAACTCAATCCAAGGCCCTTATAAAGATGGTCATCAAGGCTGCTGTTGGTGGACTCCTCCACAGAGGTCTTGAGCAAACCTATTCAATTCATATTCCCAGATGTCATGAACACATTGAAACCACTCTTATTTTCACCACGCCTCTTAACAGAACCAGGAACATAATATACTCTTGATAGTATACATCAGGTAAAAAATCAGAAAACAATTGCAAAAATGAATCATATATGTTTAAGCATTGCTGTAGCAGAAATCAACCTATTAGCAGGACAGTTTAAAAAACATAAATGATTTCATCTCAGATTATTTTCCATTTTGTCAAGTTTAGACTGTAATGTATTGTCCTTACCTAACTAAGTCTCTTCCAACTTATCTAATCTCTCTTTCTGGATCATAATTTCAGATCTTCCTGTGAGGTCAGCTTGACAGCTGTGTCACCTGAAAGATAAATAATTGGGATAAAATGTCCAGCCAAGGTTGATTCTAAACAAGATATCAGTCTACATATCTCCAAATTGCAAATCTCTTTAGGGGCTAGATGGAAACCTCCCCCTCTGTGATAATGTAAACACATAGAAAAAACTTTGAAACTGCCTCTATGGAGGGTGGAGGATGGAGGGACTGCCAAGGAGCCCCTCCCTCAATGCAGCTCCAACCTGGAGGAGGGCTGTAGCAATGCTTCCATCACTGTGGCAGCCCAGCTTTGAAACCATAAGAACATAAAACCAGAAGTGTGTTGGTTCTCAGCCTTGAGAGAGAAGAGAAGCCAGCAGGGAAAACAAACCATGGGCCGCACTAATAGTGGCTGTGACCGCAGGGGAGAGCAGATTGGACGAGACTGAGCCCACCCCCGATGATGCAGCAGCCAAGGTAGGTAGTAGCGGCCAAGCAGCTGCAGTCAGAGAACCTGAATGTAACTCGCCTTGATCTTCTTCTGAAAGGTGTGAGCGAAATACTAATAAATACATAAAAGCCCTTCCCTCTTCACCTGGCACTGGCAGCCTTAAAGGGTCCATGGCCCAGCAACAGAAAGGAAAGAAGGAAGGCGCAACTCCCTCCCTCGCAGCAGAAGAGCTCAGTAGCCGAGGAAGGGAGGGGGGAGCCAGTGTGTGACTGGCTGCAGTGGCAGCTGCAGGACAGAGGGATCCTGGGAATCCGATCTGACCTGGAAAAGGAAGGGAGAGGTCTGGCTGCCATAAAGGCCACCCACAGGGGCAAAGAGATGAGATTCTGTCCCAAATAGAGCTCAGAAAAGGAATTAAGAAAGGTTTCCCTCCTACAGGGGATAGACTGTCACCAGAATTCAGCACAGGAGAAAGTGATAGAAGATGACCAAGATCAGTCTCCCTCCCCCAGGGTAGGAATAGGAGAAACATTGCCCAAGCAAGGAAAATTCATGTACCTCAGGAAAAAGCACGTACCTCAGTAGCAAAGCAGCCCCATGTGTAGGAGTGTAAAAGCATGTGGATGAAGGGAGGACAGGGCAGGAGGAATAAGAGGACCCCTCACCCTCCCTCCTCAGAAGGTGACATTCAGAGAGCAAGAGCAGGGGAGTGTCAGAGTACAGCACAGAAGCTAAGAGCTGACAGCAGAATTGCCCAGCCTGGAAAAGGTACAGCCTGAGCTGAATACAGAGGCTGAGGGGAAGCTGTCCAGAGAGACCGAGACCTGTAAAGCGTCTCCGGAAAGAGACTCAGGCCAGCAGACAGCTGCAGAAGCCAGAAAGACAGTCAGAAAGGTTTTCAGAGCTGCCAGTGTCCAAGGTCTGCAGAACTGGAAGGAGTAGCAAGCTATAGGTACTAAGCAGAAACAGATGCCATGTGCAGAGAAAGACTGTTGGAAAGCACTTCCAGGGAAGCAGCCTGTCAGAGAGGGTGAGAGCTGAAGGGTGGCAGAAGGAATATCTGACCTGAGAGAGAGAAACCCTTGCTCCAGAGAGACTTGAGGCCAGCACAGATCCCTGGAGAAAACATGCTGGGGGGGGGGGGGGGTATGTGTAAAAGGTTTGAGATAGATAGAAAACTCTTTTTATTTGTAGCTTAATGCCAGTCTCAGAGCAGTACACCCACCGGACTCCTTTGTGCAAAGCCTGGATTCCAATGGCCTGCCAGTGCTTATAGAGAGCTTTTTCTTTGTATTTATTAGATAGGTGCAGTGAGAGACAGAAGAGCTTTTCAATCTGCATATGGGAGCCTCATTGGAAGATACCCTCCAGGACTCATGTAGATGAGAGCTTCATCTGGGTGTGAATCTGGAAGGTGCCTGTAGTAAGACTGGTTTATGCACCCACACATACACTTGCCAATACTTTATGTAGCTCAGCTCAATGATTGGGTTTTAGGTAGGGTGCATCTGGACATAACATACTGCTCCAAGGGAAGGATATACAAGGGGAATGGAACCAATTTGCCTGGATTCCAGGGTGGAACTGACTTGTATATCACAAAGAGGGCTAAGGGCTAAGCATAAAGATATTTGCCCAGGTCTGCAGTTATATTTTGCTGCTGGTGGCAATACTCTAGTGAGTGAAGCAGGATAATTCTCATAGGAGGCCATATCATAAGAAAATTATAATATTTATACTGTACATATGAAGGCAAATGTTATAAAAGTCGGAATTGAGATGTCAAGGTGGAGTTATGTACAATTCTAGTGGTATTTTAGAAAAGGCTCCACTAGACATGAAGCTAGCCTTCCAATGTATTCCAATGTGTTTGATGCTCGTCTCCTCTTTTATATATTAGAAATGTAAACTCCATTGATTTTTTTTAAATACTGTATGCAGTATATCAAGTTTTTAAATAAATGTAAAATGAATATGTAGATGTGTATCAGTGGGTCCAATTGGGGTTCTGGATGAATCGATTTGGAGATATAACCAATCTATTTAATTATGTTAAGAAATCAGTAGTATCCATTCAAAATGTTGTGTTTTTAACTCTTACTGTTTCAGAGATCTTTTGAGACAAAGAAACCAACAAGCAAACTTTTGAAAATATATGCAAAATTTCTGCATGTAAAACAGAATTTTATGTGCAGAAATGGAAGTTTATAAAATTACCTGGGATTTATATATCTATATATGGTTTACAGCTTGTTGTTCTGTGAGGGCTTGTGTGCATTAGTAATGCTGAGGACTAAGCTATCAGTAGTTTAACTACTGGCGGGATCTCCCAAGATGGACAGGTCTCAGCTGAGGTGCCAGACCAAGAAAAACCACCCATCTGGGCAGCAGCAAAATGGGACAGTGATGGTGGCGGAGGATCACATTTCTGTGACAAACAGCAACAACATTAAACTTACACTGTGCAGAAAAAAAGGCCTGGCAATCTACGTCAGTATCTTGCCAAGAAAACCCAGTAGATAGACACAACAAAACAAATTGCACTATAGTGCTAGAAGATGAGACCCCCAGGTCGGAAAGCACTCAACTGGCTACAGGGGAGGAGCTGAAGACTTTTCATAGTAAAACCAGCATTTATGATGTGGTTGGATCAAAGTCCTCAGGACGTCTGACTGCTGATGTAGCTACGTTTGAAATGAGAGTCAGAAGCTACAAAGATGTCTTACATATTGGGACATGGAATATATGAAGCATGAACCAAGGGAAGTTGGAGGTGGTCAAGAATGAAATGGAATGTGTATAACTTGATCAGTTGGGTGTCAGTGAACTGAAATGGACTGGCATCGGGCACTTTATATCAGATGATCACATGGTCTACTATGCTGGAAATGAAAGACAAAGAAGAAATGGTGTTGCATTTAAAATTAAGAAGAAACTTGCAAGAACTGTAATGAAATACAATGCAGTCAGAGAACGCTTAATTTCTATTCGTCTACAAGGAATGCCTATCAAGACAATTATAATTCAAGTATACTGTATTCTTTATTTATTCTTTATTTGCAGATTTTGATATACCGCCCAGGGCAAGCCATCAGGGCGGTGTACAATAATACAATAAAATGGCTGCAAGGACACAGAGAGGAAAAGAATGCCAATAGAGGACAGGAAAGAAGAGAGAGAGAGAGAGGGAATAGTTAGTAACTAGGGGAGAGAGTGTTCCAAGAATGGGGGCGACTAAGTGACCGATGGGGGGGGGGGGTCAGACGAAGGGAGACCAGAGCCATCAGTGGGAGGAGGGAGGTCAAAGACCTGGCAGAAAAGGTGCGTTTTAAGAAGGACTTTAAAGCGAGGGAAGGAAAGTTCAGTGTGGAGAGAATGAGGGAGCGAGTTCCATAAAGCAGGACCAAGAAAGAAAAAGGCGGAGTGACGGGTACTTTCAAGATGGGCCTGGGAGGGAGAGGGAAGGAAAATACGGTTACCATGTGCGGAACGGAGGAGACGAGGGACGGGTTGGAGGTGAATGGTGTCGGCCAGGTGTTGTGGGGTGCTGGTGAAAAGAACCTTATGAGTGATAGTGAGGAGTTTATAGATGAAACGGACTTTGATTGGAAGCCAATGAAGAGAAAGAAGAGAAGGAGTGATGTGAGCGGAGACAGGGGAGAAAGTGATTAGGCGAGCAGCGGTGTTCTGAACTAACTGGAGACAGCATAGCTGGTGACAGGGGAGGCCCGCAAAGATAGAGTTGCAATAGCCCAAGCGGGTGATTACAAGGGACATAACAAGAGTAGTGACGGCAGAAGATGAAAGAAAAGGACGGATTGATAAGATTCGGCAGAGGTGAAAAAAACAAGAGCGCTCAATGGAGGAAATGTGCTGGTGGAAGGAAAGAGAAGAATCTAAAGTGACACCCAAGTAGCGGAGGGAAGAGACCAAGGGGATGGGAAGGGAGTACATGGTGGGAGACAGGTTAGGGGGAGGGTTATGGATGGAGAACCAGATGGCTGAGGACTTGGATGGGTTGACATGCAGGAAATTCTGAGTGAACCAGGAGGCGATGAGGTCAAGGCAGTTGTTGAGTGGAGTAAGGTCAAGCGTCAAAGGAGAGACATGGTAGACCAGTAAAATATCGTCAGCATAGATGTAGGAATAAATACCGGTTTGCTGTATGAGCAGAGCGAGAAGAGCAAGAAAAACACTGAAAAGAAGGGGGCAAGGATAGAGCCCTGTGGAACCCCACATTGTAATGGGAGGGACGGGGAAACATCGGGGCCCATGTGAACAGTGAAGAAGCGGGAGGAGAGGAAAGACCGAAACCAACACAGGACTGTACCGTAAATACCCAGGTCGGACAAACGTGAAAGGAGTATACGGTGGTCAACAACAGCTGCAGAAGAGGATGAAATTGATGAGCTATGAACAAGTACAAGCTGAAATTGACAGAACATGCAAACAGGATATCCTGATAGTCATGGGTGACTGGAACACAAACGTTGGCAACAAAGAAGAAGGCAAAATGGTTGGAAAAAATGGACTTGGCAACAGAAATGAAGCTGGAGAAAGACTGATAGAATTCTGCAAGACCAATGTTCTATTCATCTCATACACCTTCTTCCAGCAAAACAAGCGGTGACTGTACACATAGACTTCACCCAATGGATTGTACGAAAATCAAATTTACTACATCTGTGGAAGTCAATGATGGAAAAACTCTATAACATCAACAAAGACAAAACCTGGAGCTTACTGTGGTATAGATCACCAACTACTAGTATTCAAACTCAAGCTAAAGTTGAAAAAGGAGCAAACCACACATGAATGTAGCAAAATATGACCTTGAGAATATACCACTGGAATTTAAAGACTGAATGCAAAATCGATTTGCTGCTTTAAATATAAATGAGAGAGCTCCAGAAGAGTTATGGGATGACATCAAGAAGGTTGTGTTGGGGGGGAGGATCCAAGATGGCCACCGAGTGAAGATGCGCTCCGGCGGTGTGCGGGTGGTGTGGAACGTTGGTCCTTGGATTCTATGTTTCTTTTCTCCTTTTTTAAAAATGGGAAAGAGGAAAGGGAAAGTTACTTACCCTGAAGAGAAGCTTCCCCCTAAACAACTGCCCATAACCAACTTTGTCTCCGTCGGCGCATCACAACATTCTGCTGGGGAGTTATTCGGAGCTGACCAGAAGGCGGTCTTTGACGTCAGATGCGAGTCTGAGCCCCGAGCAGCACGCTCCTCCAGATGAGCCTTCTTTGCTGCTTGCTGATTCAGCACACCAGCTATTGCAGAATCCTAAGGGGGTAGCTGCCTTACAGTTGTCTTCGGGGGTGTTGCTGAACTCACAGGAACTGTTGGTTGGCGCTGGAGCTGTGGAGGCTACCGCAAGTGCACCAGTCGCAGAGGCTGGAGCCTTGATTACCCCGGCGTCCTTTGTGACGGGAGTTGCTGTTCCGGGGAGTGTGGGGAGCTTTGCAGGATCCGCGGCCTCCAGTTCCCTGGTGAAACCAGCTGTGGTAACTTTGGATTCCATTTGGACTGTGATAACATCGTTGGAACACTCTGTCTCCAATCGGTTAAACATAGTGGAGAAAATTGCCCAGGAGTCACGGACAAGACTTGAACAACAGGAACAAACCAGTAAGGACTCTATCCAAACACTTGGAAATTTAACTGGACAAATGTTAAATATTTCTTCGCAGTGCTCTTCCTTTGTTAAGGACAGCGCTGCTATCCATGTAAAGTTGGAGAGGTTAGAAAACTTCTCCAAACGTTTAAATTTACGTTTTGTTAATTTTCCAGTGTCTACAATTGTTTTCCCCGTAGAGTTATTTAAAAAGTACTTGTTGGAGATTTTGTCGATGCCTGAAGCTGCCCTTCCTCCCACCTCTAAAGTTTACTATTTACCTATAAAGAAACGTTCTTCATCTAGTGTTGTTGATACTGAGGAGGGTGTTCAGAGGGAAAGTTTGGATGTTCTGAATCTCTCCCAAGTGCTGGAATCTTCTGATGAGGAGGTTATGAGGAGGGCAACTCTTATGGTGGGGTTTTTATTGGAACCTGATAAAGAGTGGACTTTAAAGTTATTTTTCAGAAATTCTGATAAGCTTTTTTTTGGTCAAAAAGTTTGGGTTTTTCCTGATGTTTCTTATGTAACTCAGGAAAAACGGAAATTGTTTATGTCCATGCGTCCTGAGGTAATTTCGTTGGGATATTCCTTTTTGTTAAGGTTTCCATGTAAATGTTTGATTAAATCTGCTTCGTCTAGATTTATTTTCTATGAGCCAAACCAGTTACGTGCATTTTTGGATGCTAGGGTTGTTCCGGAACCGGTCGCAATTCCTGTGGAACCTGATTAGATCGACTCATTAGGAATGCTGTAATGTTTAGCGTCTCTTGGTGGATTTTCTTAGGGAAATGTTTCCTGTATTATCAGATATACCATCATTGCCTTTTACTATTATTTCTCCCCCCGTCTTTTTGTGGGCTATAGTGTTAGATGTACTTACATATTTTTTCTTTATCCTTTATTGTATAAAGGGTGTTACCCTATATTTGGAATTTGTTTTGCTAAGTACATCTTTCCGTTTTCTTTCGAGTATGTAACGTATTGCTTGATGTAATTATTAAAATCTGTAAATAAAAAATTAAAAAAAAAAAAAAAAAGAAGGTTGTGTTGGAAGAAAGCGAGAAGTCTCTACAAAAGGTGAAAAAGCAAAAACGACCAAAATGGATGACCGAAGAAACTCTGAAAATTGCCCAGAAACGCAGAGAAGCTAAAGCCAGAGGAGAAAGAGAGGCAATTGCAGAAGTCAACAGAGATTTGTAATGTGCAGCAAGACAAGAAAAGAAGAAGTACCACAATGACGCATGCAAGGAAATAGAAACAGAAACTATCCGAGGAAGAACAAGTTTAGATTTCCTAAAGCTACGAGAGTTAAATAAAAAAATTCCAGCCTCAAACTGGAATATTACAAGATGCCCAATGATCTTTGTTGAATGATGCTGAGAAGATCAAGAAAAGGTGGAAAGAATAAACAGAGTTTATATATGATAAAGATCAAGTGGACCAACAGCCGTTTCAACCTGTACCTTATGATCTGGAACCATTAGTGATGAAAGAAAAAGTCGAAGCAGCATTGAAAACCTTATCAAAGAACAAAGCACCAGGCATTGATGGCATTCCCATAGAAGTATTACAACAATCTGATGCAGTTGTTACCATATTTACAAGGCTTTGCCATGAAATTTGGAAGATAACATCATGGCAACTGACTGGAAAAGATCTGTGTTGTCGCATAGTCACTTTGATCCCACATGCTAACAAGATTCCACTGAAGATTATTTAAGAGAGACTACAACCATACCTGGAATGAGAACTACCTGAAGTGCAAGCAGGGTTCAGGAAAGGGCGAGAAACGAGAGACATCATTGCGGATGTGAGATGGATCCTTGAAAAGACTAAAGAATACCAAAAGAATATCTATTTCTTCTTTGTTGACTACAGCAAGGCTTTTGACTGTATAAGCCATGAGAAACTTTGGGCCTGTCACGCCCATAGCCCCTTACATGCAGTATGGAGGGGCATGGTTGTCATTAGAGAGATTCACCTTTTGGTTTTTAACTGACTGATTGCCTTGCAGTGCCTTATGGGAAAGGTAGTTCAGTCAGAAAGTATTCAACCTCAGGTAAAAAAACCCACCTTTTTAGTTGCTTTGAGTGGTAAGGTAATGACAGTTTATTAACTGAAAAAAAAACATGCTAAGGTTCACAAATTCCACCTTTGGATTATTTCTCCAGGATTCTTGTAAATGAACATCAGGATATAAATGAATTCCAAACAAAACAGCTTGCAATGTTCTCCAGTATAAACATAAATACTTTAACAGCCCATGCTATCAGGCATGGCTTGCAGTGCTGATCAAACAAACAGAAAACAGCTTTTCCTAAAGCAGGTTTCTTTCTCTCTCAGTCCAAAACACTGTTTGTCTTCTTAAACATAGAAAAATTTTCAACAAGGCAATTAAACTCTTCACAGGCAAGCAATTCTCTATGCAAGGTTTTCTTATAAACAGCCAAACAAAAGCTTTCCTTACTTTCACCGTTAATACCACTTCAGGCTGAGCACTGCTCTGGCTCACAGCTGATTCACCAACTTAATTAGGCAGCTTCGGCTTGCACAGTAAAAAAACAAGATATTTTGCCTTTAACTCAGGACCTTCACAAGTTAAGCACAGGCTCTTAGGACTACTGGACACTGGAGGTTTTCCTTACGGTTGACTCCCTTTCAACACCTCTGTATTGGAAGACTGGCATAAAGAGCAATCCGTGTATGAGACTTCTTCTTCTAAAGCTATGTCTGGTTCACCCAGTTGCATTGGCACATCCTCTGGCTCTGGCTCAGAGGTCTCAGCTGACTGCCTTCCGTTATGGCTAAGGCTGTCTCTGGCAATTCTGTAGTGCTCAGAATTAGATAAACTTCTAATGCTCATACCTGGGTCAAAGCTTGTAGCAGCTTCTCCTCTCTCATGCTCTGGCCACCGTTCACTGGTGCTTCCACGTCCTGTTCTCCAACTTGTGTTCCTGGCTCCTGCTGTTCTCACTGATCCAGTTCCATTCCTCTTCCAGTAGGCACTCCTACTGCTCTCACGTTCTCTCTCCTTTCCTCTTCTTCTTCCTCTCCTGCCTCTCCCTTCTGAATAAACTGACCTAGTCTTAAACCTCTCAGGTGCCTGCTCCACCCCCTCTCCTCTCAGGTGTTGGAGATCAAACTGCCTCGTGGCAGCTGAGTAATTGGGGAATTCAGTGACGTAAGGGTTCCTTACCCTGAGCCTGTATTCCCTCTCTTTTTCTCCACTAGGGGCATTCTGCAACCTACTGTAGCTAGGAATTACCTGCTTTCTAGGTGTAAAGGGAGTTTTGTGTCTCTGACCTGGTAAAATAGGTCCTTTTATAAGGGTAAATTCCTTCTCTTTATCCCTGGCTCTGGGGTCCTGATAAACTTCCTTATCACAGGCCACATTAAGAAGCATGAGTATACCAGAACACCTGATTGTTCTCTTGCACAACCTTTACATTGATCAAGAAGCAACAGTTCAAACGGAACAAGGAGAAACAGAATGGTTTAAAATCAGCAAAAGGTGTACGACAAGGCTGCATACTTTCCCCTTACCTGTTTAATTTATATGCAGAACAAATCATCAGAGAAGTAGGATTGTATGAAGACAAACGAGGAGAGAAGTTTGGTGGAAGACTCATCAACATCCTTCGCTATGCTGATGATACCACATTATTGGCTGAAAATGAAGACGATTTGAAACATTTACTTCTCAAGATCAAGGAACATAGTCTTAAAGTGGGCCTGCAGCTTAATGTAAAGAAGACAAAGATCATGACAAGTGGCAAAATCAATAAGTTCATCATTGATGGAGAAGAAATTGAAATAGTGGATAACTTTAACCTACTTGGATCAACTATCAATAAAGAAGCAACAAGCATCCAAGAAATCCGACAACGCATTGCTCTTAGCAGAATAGCTATGAAGGAACTAGATAAGATTCTAAAGAGAAGAGAAGTCTCTCTCCATACAAAGATTCAACTTGTTCAAGCTATGGCATTTTCAATAACGTCACATGGATGTGAAAGTTTGACAGTGAAAAAGATAGACAGGAAGAAAATTGAAGCCTTTGAAATATTTATTTATTTATTTAGTTACATTCTCTTTTATACCGCGCTATTCAACATCGGTGTGGTTTACATGAAACAGAGAAGTACACAGTGCAGCAAGCTGTAATGCGTTTGCACAGAACAGGTACTAGAAACTTGGAGAACGTTGGGGTAACTATTTACATACAGGCATCACGTCAAGACATGTTAGTCGATAATCATTTGTCATGGGTAGCTTGCTGGGAGTGTTGCTGTGGCTGTACTCGCTGGGGGGTGGCTGCTTGACATACTGTCATCCGGGTAGTATTCGAGGAAGAGGTGGTGCTTAAGTGCCTTCCTAAACTGTGTTAGCTCAGGGATAGCCCGGATACCAGGTGGGAGGGCATTCCAGCATCTCAGTGCGCAGAATCTGAAGGCTCTGTTTGCTGTTGCCTGGGTACATTGGGTTAATGCCTTCGGGATTACTAGGGTATTGACTGCTGCAGATCTTCTGGATCTATTTGGGGAGATGGTGTGAATAAGCTCCGTGAGTGAAGTGGAGGAGAGCCCATTGATGGTCTTGAATGTCAGTAGTAGGGTTTTGAAAGAGAGCCTGGCATGTATAGGGAGCCAGTGGAGGTGTTTAAGGATGGGCATCACATGGTCGCTCCTTAAGGCCCCGTGTAGAACTCTCGCTGCGGCATTCATCGCGAGCTGGAGCGGGTTCAGGGTGGATTTGGGAGCCCTTGTAGGATTGCATTTGCATAATCGAAGTGCGGTATAATCAATGCTTGATAAATTGTCCGGAAGTCATCCGGCTCTAGCAGGGAGCGTAGATGTCTGAGTGTTCAAATCTTGTGGTAGACTGCTCTTATCGTGTTGCTTATGTGCTCCTTCATATCCAGGCATTGGTCTAAAATGACACCAAGGTATCGGATTGAGGATTTGGATTGTAGCTCTGCTTTCTTAACTTTTAAATGAGGAGGCGGGGTGAAGTTTTGGTTCCTCATAATGAAGAGGACCTCAGTTTTCTTGTGTTGAATCCAGAGGTTTTAGGGTTGGAGCCAGTCGGATACTGCGTTGAAACAGTCTGTCAGTGGGGAGGGGTCCAGTTGCTCCGTTGAGAATGGCATGTAGAGCAGTACATCATCAGCATATATCAAGCAGTCGACATTGAAAGATCGGATGAGATTACAAATGGGCTGCATGTATATGTTGAACATCAGTGCAGAGAGGGAGGATCCTTTCGGAACGCCCTGCCTCTGGTGGAACGGTTCTGATGTTGAGGCCCCGACTCGTACGTGCTGCCACCTGTTAAACAGATATGATTTGCACCATTCTAGTGCTGTGTCACAAATACCCTTCTCCTTTAGTCACCCCAGGAGAAGTTCGTGGCTTACTGAGTCTAATGCAGCAGCAATGTCCATGAAGATGAGAACAAAACCTTGACAGATGTTGTCAATTCCAGCAATTATGTTACTGAAGAGGGTGGTAAGGAGAGTTTCAACACCATGGGACTCCCTGAAACCGTGTTGGCAAGAGTCCAGTGGAGCGGCGGTTTCGATGTGGCCTTGGATTTGTCTTCGAATTATGATGCTGGCAATAAATACTGTGTATACCATGGACTGCCCGAAGGACAAACCAGTCAGTACTAGAGAAGATCAAACCTAAGCTTTCTTTAGAAGCTCAGATGACAAGACTTTGACTTTCATACTTTGGACACATCATGCGAAGAGAGAGATCATTAGAGAAAGACATACTGTCAGACGGCTGCCTGGGTGAGAATCTTCACAGTCTTGGCAAGTGCATATATCTATATGATTTGCAAGGGATTGTGGGCAATGCAGTTCATTCACACCAGACACAGCTGCTCACAATAATTAGTTGTGCTTTTGGGTAAAGCCAATAAGATATTTATTTATGGGGTTATTTCTCCCAACACAGATATGCTTGGTAGCACATAAATCAGGTTACTTGCTTTCAGTGTTTAACTTGGTAAAACAAAAATAAGGAAAACATTATTTGAACTTGTCAAGCAATCAAAGCAAAAGAAATAAGACCTGGTAGGGGGGCGGAGCCTGATGTCCAGCGGGATGGTCGCATAACGCTGAGGCTCCCGAGAGGCCTACTCAGAATCCTGAATTAACACCTCAAATATTTGGAATTTCTACTCTGATCTTGCCGGGGCACCTTGGTGAGATGGCGGGGACCAAACCAACACGCCTGGAATTTGGGTCTTCAGCGGCTTCTCACGGCAAACGTTCTAAAATTGAACCTCCGTCCCCGCAGAAGGGGCCGGCCTCGTGCGAGGGCCCCGAAATGCAGCAAGAAATCCTCGTCGAGATTAAAGGGGTCAAAACCCTTGTACAGGCAAACGGTGAAGCACTTCGAGCGCTGCGGGACGATTTTGGTGTGCTGCAAGGCAGGCTAGAAGGGCTTTCTTCGCGTCAGGACAAAATGGAGAGCATATTGGACTCCCATGTGGCCCGGTTGTCCAAACTCGACAAAGTTGAACAACAGGTGCGGGCCTTGCAGAAAGAGGTGGAAGATGGCAATAATAGAGCGCGCCGCAATAACTTACGACTAGTGGGCATACCGGAGGGAGCGGAATCGGGAGACATGAAAGAGTTTTTATGCAAGGTCCTCCCTTCCTTGCTCCACATCACCTTTACCAAAGATTTGGAGATTGATCGCGCTCATCGTGTACCCACCAGCATAACGCTCAACAAGAAGACCCCGCGGCCTATCATTTTTCGACTATTGAGATATCAACATGTGGAGCAAATTCTAAGTGCCTCTCGGGCAATGGGCCATATGGAGTTTGAGAGCCACAAAATCTCCTTCTATCCCGACTTGTCTAAACCCACAGTCGACCGCCGAAAGCGCTTTCTGGAATTCCGGCCGAGGCTTCGGCAACTACAAGCACGCTACGGCCTGATGTACCCGGCCAAGCTCCGAGTCACGCTTCACAATCAGACAAGCACATTCGAGGACCCTGATCTACTAGCGAAGTTTTTGGATTCCAAAGAAGCCGACTTGATGCGCTGACTTCCAGAATATTCCTGCAAGTCTTCTTATACCCGCTATACCTGCCATATTGGACCCGCAGCAGCCCTGCAAAGAGTCTGGCGTGGGCAGTTGTTGCCTCCCTCTTGATGGTATCTGTGACCCGTCTCCATCTACCCACGGTAGCCTCGATGAGTATCAGAGACAGTGTTATTATGGACTCTGGTGTTTCTTCTCTATTTTATACATGTCTTTTATTTCCTCTCTTGGGCCTCCTCCCGTAGACATCTGGTCGCCATATTCTTTGGGGATTTGCTTCTTCTCTAAGATACATTGGTACCTACTTTTCAATATGGGGTGTATTAGCTAAAATACTCGGTGATTATGACATTGTTGTATCGACTCTGCTTATGTTCTATGTTACCAAGCGCCCTTACCTAAAATGTCTTTTACCGCATGATGGCACCATGTAAGATTTTTTCCTTGACCGTCAAAGGCATCAATAATCCGATAAAATAGAAGAGAATCCTAAGCTACCTCAGTTAGGAGGCAGCGGAGCTGCTTTTCTCCAATAAACGCATTTGAATTCGAAGGAAACTCTTAAACTTAGTGTTACACCTTACATGATGGCCGTTTATTCCCCTGCTGTTTCTAGGATATGTGGGGTTGCCATACTGGTTGGGAAATCTTTGCATGCTACTGGTGTTGCGACTAGCTCAGATGCAGAAGGTAGATTGTCTAGAGTTCTCCTCACGATAGGTAGTCTAGAAGTTACATGTATCTGTTTTTCCGCTCCTAATGCTGATGACCCTGCCTTTTGCTACCATTGCCCAGGTTGCGCAAGCTTCTGCTAATACTTCACTGATCATTGGGGGGGATTTCAATCTAGTCCTTGTCCCCTGACCGGCAAATAGCTGCCTAGGACGAGTGGTCCCCCCAAGAGTCATGCTACGCTTCCCTTCCTGATCAAGGCTCTTGCTTCAGCTGATCTATGGAGATTACTACACCCCAATTGGCTTGACTTCACCTTCTTCTCCTCCTCTCCTCAATCTCAGTCTCGCATAGACTTCTTTCTAGTCTTAAAACTGTTAGTTCCTCAAGTGGACACTGCAAAGATTCACTCCCAACATATTTCAGATCATGCTGTCATTCCCTTTCAAGGGACTCTGGTCACCCCAATAGCTGTTCTCTGCAGCTCTTTGGAAAACCTTATCGGATTTCCAAGAGGAATTGGCGATACCAGTGAAACACTACTTTCAATTGATGCAGCTTCAACCCTACATCCAAAGTGCTCGGAGCATGCCGCCCTCTGCCCCTACTGAGGATGGGCTATTAGAGCTGGTTACTCCATTAGCAGTACACATGGGGTAGCCTCTAATTTCTATAATATACTTTGTCAAGGCACAGATGCGGACACTCTTAGAGCTTAACAAGCCTGGGAGCGCGAACTGTAAACCACTATAACCCCTGTGCAATGGAGCGTTTTGGAGTAAAGTAGTGTGGGTTTCCCGGTCTGCCTCTGTTACCTAGATTCTCTTCTTCCCTGCACACAGATGTTTTTATACCCCCAGAAAAATAGCCAAATGGAACCCAAATGCTAGGGACCTGTGTTGGCTCTGCCATACTGCTGTGGGATCCTTCGCTCATGTTCTTTACGAATGTCCTCAATTGCAGGTCTATTGGGGGCGGGTCTGGGGTCGTATTCACTCTATCTTACACTGTCAAGAACCTTTCTTGGACGGTCGTGGGACTCCGCTCTGTGGCGGAGGCCCACTCTCTTCCTAAGAAGGGTCGCTTTCTCCTTGATTTCATGCTAGGTATAGCCATATGCTTAATCACGAGGAATGGAAGGATAGCTCTCGACTTACTGTCAATAAATGGTGGAACCTCGTCTGCTTATATACCACGTATGAGCAGATACTTCGGAGAGCTATCCCCCATGTCCAAACTTCCTCCTGCTTGTCTGACTGGCAGATCCTTAATGATTATGTACAATTTGCTCATTGCTCCAACATGCCTGTATAATGTGCACTCATCATGTTTTAGATCACCGCTAGGCTTTGTAATGCAATCATGTAAATACACGCCTGCTTTGGGAATGTTTAGTTTTCTAGAGAAGAAGCAGGGGGGAGGGGGGTGGTAGGGGTTTACTTTGGTGTATGTATTACCTGTTATGTATTTGTCTTTTGCTGTATGTCTTCCTTTCCTTTGTTGTTATAAAACGAAAATAAAGAATTTAAAAAAAAAGAAATAAGACCTGGTTGGTACAAACTGGTCTTTTCTGTAGGCACTAGCTAATGTTTTCTTAGCATATATCAAACAACAAACCAAAAGCCACAAAGAAAGGAAAAAAACTGTTATTTTCAGGTAAACTTCTTATATCTTCCCACATAGATTCAGAAGTGATTCTCTCCTAGCTCACAAGCAATTAGGTAAGGCTCAATTGCTAGCAGTTATCCAGCTAAAACCCCTTAGCTGGCTTGCTTTCTACTGCGTGGCTAGAAATCCTACACAGGAGCTTTTCTGAGTAGATTAAAGAACAAGTTTGTATTTCTTTGTGATGGTTGCTGTACTTTATAACAGAAAATCACCAAAGGAGTTTAGACAGAGAGCAGTCCATGTAAACAGATTCTTTATCTGCTATCACCCCCTCTTCTTCAACAAGCATGGGTTCAATATCAGGGATTGGCACAGATGAATCTCCCAATGGAGCACTTTCAGGAGAACACTTGTTTCCCTGCTGTCTTTCAAGGTTATAGCTAGGGCATAGATCAGTGTTCATACCTGAGCTTCCATTGCTGTTAGAGTTCCTCTCTATATAGCCTGGCCAGTATGTAGTCCAGTTCTTATGTCCAGCCTTCCAATCCAGATCCCAGGACACTGGATCTCTCTTCACATACCTTCTGGCACGGGTCTTAGGGTCCCTTCCATGTGCAGCCATCTCTCTCACAGGTACCGTCTGGAGATTCCTAGCTCTGCGGAACCATTCCTCTGGCTTTCCCCAGTCCAATGGTGTATGCTGGCCCTTGGAATACCTCCCAGTATACGTACTGCTCTGGACTCTTCTAGACCTCTCAAAGGCTTTTCTCTTCCTTCTTCCAAAGGGTTTCTTGTCCTCTCTGTCCGTCCGATTTGGCTTCTGCTTCTGATGATGATGATCCTCAGGATAATTCTCTGTAGAATAAACTCTACCTTTATTCTGCTTAGATGAGTGCTCCTCCCTAACACAGCGCAGCTGTGCTGAATCAGGCCCTGCCCTTTGAGATGAGTGCTTAGGGATTACCTCATAGCCCTCCTGATTGAACACACGTTTCCCCACTTCAGCTCCTCTAATGGCTGTTGGAAACCTGGTGCATTCTGGGACTGGTAGTCTTTTATGGGAAAATTCTGTTTTCTTATTTCTACCAGAACTGACAGGTTGCTTGTTCAGAGTCACTTCACCTTTTCTATAGCTCCTTCCTGAGCTATGATAAGCTTCCTTATCACAATACTTGGAAAAGTAGAAGGTCAATGCAAAAGAGGAAGGCCAGCAATGAGATGGATTGATACAATAACAGCAGCTACAGGTGCCAGTCTGTCAACAATAAGCCACCTGACTGAAGACAAAACACAATTTAGGGAAACTATCCAGAGGGTCGCCATGAGTCGATACCAACTTGACGGCACTTAACAACAACAACAACAATATATCTAAACCAGGGGCTCTCAACCCAGTCCTCGGGCACACCTAGCCAGTTAGGTTTTCAGGAAAACCACAATGAATATGCATGAGACAGAGATTTGCATATAATGGAGGCAGTGCATGCAAATCTACATCATGCATATTCATTGTGGTTATCCTGAAAACCTGACTGGCTAGGTGTGTCCCAAGGACTAGGATGAGAATTTCTGATCTAAACACATGCACATCCTGCATAAGCATACATTTTTCTGACCTGAATGAAGGTGTTCCCAGGGGGGTAGGGTTTTGCCAAGATTTGCATTTATATATTGAATTTTTTGAGACATACCATGTCTAGTGCTAAATGGCTTTTGAATGATCAACTTCTTCTGGTTCCCAAAATGGGCAAAGATATTGTGGACAGACCTTAGATGGAACTCTTTTGGAATATGTGGTATGGTGGCAAAGATGGCTTTAATATGCTACTCTACATATATCTCAGCCCTCCATTCCCCAACATGGAGGTAAAATCAAAGAAAATCATCTCCCAAATCTTTCAGCACCCAAGCCCCCATCCCTTCCATACCTGAGGCTCGGCCCAGCCCAGCCTTCTCCTCAACCCTACCTAGATCCTGACTTATGCGATGAGGTCCAAGGAATGAGTGGGGAATAGAAATCCCGATTTGCTTCTGCTCCAGGAGTTGTCTTCCTCATATGGTACTGCTGACTCCTAGTGGTAGTCTCGCAGTACTACTAATAGGGGGTCAGATTGCCAAATATGGTGCACATGCTCCTTGTATGGAAATCTGACCCCAAGTGGCCTACTAATAATACCACACTAGGAGTTAATGATGTTATTTTGGGGAAGACAACTGCCAGGGCAAGAACAAATGGGGATTGTTAATGTCACCATTGTTCCCCCAAGACACCTTGAGATTAGTTGGAGTCGGGGGGGGGGGGGGGCAGGCCACCGGTATAAAAAGAGATGGGACTTTGAGGGTGAGAGCTTTGGAGGAGGATATGTTCCCATTGTACCCCCATGTTGGGATTGGGGAACATTGGGACCACTGGGCTAACAGGGAGCGAGTTCTCCCCTGAGGGAGAAGAACCATAGAACCTCCAAACTGAACCAGCAGGCCCTTTAAATTTATGCTGCTGCCTCATAAAGAGCATCTTTTTGGAAAATCATTTTACTCATTGCCATGCGTGAAGTTCCTTTCTGTGGCAATGCATGAAAGTTTTGTGCAAACCTTAGTGGACATAGTTCAGCAGCAGCATAGCCAGTTCTGGATGTGCTAACAAGCTATCTTCCACCTCTTCAACTGCTTGAATTACTCACTCCATGGTCCTGGAACATCTAAGTCAGAGGACTGTGGAGTGACTCTGCACCAGCTGGAAGTGTCATCATTAGGGGACACAGGATCACTCCATATGATTGAGCATTTGAGGCAGGCATTCATCAAAGGGCCAAGCCTTAGGGAGGACCTTAGTGCAAACATAGAGTATTGAGTGTAGAAAAAGAATCTGACTTCTTTTGTTCTGCTGTTTGGGCATTTTTATCTATAACGGGCAAGATTTGTTTCATCTTCTAGAGCCCTATACTTTATCTGTTATTTATAATTATTTTTGAAAGGTTAACCTAAAGTCTGCCTAGATTTCAGCAAAGCCTTTGATACTGTGTTCCTCATAGGATGCTTATCAATAAACTAAACCGCTTGGACCCGATTCCAACATGGACATCCCGGCCCTTTGTGCGTCGGGTATGAACTGGACGCACAGAGTTAGCTGGGATTCAGTCTGGCCTGCATGTACAGGCCTTGCCCGGCTAGCTCAGTCAGGGCTTTTCAATGGAGCCACACGCCATGGTGTCCAGTTGCCATGACACCGTGGTTCCATTGAAAAGCCGCGATCCTCGGCCACCAGCTCCAACAGTGCTTATCCCGCAGCCCTGGCCTCCCAAGGTCAGGGTTGGGCTGTGGGGAATATCCTCTGCCCCCTCCTGCTGCTTCTCAATCCTGGGCCTGCCATCCTCCGCCGAATCAGGGAACATATTCCATCTCAGGGTGGAATAAGTTCCCCGTACAAGCCATTGGCCATGGACATACAGGGCCGACACTGGAATCAGCCATGTATGTCCGGGGCCAATGACTGCCCACCACCTGCCCTAATGCTGCCCCCAATCCGCCCCTTTCCTGCCCCCATCTAACTTCCCCAAACAATGCGCAGGGAAGTTAGACAGGGGCGGGAAAGGACACGAATAGCAATTCGTGCCTCAGAATGACCCTGTTTGGGGATAGGTCCCAAGGTGGTGAACTGGATCAGAAACTGGTTGACTGACTGATGACAGAAGGTGATGGTAAATGGAATTCACTCAGATGAAAGGAAGGTGATTAGCGGTGTGCCCCAGGGTTCGGTCCTGGAACCGGTTCTCTTCAATGTATTTGTGAGTACTATTGCTTAAGGACTGAATGGAAAAGTCTGTTTTTTGCAGATGACATGAAAATTTGCAACAGAGTAGACTCTCCTGAGGGAGTGGATATCATGTGGGAAGATCTACAAAAGCTGTAAGAATGATCTAATGCTTGATATTTAAGATTTAATGTGAAGAAGTGCAGTGTCTTGCATCTGGGAAGCAGAAATCTAAGGGAACTGTATGCGATGGGGGCGAGAGGTTGGTGTGCACTGACCAGGAGAAGGACTTCAGAGTGATTGTTTCTGAGGATCTCAAGGTGGCGAAACAGTGTGACAAGGTGGTTGCCAAAGCCAGAAGGATGCTGGTTGCATACAGAGAGGAATTACCAGTAGAAAGGAGGAGGTACTAATGCCACTGTACAAGTCGCTGGTGAGGCCTCACTTGGAATATTATGTTCAGTTTTGGAGACCATATCTCGCAAAGGATATAAAAAGACTAGAAACGGTTTAGAGGAAGGCAACAAAATGATTTGGAGCCAGCACCAGAAGATGTATGAGAAGAAACTTGAAGACCTAAATATGTACACTCTAGAGGAGAGGAGGGACAGGGGAGATATGATTCAGACTCTTAAATACTTAAAGAGTATTAATGAACAAACAAACCTCTTCCAAAATGGGGAAGCTGTAAAACTAGTGGGCATAACATGAAGCTGCAAGGGGGTAAACTGAAAGGCAATGTCAGGAAATACTTTTTTACTGCAAGGGTGGTGGATGCTTGGAATGCCCTCCCAATGGAAGTGGTGGGGGCAAATACAGTGACAGAATTCAAAATGGCATGGGACAGACACAGTGGATCCCTTTATAGCAACATGATGAAATCAAAATAAACATAACTATTTCTTATATCTAAACAATTAGGGGTGTCCTGCACGGAGTGATGGGTACACCCCTAGACAAAGGCATGGAGAGGGGTGACCTGCACAGAGCGGCAGGTGCACCTACTCTTGCTGCCTTGCTAGGCAAACTAGATGGACCATACTGGTTTTTATCTGCCATCATATACTATGTTACTATGTATGCTCAGAATCTGGTAGATTGTCCTATTGTGGATGATAAGGAAATAGTAGTTGTGACTTGTAACCATAGAGATAATGTTGATGGTAAACTTTGTAGAAGGAAAAGGGGTAGACATCTTTCGAATCTGAAATTGGTGCCTAGATTACTTAAGGTTTCAAAGTTGAAAAATGTGCTTCCTGTCACTTATATTTGCTTTAATGCCAGGTCAGTCAGTAATAAAGCATTTAGAGATATGATTGGTGATGCCCAGATAGGTCTTTCCTGTATTACTACAGATGAAGGACCTATTTTGTTTGACTTACGTCCTCCAGGTTACTTGATTCAATACCTTCAATACTCTCATTTCAGGAATAAAAAGGGCAGATTTAGCATAACTCACTCAGTTTTATCATTACCTAATTTAAAAAATGCATTTTCTACCCTAGGGGATATCAACTCTCAGTTTAGGATGGATATTTATTTGTCTACCATCCTCCTGGATTATGGTCTGCAATATATGATGATTTAATATCTTTTATTATGAACCGTGCATCTGTTTTATTATTCATTTTTATTGGGGATCTTAATCTGGATTTGGATGATAAGGGTAATCATTTAGTTGCTGAATTTCTAGCTACTATGAAATCACAGAATATGCTTCTACTTAATTCAACATTTACACATATCAAGGGCCATCATTCGGATTTAATCATGTTTTCTGTGAACATAGATGGTGGCACTTTTATTACGGCTTGTAGTGCTGAGCCAGTTCCTTGGACAGATTATTATGTCTGTCATTTATTTTGAAATTAAAAATAATCTTAGGGGTCTGTCTACTAAACCGCATCAGCTGCTACCATGAGACTAATGTGGAAATACCACCCAATTGTAGCAGCTATTGCCAGGAAAGTGTAGACTTTGCGGAGCATTTCCATGTTGTCTGCAGACAAAGGCGGGATTAGGACGCAGACAATGTGATGTGTGGGCGAGTTTTCCAGGAGCAGCTATCACAGGGGATTGCATTGCGTAGTAGCTGCTCGGATCTGCAGGCTTTGCGGATGTAGTTACTACCACCTGAAAGGGTGGCAATAGCTGCCTCCATGAAGCTGTCCCCTGTGAAGCCAGCACTTTCTCTGCTGTATCTGCAGGGGAATGCTGGGAATGACCCCTGCAGATACCACAGGCCTTTTGCAACTAACATCACACTTTTGCAGCTATCACTCTCCTTAGGCATGATTCACAAAGGGGAATATGAGAATTAGATGAAAAACACAGTTTCCTCTATTTTGGTTAGACGTAATAATCCGATTGAATATTTCAGAGGATATTGTAGAAACATGAAATTCTCTTCTGGATACATCTTTAAATAGATTAGCATCAATCAGATCAAGGAATGTTATTATTTATTTTATTCATTTATTTTATTTAGACAGATTTGTATGCCACCTTTTCCTTCAATCAAGGTGGTCACGTCACATAACAATTGGAGGGTTGCATTTAACATTAGGGTACATGTAAACATTTAGACAGTAAAGTTACTTAAAAGCATTTAGACAGTACAATTGAGGTAACATTTAACATTAAGGTATTTAATAACATGGTATGATAGACTTGTGTGTGTGGATAGGATGGGTGTGTGTTTAGTTGGCGGCGGTAGTAGCATTTCTGTTTGGGTAGGGGATGTTGCCTGAATGCTCGTAGGTTTCTATAAATAACAATGTTTTGAGGTCTTTGCGGAAGTCTGTGAGGTCGTCCTACACCCTCAGGCTCGTTAGGAAAAGAAGTATCCCTTGGTACTCTTCCCAGTTGGCTACTGAGAAAACATTGTAAACTGGAAAGGCTGTGGAGAACACTGAATAAGGAAGAGGACAAATCTAGTAGAAGAAAGGCTATTATGAAGTTAAAAGGGATTTAATTATGCCTCAACAACTTTATTACTCTCAGTTAATTCTTAATGATCAAAAGAGTCTTAAGGTCCTTTGAAACATGATGTTTACTCCTGATATAGAAGTAAAGAATGTACATATCAATTTAACAGCAGAATCACTCTCTCTTTATTTTTAAGATGAGATTAAAGGGTTAAGGGGCCAATGAAATCTGGCAATGAGCCAACTAATTAATTTGCAGGACTTGTGGAAGAAGAATTATCCAAGTGACACAGTCAGGATTGACTGTATGTGGGAAGAATTAGAAACCATGTCTGCTAAGGAAGTCCAATCATTGCTTAAAATATTTGCAAAAATAAATTGCATACTTGATCTATGCCCAACTTCATTATTTACAAATACTCTGCTGTCTGTTTTACAGTGGTAGTTGGTCATCTTTAAATTCTGGATGTTTTGTTAGGAATATTGGAGATATATCCGAGATTATTGAAGGAACTTGGGGAAGTTCTAGCGGCTCCACTATCTGACCTTTTTAATGCTTCTTTAGAACTGGGAGTGGTCCCAGAGGACTGGAGAAAGATGCATGTGGTCTCTTTACACAAAAGTGGAAGGAAGGATGAGGTTGAGAACTACAGGCCGGTTAGCCTGACCTCTGTGGTGAGTAAATTAATGGATACATTGCTATAACAGAGGATAGTGAAGTTTCAGAAGTCAGGTGGATTGCAGGATCCAAGGTAGCATGGATTTACTAGAGGCAGGTCTTGTCAGACAAATTTGATTGATTTCTTGACCAGAGAGTTGGACCGAGGCCTTTCCGCACAGACGGCTTATAAATAAATTGAGCACCCTAGGGATGGATCCTAAAGTGACTGAATGGGTTAGAAATTGGTTGAGTGGGAGGCAACAAAGTGTACAGGTAAATGGAGCTGACTCTGAGGAGAAGGATGTTACCAGTGGTGTGCCGCAGAGATCTATCCTTACTCTGATTCTTTTTAACATTTTTGTGGAAGGGCTGTCGAGTAAGGTTTGCCTTTTTATGGATGATACCAAAATCTGCATTAAACATCCAGGAAAGAGTAGATAACATGGGGAAAGATCTAGCTAAGCTTAAAGAATGGTTGAGAATTTGACAGCTAAGATTTAATGCTAAAAAATGCTGGGTCATTCATTTGGTCTGCAAAATCCCAAGGAAGCAGTACAGTATAGGAAGTGAAGTACTTCTGTCTATGAAAGAAGAGTGGGACCTGGGTGTGATTGTTTCTGATGATCTTAAAATGGCTAAACAGGTAGAAAAGGCAACAGCCAAAAGGATACTTGGGTGCATAGGGAGAGGAATAGCCAGCAGAAAAAAGTAGGTGATAGTCACCTCCATATACATGTTGGTGAGACCTCATTTGGAGTATTATGTGCAATTCTGGAGACCACACTTTGAAAAAGATATAAACAGGATGCAGTCAGTGCAGAGGGGGCTACCAAAATGGTCAGTGGTCTTCGTTATAAGCCATATGGGGACAGACTTAAAGATCTCAATATGTATACTTTAGAGGAAAGGCGGGATATAGGAGATATGATAGAAACATTTAAATACCTCCATAGCATAAATGCACAAAAAGAGTCTCTTTCAATTGAAAGAAAGTTCAGCAATGAGGGGACATAGGATGAAAGTGAAAGGGGATAAACTCAGGAGTAATATGCAGAAATATTTCTTCATGTCAAGAGTGGTGGATGCGTGGAACAATCTTCCAGTGGAGGTAGTAGAGACAAGGACAGTATCTGAATTCAAGGAAGCATGGGACAAACACAGAAGATTTCTAAAGGAAAAAAAGCGACTATAGTAGTTGATATGGAAGGGCAAACTAGATAGGCCATGTGATCTTTTTCTGCCGTCATGTTTCTATGTTGTTTAAAGGTAGAAATTTTGATTCAAATATAATGACTAGTTATAGACCAATAGCAAATATTCTCTTAGGAAGCAATAATGGCTATGCAACTTCCACAGTTGGATGAGTTTGCTTTACTGCGTGATTCACAATTTGAGTTCCGTTGCTTTCATAGCACTGAAATGCTATCAGTTAATTCAATATCTTTATAAAATGCTGAATAAAGGACATCAGTGCATTTTAATGAAAATGCATATTTCTGCAGCATTTGATCTGATAGATCATAACATACTGTCGTCATGTCTAAATGAAAGAGATATCACGGGAAATGTCTGGAACTGGTTTAAGGGGTTCTGGGGTAAAGATCATGGAGAGTTAGATTTCATAACAGTACTTCAAATTCTCAGAAATTAGATTATGGCATCCCAAAGAAGTCTCCTCTCTCTCCCCAATTTTATTTAATATATTTATGAGGATTTTTTTGGCAAAGAATTGGATTAATGTGTCCTTTTATTCTTATGCTGATAATCTGGTATTGGCCAATCCTTTTCGTAATACATGGGAGCAAATTTATCAATTATCTGATATTAAATACTAATAAAACTAAATTACTTTGGATTGGCCATCCACGTTGGTCTCCCCCATCACAGAAATTAAAACTGTTAGATATGAGATCACACTGTCTGACTGGATATTGTGTTAGATTTTTATTTAACACTTGGGCCTCGTCAATAATCATGTTAAGAAAGTGAACTTTACACTAAGTAGGTTAAGACAACTGAGGTCGAGATCATCAGTCTATTCTTTTTGTATTTTAACCCAGGCTCTTGTTTTATTTGACATTGATTATTGTAATAATATTTATTTAGGTTTATTTTTGAAACCAGTGTCTGCAAAATCAAGCAGCTAGACTGATTTGGAGAGATACATTTAGAGAGAGAGCTAAACCTTTTTTAATATAGTTACATTGGCTTCCTGTCCAATTATGCATTTTATTTAAACATATTTGTTTAATTCATAAAATTTTATATGGCAAAAGGCACCAATTCTTTTCAATTCACAGGCCTCTATTTACTGCCTTTGCCAACATTACAAACATTGAATAAGATTGTGTTGTAGATTCCCTCTTCTAAAAATTATGAATAGATCTTTTATTTTTCAAATGGCTGTTTTATTGAATTCTAGAGCCTCTTTCTATTGAAAGAAAGCTCTGCAATGAGAGGACATAGGAAGAAGGTGAATAGGGATAGACTCAGGAGTAATATGTGGCAATATTTCTTTATGGAAAGAGTGGTAGGTGTGTGGAATAGTTTCCCAGTGGAGGTAGTAGAGATGAGGACAGTATCTGAATTCAAGAAAGCATGGGACAAACATAGAAGATCTCTAAAGGAAAAAAAAGGACTATAGAAGCTGATATGGAAGGGCAGACTAGACAGGCCATATGATCTCTTTCTGCTGTCATGTTTCTATGTTTCTATGATTAGGACCATAGATATAGTAGTATCAACTTCTGGGAGAAAGGGAGCTGCTCAGACTCACAAACTGTCCTTCAGGGTCAATCTTAGAATGTAGCACCTTAAGAGGCAGGGCTTTATGAATCATGATGCATGTCCTACCCTGTGGATTTATAAGGAGATGCACACAACTGTCCTACTCAGTCTCTATGAGACTAGTCATGCTCCAGGGCGGTTAAATAAGTCTCTTACAGAAAACTCATGCAACTTCTGGTCTCTCATGAATTCAGAGTTCTAGGTCTTTTTACAAGAGAGTATGTTCAGAGAGGGTACATAAAGTGTCAAAGACAAACAGGGGCAGCGGAGCATCATTTTTGGTTGGAGAAGCCAAACAAACCAATCTACAGCCCTGCCCCAAGCTCTAGCTGTAGATGCTGCGTTGTGGAAAATATTAGTGGAGCTGTAGCCCACCCAATTCCATTGCCTATGCCATAGTCTGAGATATGAATGTCCAGTATGAGGGACAATTCCCATCAAAATCTTTAACACGTATGATGAACAGAAAATATAGGCAACTGTATTTCAATATGCAGGATATTTGCTCCACAGATATTGCTCACCTAGGGTGTATCTTGGATACGTAGAAGCCATTTTTTTTATCAAAACATACAAACCAGTACAATATGAAAACAACCCAAACGGTGGACACAAATTATAAAAGTAAGGTGGGGCCTCGGACAGAAGGTCAAAAACAAAAAGAAAACCAGCTTAGCAAGTCACATGACTGATGATGATAGTTACGATGGACCTAACCAGCAAGTACAAGAATGAAACAAGAAAAAGCCATTCCACCTGCCCACCAAAGGCTTTGTCAGTCCAGGTAGGAAAAGTGATGACAGCCTACCCTTCTCATGGGCACAAGTAGGCCTTTCAACTCCCACGTAGCCAGAGTGGAGAGGAGATTTTGCATGGTGCCAGTCATCAACAAGTAGAAGCCTTGGACTGAAGTAGAGCAGTTGCTTAGGAAAAGCGGACCCAGATCTTTAAGGCTCAAGCTGAGGATGCCTAGAAAAGTATGGCATGTGTCCCACCCCTTGTAGGGGGTGTGCAGATTGCTAATTTTAGAATAGATGCCTCTAATAGAGACTTGGGACATAGGATAGAAACCAAACCCCCAAGGCAACTTGCCAGCTCCATGAGACAATATTACTTACAGCTAACTTAAGCATATCTGGAAAATTAGCATCTTTCTTGTGGTACATTATGAAAAGGGGAAGGGGAGAATTGCAGTTAACCGAGGCAGGCGGACCTGGCGCTGCAGGCCCCTACCTTACAACCCCCCCCACCTGCTCCACAACAACCACGTCCCCCCCCCCACACAAAAAACAACACACCAAGAATTTTATGGAACAAAACTGGTCGCAGCTTTTATTAGCCAACAATTTAGCAATCCAACAATAAATTTTCAAAACCCCTCAATTAGCGGCACCCGGCTGCACCAGCCCTACCTCAGCAAAGTGCCTGCCACCGCTAATGCCATAACTCGCCACCCGGCAAGTTACCATACCCCTCTCCCCGACTTCGCCATGCTAAGCAAAAGTCGTCCGAGGGTTTGACCGGGTCAGGGGCACCCCGCCCCCGCCCAATTGTAGCCTGCTGCTCCGGACCCCGGAAACCTCCGGGATCCCGCCACCGGCACATAACACTGTTCATGTGCCGCCCCCCCCGGCCCCAAGCTGCGACCAGCGAGCGTCATGGCCAGACATATATTCCAAGGCCTCCTGCCAATCATTAAGAAGTAGGTCCATGCCAACTGGCGACTAATGAACCCCATCAGCCCGATAAAGTCCCGAACACGCCACATCCACCCAGTCATGCAGGATCTGATATCCGCAACTCTCACAGACCCAACGACCAATCTGACGATTGACCTTGGTCAACCCCTGTGACCAACGACACTGCTCACGGCAGGCCGGCCTTGGAATAATGTCTGACCACAGAACAATAACCCCGGGAAACATCCGCAACACAAGTCCCAGATCATCTTGAACCGCCCGGATCAGCTGTAGGCAGGACCAGGACGCCAGGTCATTTCCGCCCAGATGCACCAACAGGGCGGCCGGCCACCGCGACGTCCTCCCGTGGCGTCGCAGCAAAGGCACCAGATGCGGCCACCGCATGCCTCGCACGCCCAGCCATTGGACAGCCACCGACGACGGGTTCAATCCCAAATTGGCGCCGATAGGGCGGTCCGCCGCGCGCAGACTTGCCCAATGGACGAAAGAGTGGCCAGCAACCCAACATCCACCAGGTCCGACACCCCCATCTGCAAGAGAAATAGACAGTTAAAGCCCCACCCCGCAACACCCCAGCACCTACAGCCGCACATACCCCGTGAAGACCGAAGACCGCCACCTCCCGATGCCCTGGATGACCTGAGCCGGTAACCCCGCAGCCGCCGCACTAGTGGCTGCCCCAATCCGAAAGGAGTGGGGGGCAAAACGGAGCGGATCTTCCCCCACCGCGGACAACACCAGCCTCAACACCGCAGAAACCTGGAAACGGGTTACAACCCGAGAATCCGCGTGTACGAAAAACCCAACTGCCCCCGCCGGACGCACCGCAACATACTGGAGCAGCGCCCGAACCGGGAAAGTCCGTGGTTCCGCGCCCACACCCAGGCACACCCACAAACCTTTACCCATCGGATCCGTTTTGGACTTAGCCAAAAGAATCCGCACCCCCCCTTCAACCACCCGGACATGACGCGCCAACAGCCCCCCAACACCCCCCCCCAGGCCAGAGCCCGCAACCAGTTCCCCGATACGAAATGCTCCAAAAAGGCAAGGCAAAAAACCGCCCGGAACAAAACAGCCTCATACGCAGACGAAGCCACCTGTCCCAAGGCCGCACAAACCCGCACCAGGAGCCCATGAGTGATCGGTAACCGCGAATCGCGCGGAGTCGGCTGCGCCCGCTCCCAACCTTGCAGAAGCCTACGCGTTAAGACCCCCCCAGCCGGGAAACCCCAGCCCACCGCGCTCGCAAAAAGTTAAACCCCGCCAACTGCGCGCGCACCGCCGATTGCGAAAACCCGGCGCTCTTGGCCGCCACAATATATCGGCCAAGCAAACCCTCAGGGACCCCCCCTGCCTGCCACCCGCAAGAGCACAAAAAAGCGACCACCCGGTCGCACCCCCTCCGGTACGCAGACCAGGTCCCTGCAGACACCGAATTCTTCAGCAGGTCTAGCATCTCTCGAGGCCAATGCTCCACAATTTCTCTGGGACCACAGCTCCATCCTTGTCCGCTTCGGGGGCCAACGCCCGGAACCGCTCCCACTGAAAACGAGAAAGAGCATCAGCAATCTCGTTAGTGGACCCTGGGATGTGCCGAGCCCGCACCGCCACATTCAACTGTAAACACGCTAGGACCACTTCCCGCATCAAGCTAGCCACCCACGTGCACCTCGGAGTGTAACGGTTAATCACACCGACTACCGCCGCATTATCACACCACCAAAGCACCCTCCTGTTCCGAAGGCGCTCCGGCCAGAGCTCCAAAACAACCCGAATCGGAAAGAGCTCCAAAAACGTGATATTCCTGGTCAGCCCCGCCGCACGCCCAGACGCCGGCCACCGATCAGCGCACCAGGACCCACCGAAATACACTCCCAAGCCCGGCCCCCCCCCCGCCGCATCAGTGTACAACTGCAGCTCGTCACTGGATACCTCGGGCTCCAGAAGCACCGAAGTCCCATTGAAGTCCACCAGAAAACGATCCCACACCCGCAAATCCGCGCGCATTGCTGCCGTCACCCGAATCCGATGATGAGGTTTCCGCACCCCAGCCGTCGCACAGGCTAACCGCCTGGAAAACACTTGCCCCATCGGAATCGTCCGACATGCAAAATTTAAGGACCCCAACAGGGACTGCAACTCCCGCAAGGAAACCTTACGAGCCGACAACACATTGGCCACCGAAATCCGCAAGCGAGCGACTTTGTCTGGAGGCAACCGTGCCACCATGGCCTCTGAATCCAACTCCACACCCAAAAAGGTCAACCGCGTGGTTGGACCCTCAGTCTTCCCGTCCGCCAATGGAACCCCAAACTCCTGCGCCAGCCACACAAAGCCAGATAACAGCCCTTGACATTCCCCGGAGTCCGCCGTTCCTACAAACAAGAAATCGTCCAGGTAATGCACCACAAACGACAAGCCAGATGCTCGAACCAACACCCACTCCAAGAAAGTACTAAACATCTCAAAGTAAGCGCAAGAGATAGAACAGCCCATCGGCATACACTTGTCAAAGTAATACCCATCCTGAAAACAAAACCCCAACAATGGGAAGGAAGCCGGGTGGACGGGTAACAAACGAAAAGCCGATTCAATGTCCACCTTCGCCAGTAACGCCGACCGACCGGCCCCACGCACCAGCGAAGCCGCCTTGTCGAAGGAAGCATAGCGAACCGTACACAATTGACGCGGGATAGAATCGTTCACAGAAGCCCCGATGGGACAGGACAAATTGTGAATCAAGCGGAATTTGCCCGGCTCCTTCTTGGGCACAACGCCCAAAGGTGAAATCACCAGATTAGAAAATGGCGGCTCTGCAAAGGGGCCCGCCACCCTCCCCAATTGCAATTCGCTCAACAATTTGTCCTGCACCACCTCCACCCAACGACGCACCGAGGGGGAGTTCCGAGCAGATGGCGCCGACACCACCCCCCTCACCGGGATAACGAAACCGTTTCGAAACCCAAAGCCCAAAATCGCCGCCTCGCGCCGCCGTGGATAAAGACTAAGCCACCCTACAAAGGCCTCCACCCGCACCGGGGAGGGGGCGCGCCCGCGCCACTCACTGCCCTTTTGGGGCAGGACCGGCCATGCCAGAGGTGCCCTTCTTGATGCACTTGACCGCGGAATGGGGACCCCCGCACAAGGAACAGACATGCTGGAACTTGCAATTGGGAAAGGGACAGGTGGAGCGGTTGAAACGCCAGCACACGTCACCGCTCCCGGCCGAGACTGCCTTTGCGGGCACTCCGGCCGCCCCTCCCCGAAAGGGCCGCACCGCCCCCCCCCCACCGCCCCGGCGCCACTCTTGGCCCCGCCCCCGCACCCGCACCGGACCTTGCCGACATCTGGGTCAACCACAGGTTAATATCCTGTGTGCCCCACGAAAGCGCGCGGCTTTCCTCCATCCGGTCCCTGAACTTTTCATCATAATTAAGCCAAGACCAAGCCTCGTGCATCTGAGACGCCTCGAGGATGGAATCGGCATACGCCAGCAGCATCCCATACTGCGACGGATCGCGCTGACCCCAAACACTGGCCAACCGCAAAAAGGAGCATGTCCAGTTGACGACATTACGCGCCACCTTCCTAAGCCGGCCGGCCTTCTCATCGTCCCTTCTCTTTTTACGACTTTCGCCCGAGCGCTTCCTCCCCTCCAGCAAACGGAAGATATCAATGTAGCGCCGCTTGCGGATTTTACGCCTCAGCTTGCGTGGCACCCCCACCCATAATTCCGGCAAAGACACCACCGAAGAGGCCCCCCCACCCACAACCCCCCCACAATCCGTAAACCGCCGATCCCCCCCCTTTCCGACCCCCCCGGACGAACCGCTCGAGGATGAAGAGGACGAGGACGAGTCGGAGCTGCGACGCCGACGACACGACTGACGGTGCTTTTTACGCGAAGCCCCCCTGCCTCTTTGGTCGACTCACCCCCTTCACCCATTAACTCACCCGGCGAAGCCATCTGCTCACCAGCCACCGCAAGGTCCTCGCCATCTGCGCAGGCCAACTCCCGGGAACACCGCTGAGCCGACCCCGCTGTCGCTCCACGCTGCGACTCCGCTCCAGCCGGAGAACTCACCCAGCTCTCTCCGCGAGCCGCGCCCACGGGCCACGAGGTCTGCGCCATAAACTGTCCCTGCGGAGACAAAAAGGGAAAAACAGGGGGGGAAACCGACAACGGCCATGCCGGAGGCCATGCACCTCCCCACCCCGCCCCAGATGTACCCTGCCCCCCGGACATCCACTGCTCCCATGGGGAAGCCCCCCCCGGCGAGCCAAATGCCCGGGGCCTGGGAACCACCCCACGGGTCCACTACAGCTCGCAAACCACGGTGCCCCATCAGGCCGTAACCCACCCCCTTGGCCCGGTGCCCCGAAGTCACCCCCCCAGCAGCCCCCGCCCCAGCCCCCCCTCCAACACCCCCCCCTGCACCACTCCAGCCCCCGGCAACCCCTCTACTACCCCCAGCGATCCACAGGGAGGGAAGGAACCCCTCCTGCCTTTTCGGCCCCTCACCACACCTCCCCGGCCCCTTGCACCCCCCCCCCTCCAGCTGGTGGCACCCCCACCCCCCCCTCACCCACAGGCCCGGGCAACCCCCCACCTCTCCCAGTGCCCCCCCGCGATCTGGACCCCCGCCCCTTAGCCACCGCTTTCTTAGGGGCCAAACCCTCAACCTTTGCCCTGCCAGGCATCCTCCAGCCAACAACTTTCTTTTTTTTTATTTTTTTTTTTTTTAATTAAGACCGCCGTAACCGGCAGCCCCGGGAATCCTCAGAGTAGGTAGGCCCCCACCACTCTGCAATCCGACGTAGCCGCGACCAATCGAAGCTGCCCCCACACTCACCCTGCCGCACGAAGACAACCGGGACCGGATCCCAACCGCGGCACCAGAAGCCACGCTCTGCAACGAACGCAGGTATGCCGCCGGCACCGAAGCAGCCTCCGCTCAACTGACCACGTGGAGGCTGCTCGGCCCCAACCCCCCCCACCCACGCGCCCCAACCCCCAAGGCGCTAATTGGCTCCCGTGAGGCCGCGACCCACGGGAGCCAATCAATTTAAAAGACGCGCGCTCGCGCCCATCAGGGCTGAGCGCGCGCACCCCATCCAGGCTGCGCGCAGGGTCCCCGCGCCGGGCCGCGCACCCGGTTAACATCGGCCGCCGGGACCCTGCCCGCGGCCTTAGGAATCTGATTATTTATTTTATTTATTTATTTATTTATTTATTTATTTTACAATTCTTATATACCGCACTATTTGCAATCAGCGCGGTTTACATGTAACAAAAAACATCCGACAAAATGCATATGTCTGGTCATTACATTGAACAGGGAGTGGGATTTGGAGAACAAGTATTAAAGAAAATATGCAGCTATCTGTACTTTCCATTATAACAATAAAGAAAGTAGAAAGACAAACAAATACAATGCCTAGAACTCTGAAAAAGGCAGATTGGATAGTCATCATTAAAGACTTAATCATCTGCATATGGGTCCATGCATGTGGATATGTCAGCAAGAGGCTGGTGAGAATGTCCACGCACACATTTTACTTAGAAAAGCCTTTAACTAAGCCATCAATTTCATAGAAAGTCTGTTTCCCCTCAGAAATAATTTTAGTCGAGCAGGGTGTACAAGTTCACAGACCGATTCTCTTTAATTCAGTTTTTACTTCACTTTGATGAAGTTCTGATGCTTTTGCTGATGATTCAGTATAAGTCAGGGAAGCTATAAATCCAATCAATTTTGGCCTTGCTATTGAGGTTATGGAGGTATATAGATCATTGCTCAGGGATGTGCTCCTTGGGTGGAGCTGGTATTAAGGCTTTGTCTGCAGTCAGCCTTGATCCAATCATTTTCACAGGGCAGGTTGAAAATTTCTGTCAGCAGCATAGAAAGAAATCTGACTGGGTTGCCTCGCTTACCTTTTTTATGGTTACTGACAATCTGGACATAATTGTGGTGTCTATGGTTCTCAAGATCTTTATTCTTCTCATTCAAATACTTTTTTTTCCATGTCCCAGCTTTTGGTGTGGTAGTCATGGAGTCTTCTAGTTTGCTGGCTTGTGCTTTCCTATCGTCTATAGAGTTATCCTGCTCATAGCTGAAACCAGCCATGCTACTTCCCCCAACACAGTTTGCAGCTTAGTGTCCAGGCTGACTGATGTTTTAGTAGTGAGCCCTCCTTTACAGACTCTATGGTTTCTGTTGTATCTAATGTGACAGAGACTTTGGCCCACTTTTCATTTCTTGACACGTTGTCGACTACCAAAGTAGGCTTTGCTGCTACTTCTTTCTCAGTTTCTTGGGCTTTGAGGCTTGATCAGCCCATATGGTAGGGAAGGAGTGTGTGCCAGCTTCCTATTATCTCACAAAAAATTACAGAACTATTCGAAGGGCATCTACAAGGGTAGTGCTTTTCGAATAGCCCGGCTAAATCCCTAATGCGCCCAGATGTAATCCGCATAGCACTGGGGCATGTTAAGGGCGTTCTGGGGCAGAGGAAGGGGCTATACGGGTAGCAGCAATTTTTGGTGCTACCTGCATAGCCCTCTGTGTCTTAAGATAGGAGAGAAAAAACCTTGCCTATCATTAAGACACAGAGGCTAAGCAGGTAGGCGAAATAGACATCTGATTGAAAACATATGCGATGTCAATAAATTCCAAAGTTTTTTGATGATTTGGGGGATTATTTTCGAAGCCCTGTTTGCATTTTAAGTATGGACATGGTCACAGATACACAGATGAACTGCATCCACATGAAAAATGTGATTTTGGAAAGGCTGCGATTGACATGTTTTTGCGCCGGGTAAATCATTCTGCGCGTGTTTTGCCAGGAGGCATTTCAAGGTGTAGCCTGACTAGGAGAAAAATCTACAGATGGGCATATTAAAAGCAATTAACGTGGTTTGCTAAGTGTGTAAATGGTGGTGAGCAGGATATTCTGTGGCGCATAGCTCAGTATCCCCGCTAACACTGCGAAATGCCCTGAAGCTACAGCGTATCATCCTGCTGCTCTTGGGGCAGCACGTGAGATAACCAGGCAGCGGCGATATTCAGTCACAGGCCGCTTATCTTAAATCCGCTAAAGTTAGGCATTTTAAAGGCTAGCCTAGCTAACCGGGCAGAAGCTGAATATCACCATGCCCAGTTTGCTAAAACGCTAACAGAGCACCCTGGATATTCAGTGTCAGTGGCAGGATATGACCCTTGCATTGAATATCTGCTCTTAAAGTGGCGATGGCCAGCCGCTTTAAGAGTGCTGGCCACCATTGCTGAATATCGGCCTCTACACATATATTCCCCTTTTCACATAGGGAATGTATATGTATTCTGATTACTGGCATGCTGTGATGTTGTCCCTACTCCTTGAAGCTGAAATGCTGCAATGGGCAGGCTGCTATTTTGAAAACCACCTCTCCAAGAGATCAGGGTTTGATTCCCACTGGCACTTCCTGTGACCTTGGGCAAGTCACTTTATCCTCCATTGCCTTGGAAGAAAAGGCCCGGCAATCTATTTCCAGTCATACCTTGCCAAGAAAACTCAGGGACTGCTGGGTCTCCAGGAGTCAGCACAGACTTGACCGCACTTAAAAAAAAGAAAAGGTTATAGGGTTTATGTGTGGGTCCCACTGGTGGGGAGGAAGCAAATGTATGAATGGTGCAAGGCTGGCTGACTTGAGTCAGTTGGGGTATCATGGTGGGACTGAGGGTAGTGTCCTTCGATATGGTGGCTGAAAGGGGTAGAAGGAAGATGAGTGGGTTAGCCATGGGCAGAGGGAGGGGTGTGATGGTATGATTGGAATGTTGAATGATTCCATTGGGCAGATTGGGGGTTCATGGGGAGGGCTTGGACACACACTTGGTGACCTATATAAGAATATAAGAACATAAGATATGCCATACTGGGTCAGACCAAGGTCCATCAAGCCCAGTATCCTGTTTCCAACAGTGGCCAATCTAGGTCATACGTACCTAGCAGTTTCCCCAAAAGACACAGGTTTCGCAGTGCTTGTACTGGGTCAAGCATTGATATCCTGGGTCCCTTCTTAATAATGGTTTATGGACCTTTCCTCCAGGAACTTGTCCAAACCTTTTTTAAACCCAGCTACACTAACAGCCTTTACTACATCCTCCGGTAACAAATTCCAGAGTTTGATTACATGTTGAGTGAAAAAATATTTTATTTTATTAGTCTTAAATAGTTTACCCTGTAGCTTCATTGCATGTCTCCTAGTCTTTCTATATTCTGATAAAGTAAACAATCGATTTACGTTTACCCGTTCCATTCCGTTCATTAATTTATAGACTTCTATCATATCTCCCCTCAGCCGTCTCTTTTCCAGGTTAAAAAGCCCTAACCTTTAAAGCCTTTCTTTATAGGAGTATCCTTCCATCCCCTTTACCATTTTGGTGGCTCTTCTCTGAACCTTTTCTAATAACGCTATATCCTTTTTAAGATACGGCGACCAGAAATGCACACAATATTCAAGGTGCGGTCTCACCATGGAACGATATAAAGGCATTATAATATCTTTTGTTTTATTTTCCATTCCTTTCCTTATGATACCTAGCATTCTATTTGCTCTCTTGGCTTCCGCTGCACACTGGGCCGTGGGTTTTAACATGTTATCCGCAATGACGCCTAAATCTTTTTCCTGGGTGGTGGTTCCTAATGTGGAACCTTGCATCGTGTAACCATAGTTTGGGTTGTTCTTCCCTAGGTGCATAACTTTGCACTTGTCCACATTAAATTTCAACTGCCATTTTGATGCCCAGTCTTCCAATTTATCAAGATCCTCTTGCAATTTTCCACAATCCTCTTGGGTTTTAACAACTTTAAATAGTTTTGTGGCATCTGCAAATTTGATAACCTCACTCGTTATTCCACTTTCCAGGTCATTTATGAATATGTCAAAAAGCAGCGGACCCAGCACAGATCCCTGGGGTACACCACTATTCACTTTTCTCCACTGGGAAAATTGGCCATTTAGCCCAACCCTCTGCTTTCTATCTTTTAACCAGTTCTTCATCCACAGTAGTACACTGCCTCCTATCCCATGACTCTTTAGTTTTGCCAAAAGTCTCTGATGAGGGACCTTGTCAAAGGCTTTCTGAAAGTCCAGATACACTATATCAACCGACTCACCTTTGTCCACCTGTTTATTCACACTTTCAAAAAAACATAATAGATTAGTAAGACAAGATCTTCCTTGTCTAAAACCATGTTGGCTTTCTCCCATTAGGCCATGACTATCTACATGCTGAGTAATTTTATTCTTTATGATGGTTTCTACCATTTTTTTCGGTACTGATGTGAGGCTCACCGGTCTGTAGTTTCCCGGATCACCCCTCGAACCCTTTTTAAAAATTGGCGTTACATTGGCGATCCTCCAACCTTCAGGTATTACAGATGATTTTAATGAAAATTCACAGATTACTAATAGCAGGTCTGCAATCTCATATTTCAGTTCTTTCAACACCCTTGGATGTATAACATCCGGCCCCGGTGATTTGCTACTCTTCAGTTTATCTAATAGTTGTAATACATCTTCCCGATGTATCGATATTTCCTTCAATTCTTCCGCACCTTTAAATACCACTTCAGTCATGGGTAACATCCCTACATCTTCCTCAGTAAAGACCGAAGCAAAGAATTCATTCAGTCTCTCCGCTATCGCCTTGTCGCCTCTTAGTGCCCCTTTAACTCCTCTATCATCTAATGGACCAACTGACTCTCTCACAGGTTTTTTGCTACGAATGTACTTGAAAAAATCTTTATTTCGCGTTTTTGCTTCCACAGCAAGCTTCTTCTCAAATTCCCCCTTTGCCTGCTTTATCAATGCCTTGCATTTGACTTGACAGTGCTTGTGCTTTTCCAGGTTTCGTCGTTTGGCTCTTTTTTCCATTTCCTGAAAGATGCTTTTTTGGCAACAACAGCCTCTCTGACCTCCCCTTTAAACCATGCTGGCAGTTTTTTGGACTTCCTTCCACTTTTCTTAAAGCGTGGAATACAGCTGGTCTGGGCTTCCAAGATAGTATTTTTCAACAACACCCAAGCTTGATGTAAGTCTTTAACCTTTGCAACTGCTCCTTTTAGTTTTTTCTTAACTATTTTCCTCATTTTATCATAGTCTCCCTTTCGAAATTTAAAAGGTAGTACTGTGGATTTCCTTCCTATCCCTCCTCCACTAATTAAATCAAAGGTGATCATGCTATGATCACTATTGCCAAGTGGCCCCAACACCCTTATCTCTTGCACTAAATCTGGTGTTCCACTAAGGACTAGGTCTAATATGGCTTCCCCTCTGGTCAGTTCATGAACCAGCTGCTCCAAGAAGCAGTCATTTATGTCATCTAGGAACTTTATCTCCCTAGCATGTCCTGCCGCGACACTGACCCAGCTGATAACGGGGTAATTGAAATCACCCATTGTTATTACTGCGCTATAACTTTTGTTAGCTTCCTTGATTTCTTTGAACATTTCATCATCCATTTGTTCATTCTGGCCAGGCGGTCGATAGTACACCCCCACTGCCATCGCCTTCCCCTTTTTACATGGAATTTTAATCCATAGAGATTCTACAGCAAATTTTGTTTCCTGCAAAACTTTAATCCTTTCTGACTCAATGCCCTCTCTAACATAGAGCGCAACCCCTCCACCAATTTGATCAGCTCTATCATTACGATATAGTTTGTATCCAGGTATCACAGTGTCCCATTGGTTGTCCTCCTTCCACCATGTCTCTGATATCCCAATCATATCTAACCTCTCATTTAGTGCTATATATTCTAACTCTCCCATCTTATTTTTTAGACTTCTAGCATTTGCATACAAACATTTTAGAGACTGTATTTTATTCATATTAGTTTGGCTGTTGGTAGACATGGGTAATTTGCGATCTTTAAGCTCTGTCTGCTCCATACTTGAGGGCATTTGGGCTACTTTACTCTTTTTTTAGAACCTCTCTGCTTTTGGTAGTATCCTTCAAGGATACATTCTTCCGAACCATCTGCTCTTGGGCTACTGTCGGCTTTCTCCTATTATCTAGTTTAAAAGCTGCTCTATCTCCTTTTTAAAGGTTAATGCCAGCAGCCTGGTTCCATCCCAGTTAAGGTGAAGCCCATCCCTTCGGAAGAGCCTCTCCTTTCCCCAGAATGTTCCCCAGTTCCTAACAAATCCAAAACCCTCATCTCTGCACCATTGTCTCACCCACGCATTGAGACTCCGGAGCTCTGCCTGCCTTTTGGGTCCTGCACGTGGAACGGGAAGCATTTCGGAGAACGCTACCCTGGAAGTTCTGGATTTCAACTTCCTACCTAAAAGCCTAAATTTAGTCTCCAGAACCTCCCTACCACATTTTCCTATGTCACTGGTACCGACATGTACTAAGACAGCTGACTCCTCCCCAGCACTATATAAGACCTTATCTAGGTGGCGCATGAGGTCCGCTAAATTTGCACCAGGCAGGCATGTTACCAGGCGATCCTCATGTCCACCAGCCACCCAGCTATCTACATGCCTAATGATCGAATCACCAACTATAACAGCTGTCCTAACCCCTTCCCTCATGGGCACATGGCCCTGGAGAAACTGCCTCGGTGCGAGAGGGTTTTACATCACCTGGAGGACCGGTCCTAGTTACAGGATCACTTCTTGCCACACCAGGGTGATGCTCTCCTGTCACGTGACCTCTCTCCTCCATGGCAACAGGGATGCTGCCAGACTGGAGGTGGGACTTCAGAACTATATCCCTGTAGGTCTCGTCTATGTACCTCTCTGTCGTTCTTATGTTTTCCAAGTCTGCTACTCTAGCCTCTAGAGAACGTACTTGTTCCCTGAGAGCAAAGAGCTCCTTGCACCTAGTGCACACGTAAGACCTCTCACCAACTGGGAGAAAATCATACATGTGACACTCAGTGCAAAAGACTGGAAAGCCCCCATCTCGCTGCTGGACTGCTGTCTGCATCTTTAGTTTTAAGTTTTTGTTTAAGGACCAGGAGGATCTGAAGGGTGGGTATTATGGGGGTGGGATTTGTATTGGGGGTTGGTGGATAGGATAAGATGCTAGAAGCGGTGGGATAAGTGAGTTTGCATAGGTTTCTACAGGGTGGAATCAGAGAGGGGACTGGCACTGTTGGGGGGTCCTAGGCTGCGAAGATCCCTTGGCTTTTGTTGTATTATCTTCATAGTTAACCTCTTTATTAGTGGGGTGACATGAAGAAGCGGGGAATAAGATTAGTTTCTTGGAACATTTGTGGGATCGGTTCTCCTATTAAGAGAATATAAGATTCTCAAGGCTTTGCGAGATCAGAGAGCTGACATCACCTCCCTCTAGGTAACCCATATATCAGCTATTCAACATGCTAAATTGCAGCAGTGGTGGGTGGGTTCCAGTATGGGGCTTCTTCTGGATAAAAGAAGGCGGGAGTGGTTGTTCTGATTTGGAAGGTGCTCAGCTTCCAATCTGACAAACTGGTGATTCTGGTGGTAGGCTCATCTTGGTCTATGAGAGGCTCTATGGTAAACCGGTGGTGTTGAGGAATATGTATGATCCAAATATCTGCAGTATGAAGTGGGGTTCTTTGATATGTTGGTGCATTGTCTGTCCTCAGTGGGAGACCACCGAGTGATCCTGGGTGGTGACTATAATTGTGTGCTAGATGTAACACTAGGTTTGTCAGGGTATATGGGAGCCAATGAGAAACAGAGGAGGTGCCTTCTGAGGCTTTGTGAGAGTAGTAATTTGCTAGATACTTGGAGGCTATTACATCCTATGGAAAAGGATTTTACCCATTTATCATGGGCACATAGCTCTTGTTCTCAGATCAACTACTTTTTAATGTCCAATGAATTTCTGACTGACGTACAGGAGGCTTGTATAGGTGGGATCCAGATTTCAGATCATGCCATGGTCTGGGTCAATCTGGTACTGGAGAGCGCTGTGAAGCAAATCCGGTATTGGCGATTCCTGTATTATCTGTATGGGGATGAGGGGTTTAGAAAGTTTTTAAGGACCCAGTGAAGCTTCTTTGAGGAGACCAATGAAAGGCATAAAGCTAACCTGTGCCTTTTCTGGGAAACTGCTAAGGTTTTCCTTCATGGAGCGATCATTGGCTATGTTAGCCACTGGAAAAGAGGAATGGCTAAGCAGCTCTTTTCTTTAGGGAGGCAACTGCGAGCCTTGAAAGGTAGACTGCAGATGCGTACTCGGCACTCCAGAGTGAACTTAACACTCTCATACATGCTCAGGCTCAGCATTCTCTGCTGTATTTTAAATGTTCCTTGTACCTTGTACAAATTTGGTAACCAGCCAGGAAAGTTGCTGTTCTCCTTGGTCGAAGCTGGGCAAGGACCTCGCTATGTGGCGGCAATTTGGCAACCTAATGGTGAATTCTGTTCCACTCAAGCTGAATTGGAGGAGATGTTTCACACATTTTATCAGCAAGTCTACTGGGCCAAGAATAGGGATAGGGAGTTGGCCTGGAACTATCTCCGAGATACTGTTTTACCTCAGCTTTCTGATGAGCTCCTTGAGGTACTGAATGCCCCTATCTCTGCTGCTGAGGTGCAAAATGCTATTAAAGGTCTGCACACTGCTCGAGCTCCTGGCCTGGATAGGATCAGTAGCAAATTTTTTAAATTGCTGCAAGATAAACTTAGTGTCGCATTGGCTGAGATGTATGGACAATTCATTGATCAAAGGAGCTTTCCATATCATATTAATGAGATGCTGATTACTGTGATTCCTAAACTGGGCAAGGATTCCTTACTGTTGACATCCTATAGGCCAATATCTTTGGTAAATGTCAATCAGAAGATTTTTTTTCTAAGATCTTGGTGGATTGCCTTGCGCCTATTTTACCAAGTCTTATTCATCCTTCTCAGGTGGGTTTTGTGTGAGGCCACCATGTTGTGGTCAATATGCGCAAATTTTTGGCGTCTTTTGATCATTGTATGACCCAGGAGATCCCATCATTGCTTATTAGTTTTGATGCAAAAAAAAGCCTTTGATAGGGTGGGCTGGCAATATATGTGTTTTTGGTGTTGGAGCGGGTTGGCTTTCAGTGTTTGTTTTTGAGAGCTCTTCAGTCTCTTTATTCTGATCCCATGCTCATGTATTGCTTAATGGCTGCCCTGTGGAGAGCTTTTCTTTACACTGTGGCACTCATTAGGGTTTCCTCTTTCTCCTTTATTTTTTTGGTTGTCTTTGGAGCCCTTGTTAAGTTTATTTTGGGCCAATGATGCAATCAAAGGGGTATGCACTGGGACCGTTTTGTTCAAAATTTAAGCCTTTGCAGATGATCTGCTTGTCCACCTTATCAAACCTGTGGGTTCCCTTGAGGCATTACTTTGGAAATTCTCAGTTTGGGGAGTTCTTAGGGTACAAGCTCAACTTGGACAAATTTGAAGCTCTGCCAATGCAGAATGACTTACGTAGGGTATGGCTGGGAGAATTTCCAGTGTGTTGGACTGATGACTCCTTTCAATATTTGGGCATCACACTTCCAGTGGATTTAGCAAAGTTATAATGATGAAATATTTTCTCTCTGCTCAAGGAGATGGAGGCATCCCTATTGAAATGGCAAGACCTTCCTTTGTCCCTGGACTGCCCTTTTTAAAATGATTCTTTTTCCATGCTAGCTGTACATTCTTCAGATTATCCTTCTTTGGGTGCTGATGAGGAATCTTCGGAAACTAGAGGGACTACTGTCTCGGTTTCTCTGGAGGGGGGAAAAAACCTTGATTGGTACTCTGGTCACTTCAGGGCTCTTGAGATAGAAGAGGCATGGGTCTCCTGGACCTGAAACGTATTAATTTATTGTGTCTTCTTTGACATCTGCAGGATTGGCTTTTCAGTTCTAACAATTTTACCCCCTTGGGAGTGCAAGAAGGCTCTGGTGGCTCCTCTTTCCATTAGGTATCTCCTCCATGCTAAGACAACTCAATTGCCAGTTTGTCTGCGATGCTCAGTTTTGATTATGCCAATTAGGTGGACCTGGCAGTGGATTTGTTCCAAGCTACACCATTCTGCAGTCTGTTTATTTGCCTCTAAAAGGTAACACTATTTTTTCTGGGGCTCTCTGCTGTGGGGTTGAGACTGGAAGGGTCTTGGCCAGTTAGATCAGGTTTTGACTGAGGATGGTCATCTGTTCTCTTTTGAGAAATTGTCGGTGCAATATGGTTTGACCCAGAAAGATGTTTTTTCTTATCTTCAACTATGCAGCTATGTGGGCAGCCTGGCCATTGCTAATCTTTCCAGTGATTTTTACAAATACCTTAAAGATTTCTTTTTATCCAAGATCTTCGTCAAAATTATGGCGTCTCAAGTCCATAGCTCCTTTGTGGGAGCCACGGCATTGGCTATGTCTGATACTCTGTCAGCCCAGTAGATCGCAGAGTTGAGTACTGCTCTAACAGGGGAAGGATTGTTGAAGCTCCTGGCCAAGATTCCCAAGACAATTGGTTGGGTGTCTTTACATGATACGCAATACCGTATTATTCAGAGAGCATACATTGCACCGATCCATACTTATGCGATGGGTTGTTCTAGATCGGCTGCATGTCCAAAATGAGGACAACAGGGGGCTTCATTGAGTCATATGTTTTGGCAGTCCTTGCCTGCGTACATATTGGCAGGAGATACACACTTATATTGAAGGAGTCGAGTGAAAGTATTATCTGAGGTACAAATGTCCCTTACTAAGGTCTCTTTCTTCATACAAACTTTTTTTGAGCACTCGGCATTCTAAATGGAAGGGTGTTTGGTATGGTATATTTAGTGGCAGGGTTCACCCTTGAAAAGGAACTTGACGTCACTGGGGCCAATACATTGAAATCCTCAGCTCACTGTGCAGCCACGACCCCCCAAAAAGCAAAACAAATAGGACGATAGGAACTATTCAGAAAAGAATGGCAAACAGAGAATATCATATTGCTTCTCTGTTGATCCATGGTGCAACAGCAACACCACTAGAATTAGAAAAGGTACACGAAGGGCAACCAAAACAGTAAAGGGGATGAAATGTTCTTCTATGAAAAGTGTCTTAAAAGGTTAGGACTCTGGTTTGGAGGAGACAGCAGTAAGTGATACAACAGATGTGTTTAAAATCATGAGTGGGGTGAAAAAGGTAAACAGAAACTGGTCATTTACCCTTTTAAATAGTACTAAAACAAAGTGATGGTCCATAAATCAAACAGGTAGCAGTTTTAAGAAATGAAAAAAGCTTTTATGTTTTTCACTCAACAAAATAGAGTTATGGAGTTTACTGTCAGGGGATGAGGTCCAGACATAGTGAGATTCAAAAGAGTTTAGACTTATTCCTGTAGTTAGACTTGAGGAAAACCACTGCTTATCCCTGGGGGTGAGCAACAAGGATGAGCTGTACTTTTTGGATCTTGCTACTATTTGTGACCTGGATTAGCCACTGTGAGAGGTAGGATGCTGGTTCTTCATTGACCTTTGATCTATCTAGCATGATCATCTTATGTTCTTATTGAAATGATTGTTGTTTCAGAGGTTTTCTTGTTTGTTGCAATTTTACTGTGATCTGCTTTGGGATTCATAGGATTAAAACTGTGGTAATCAAATGCAAATAATAAGTAAATATTAAAAACTGTCCTAAACATTTTTCATTAGACAACACAGCAAAAACCGTATTAGCCTTGTATGGCTTGTAATGCATTAATTTTCAGGATTTAAAAATAGAAGCGCAACCTTTCCTATCCGTGTGAATCATGTCACCCTGATCATAGGTTCCATAATCCAAAAGCGCGATACTTTATGATGTTTAGAGTTCTTTGCTCCATTTTTTCTGTCCTCTGGCAAACTTCCAAGGAGCAAAGCAGCATTGGCTCTGCCATTAGGTATTGAGTTATTAGAGGCTATATTTCGTACTGCAGTGTAAATTATCAGCACAAAATCTGCATCTCCTCCACACCCCTCCCTTCTTACTGAGGCAGGCCACTTGTTGTACCTGCGCAGTATAACTTTCCATCTTGCTATTTTTTGTGTTGTTTTCTTCTTTTTAATTGCTGAAGGAATCCCCATCGCTAGGATCGGGCCAGAACACCAACTTTGCCGGCCAAAAAGTCAGGCCTCGGAAGGCAGTCTGCCAGGGGACGGAGGAACTGTAATGCTGAGCCCCGGTGCTTTTGCTGGCAGCGGTGAAGTGCTGCAGGAGCTCGGCGCCCGCCCCCTTGGGCGCTGTCCATGGTTGCGGTGCTGGTCCGAGTGACGTCGGCCGTGCAGGAGACGCCGGCGCGTGGTCCAGAGCGATGCTGATGGTCGGGGGCAGCGCAGTGTACGGACTGGAGAGCCGGGGAGGGCGCGCTCTGTGACGCACTCACTTCCTTATTAGGAAGCGCCGGGCTGGGCTGCACTGCCAGGGAGCTCCGGGCTTGGGGCTAGAGTAAAGCGGCTGCAGCATCCCGGGCTCCCGGAGAGGAAGACCATGGAAGAATATCTGCAGCGCACTAAAAGCAGGCTGGTAAGGGAGGTGTTTTTATGTTTATTTGTTTTGCTGTTTTCCTTCAATCTAATATGCAAAGGAAAGGGGAGAGAGAGAGAGAGGGGGGGGGGGGGGAGCAAAGTTTTGGATTCGGAGTCTTACCGGGTATAGCGGGGTTTTGAGATTTCTGTAGCAGTCAGAGCAGGTCTTAGAGTACCTGGCGGGGTGACGGCTGTTACACGCACACATTGTTCATATAGGGGAAAATAACTTGAAGTGCGCTTAGGGTGGTTAATGAACAATTTGCAACTTCGCTAACAAGAGACTGAGTGAACCGAGTTTAATCGCATTTTGTTGCAGTGTGTGTGTGTGTGTGTGTGTGTGTGTGTTTTGTTGCTATGTGTATGTGTGTGTGCGCGCGCGCATACATATTGGCGTTGGGGCGCTCAATTATCCGTGCTCAGCGTGCACTCGTTGGAGATCGCGGGATGGCCGGATATATACTGCTAAGGTGACAGAGAGAGAAAAACTACTAATGTGCCCTGCATGCCAGTCGAGTGCAAGCAGATCTGATAAAAGCGTTTGCTAATATCTGCTTTTGGAACGATCGATATTTTTTTTTCTGCGCTGATACTAGGGCTGGATTAACACTATATTTGGCCCCAGGCATTATCACGGACCCCTATTTACTTCTTTTATCAGCCCCTCCAAAGTCACATTCACTCTGTCTCTGGGACGTCTTTATCTCCCAAATCCTGAGTACCTCTGACAGGGTCCCCCAAAATATTTGAGTTCTGGGCACATGCCTAGTTTGCCTATGCCTTTATCTGTTCCTGACTGATGCTGAAACATTAGTTAGCCAGTTGCAGCCATCAGTCTCCTGTTTAAGTTGAGGCTGCACCTTTTTACAGTCTATGCAGAAAAAACAGAACACTTTTTTGGGGGAGAGGTGGAGAGGATGATGCCAACAAACCAACCTCTTGCCCCCCCCCCCCCCCCCCATGTTGCCTAGCTGGTGATGTTATATGGAATAAAATTAGGTCAGGCCATGGCCTTAGTTTTCTACATCATCCCCTGCCAATGTATCCATGTTTCAGTGGAAAACTTTCCATAGGGTCCTAAGGTTTGCATTTTGTGATGATTCCTTTCTAATTCTCTTAAGAGAAGCCTGGCAACCAGAACAAAATAAATGTTTCAAGCAGCTCTCTTTGATCAGGGGCCAGGTAAAGCAGAAGTCATGTCAGCAGTTAATTTGAAGCTTCTCTTCTGGTGACACAACACAGTTTATAATTTCTGCTGATCTTGAATCTCTGTGGGGTGATGTCTCATGCCGAGTGGCAAACTCTATGGGTTTAGAGTAGTCGCTCTCTCAGGATTTATGCTTAGTGATATACTTATAGATCAAGCACATCGCAAAATTCTCTAGTGCTAAATTGATCTTTTATGGGCCATTGCATTGTAAATATTTAATAGATTTCTTCATAATTGTCCAGTTGTTGATGAAAGCAAAGTACAGGTTACTGAGCTAAGTGTTCTGGAATATGTGACTTGTTGTGAAACATCTAAGGGTATTGGGCACCTTAGATGAATCTTCAGCATTATGCACCCCCTCAAAGATTTTGATAATTAGACGCAACACTTGTGATTATTGAAACACCACCCCTCCCACAACAATCATGTAAAAATGCAGAACTGGACATTTACTTTAAGTATTAAACTTTGCTTTGTATGTATGTGTGTGCCTTCTCTCTCTGCAGGCTCTTTGAGTTTGGGTGGCCACTGCTCTTGGTCCCCCTAGGAAGCTGCTTTCCTAGGTGATCACCTAGTGTTGCCTAATGTTTGTCTGGCCCTGGGTCCATAATATAATATATGCTGCTTTTTCAGTAATTTGACTAGATGTTTATACTGTACTTCTCCTTTGCACTTTATACAATGCTAATCTTCTGATGACTTTAATTTAAAAGGACACCACAGCAAATCAGGACATTCTCAATTACTATGCATATGATCAGTTTGGACATCCTGAGTCTTCAATGCATGCTCCGTCCCTGTGCTGCCCCATCCTGCTCTTCCCACACAGCAGCTCTGTGCGTGCAGCGAGAGAGGAATAGGGAGTCGGAGCAGGACGGCTAATGGTGGCTGCAAGTCCCACTGCTAAGTTCAGCCCTGCTCGTCGCCTCACAGAATCGGGCCCATTGCAGGTTAAATGTAAAGTAGGTTCTTGTAGTTCAGAAATCAAATGAGCTTGTTATTGCAGTGGCGCTCTAACCAATCTTGGGATTCTTAGAGTCAGACGGATTTTCAAGATATCCCTAATGAATATGCATAAGCTATATTTGCATATGCTGCCTCCAGTGCAGTGTTTCCCAACCCAGTCCTGGGGGCATACCTAACCAGTCTGGTGTTCTGGATAGCTACATTGAATATGCATGAGAGAGAATTGCAAATGTAGCTATTCAGAACACCAGACTATGTTTATGTTTATTCATTTGCTTGACCGCCCTTCAGTGGTAAACAACTAGTTAGATTCAATGCGCCCTCCCCCCAAAGTATAGAAAGCGTGGCGTAAATTCTTACCAAGCATCCTCTGCAGTGCGGGGAGGCCCGGGCAGGAAGGGGCCCACACTGTGGCAGTGGCACCCACCCCCACGCTTGGAAAATCTACTTTGAGTTGTTTGCCACGCTGCCTTCTCTCCAGGCCTGGTAGCTGTCACCCCCAAAGCCCCAGTCTCGCGATAATAGCTGCACACGAGACTTTGGCCTTGGAGGTAACAGCCGCAGGGCTTGGAGCATATGCAGCATTGCAAACAACTCAACGTACGTTTTCCAAGCTTTGGGGGAGGGGAGGGCGGCACACTGCCTCCACAGTGGGGGGCCCCTCATTATAACTTACACCACTGTTAGAAAACACTGCCCCTATGAGTGCAAACATTTCACATGCATACAGTATTCATTGTGGATATCATATAAACCTGATTGGCTGTAGGGGAATTTTATTTGCCATCTTCAACATCTATGTGGCTGGATCTGCATTTCATAAACAAAATATCAAACTGTTGTAGAAGACATTCTCCAGGAGAACTTACATTTAATGACGTTTCTGGAAATCATTGAAATTAACATGGTGCATAAAGCCGCTATTTTAGTTACATTTCACTGAAGCTGGATAGAAATTGGACTATGAAAATGTATTTTTAGTATTATTTTTAGTAGAAACTCTGTTTTAATGGATTAAAAGATTTACATGTTTCCTGATGCATCTCAAGTTCACCCAAAGTAAATGCAAGAAAATTGTTTTGATGCACTAGGATGTGATCAGTTTGGAGTGAGAGGGGCGAATTTACTTTCAAATATACTTATAGATGTGTGATCATACATATATATATTGGGAATGAGTATTTGCTGTTCCATTCTAGCCAACCTGATGCCTGTCTGGAAGGGAAAATTAAAATACAGAGTAATGGTGCCCCTTCTGTTAAGTGAAACCGTTTTGTTTCTTCTACTGCTTGATATACCATGTGTTTTTATTCTTTTTATGGATATGCTTGAGATGAGTTCCCGACATTTTTGATTGTGTAGACCCTTATAAACCTCCAAAAGGTTCAGGGATTCCCATTTCATCCCACCCCCTCTTCCTAGACCCTCTTCCCTCAGTAGTCACGGCCCAAGAGAATCTGGTACCCTAAGTGAACGTTCATCCAGGTGCCCCCCCCCCCCACCCAGTGTCCAGCTTCTCCCCTTCTTATTACCCCCTTTTGTGTCCAGTATATCCTTCCTACCCTACCTCCAAGGTGTCTAGCATCTCCTCTTCTCACCTCCCCCCTCCAGGTTCCAGGATCTCCATTTCTCATCACTGTCCCCCTCCAAGGTGTCCGGTATCTCCCCCTTTTATCTTTCACCTGCAGCCACTGCGGCTTCTGACATTGCTACCCAACCTTCCTTTACTAGAATCTACTCAGCCCTGCCTAAAGGCAGCACAGCACAGGGGTGGACCTTTAAGCACCAGTGTACAAGTGCGTTAGGGTGACATATCCCACCCCTCTGACAGTGAATTCTGGAGAGGGCAGGGCATGCAAGTCTTAAGCATGTGCATGCAGGTGCTCAAAGGCCTGCTGCTGTGCTGTGCTGCAGGTTTGCGTCAGCTCCAGTGGAGGTAGGGTAGGCAGCGGCATGTAAAGGACCAAAGCTGCTCCAAAAATCCAAACTGCACCACCTGGAATGCAAATGGAGAACTTCCCAAAACAAGAACATGCAGGAAATATACCTTCAAGAGCTGAATAAATGGTGTGACCTCCCCAGCAAAGCGGGAGTACTATACAAACCTTATTAAGACCGCCATCAACAAGCCCAGGGAGTTATTTAATATTACTAACTCACTCATAAAGAACCCCACTCTACTACATGCGAAACCTTCACTTAACCCACACAGCATGGCTCAGCACCTTCAAGCTAAGCTCGTGAACCATAATTACCCCCAATTTGAGTTTCATTCACAATGCGACAGCTCAGACCAAGACCACAATTTTAACTCTGTCAGTCATGAGCATATTGACAGCTACTTTCAGCCATAAACACAACTACCTCTCCCCTTGACCCCTGCCCAGTGTCCTAGATTAAGATGGAAAAAACCTCTCTCATACCCTACATATGCAAGATGATTAACAGCTCGCTATTACAAGGAACTCTTCCCCTCAAGCAATCCTCCATCCGTCCTATCCTAAAGAAACCAAACCTCAACACTGCTTGCCCAACCTCATATAGACCCATCTCTAGCATCCCATTCATTGCCAAAATCATTGAAAAAGTTGCTCTGGTACAGCTTCAAAATCACTTGGACAAGCACTCTCCTCTAGACATTCACCAGCATGATTTCTGCCTTCACCATAGTGTACAAACCCTCCTGACTTCCCTACTCCAGTCTGATCAAGGGCACTGAAATCATGACAGAAGGATTTATACTCATTTTTTCTGGATATATCATCTGCTTTTGACTCCATCTTCCATCAACTCTATTAAATAGACTCTACCATATTGGTATCCAGTTTGATAAGTAGGTTTTGCACCTGCTTATCAAACTTCATACAAGTCGGAATTGGCACCCTAAATTCCATACCATTCTCCCTCATCCAAGGAATACCACAAGGATCTGCACTCTCCACCATCTGGTTCAACATCTACATACAGCCACTCTGTGACATCATCAAGAACCTTGATGTCAATTACCTTATATATGTGGATGACATAATGATATTTACCCCTTTCTCCACTGTTTCGCTGCAATCAATCTGCGGCTCAAAGAACACAACCTCATGATAATCATAACAAACTGGACATACTTCACATCACAAGAAACAAGAAATTCAATCCGCCAACTATGATCATGATACACAATAATCCACTCTGTCAAAAACCAAATCAACTATTTGGGTATCACACTCGACCAAGAACTCAACTTTCAGCCTCAAATAAGACACATCAGCAAGTCTGTTTATTTCAACTCTAAAGAATCTATGAAAACTCCCCCATGGACTTCCGCACAGTTTGTCAGGCGGTAATCACCCCAGTATTTGATTACTGTAACTCTGTCTACCATGGTCTCCCAAAGAGCACGTTATACCCCCTCCAACTAGCAAGAATCATACTGGCGAAATCCCAACAAACTCATATCACCCCTCTCCTTATAGCTTTATTTGCTACCCATTACAAGCAGGATCAAATACAAAATCCTACTCAACACTTTTATAAAATATTAATCCGCCAATCAGCAGACAGCCTCACTCTCATATTAGTGAATAACAGCTCTGTCAGACCCAGAAGAAGAACTACAGTAAAAACGCTGGAAATACCCCAGAGAAACCCTCAAAGAGCCAACAATAGATCGTTTTCTCTATATGCTCCCACCGTCTGGAACGCTCTACCACCTCAAATAAGATCCATTCAACTCACCAGTGAATTCCACAAAAACGTAAAGACTCTTCTGTTCCACCATCGACCAAACAGAATAAGGAGCAGTCCTCACAGTTACATATGCAACTCACTGACACATTGTAAATAGTTAGCTTTAAATTGTTGATGTTGAATACCTGTTTTACTGTATGTTCCTTGTAATGTGCACCTTTTACTGTTCAAGTTATAATGTTATTGCACTGAGTTTTCTGTAAATCGTCTTGAATGGTAGGAACCCCCCCCCCCCCCCCCCCCGATGTTAAATAAATAAATGTTTGCCTTAATGTTCTGCCCAGCCTGCTGTTTGGCTATGCTGCTGCATCCCAACGTGTGTCAACCAAGACTGGTGCCTAGTCTGCCTGGTGGCTGGACCAGCCCTGCCCCTCAGTACCAAACCTGCCCCCATTAGCCTTCATTATCTCTCTTACACTTCCTATCTCCACCAGTCTATTTCTTTCTCCCGCACTGTCCCCACTAGTTTCAGACACTTTTTTTTATCCTTCCCCCCCCAAATCAGTTCCCACCAGTCTCTCTCTCTCTCTCTCTTTCTCTCTCCCTCACCCTAGCCAGTCTCTACCAATCTCTAAGGTATTGCAAAAATTATTGTTTTGTTTTCTTTCCTGTGCTATTATTTTTGATTTTTTGTATTGTTCCATTTTTTTTCATTTCAGCACAGTGTTGACAATTGTGTGCTCTATTGCTGAAATAGGGCACACTGATCAGCACTAACGCACACTATGTATCAATAGTGCACCTATTTATAAATACTATGGGGTAGATTCTGATCTGCGTTTAGCAGGGTTATATGTCCAGGGAAGACGTATAATCCACACTAAACATCGGGCTCATATTCCCACCTAAGAATTCCCCACACATACTGCCGAGATGTGTGGGGAGTTCTGGACAGAGGTGGAAGGGGGCGGGTTGGAGGAGGAGTGAGGGCAGGGAGTAGGCGGGACTCTGACCCTGGACGTACAGTGCTGATTCTGGTGTCGGCCCTGTACATCCAGGGTCAGCCATCTACAAGGGGAACTTATTCCACCTTAGAGGTGGAATAAGTTCCCCTGAGGTTCGCGGCAGATAGCGGCAGGACTGGCAGAGAAGGTGAGCAGGGGCAGTGTGTTCCCCGCAGCCCAATCCTGGCCTTGTAAGGCCCAATTGGGTGTAGGGTGGCAGGGAACAGGTGATTTAATGCAGTGCCAGCGATTGGGGCTCTGGCATGGAGCCATGGTACCACAGCAATGGGACGCCACAGCACTGCAGCTCCATGCAGGAGCCAGGCTGAGCTGGGGAAGTGCCTGGATGTCTGGGGTGCTGGAATTGGGGCACATCCTGGGCGTCCAGGCCCAATGCCGTGATTCTGCTTCCGTGCAGCTGTCTAGCCCTCACGGGAGCAGAATTGGGTTCATCTCTGTGCTGTCTGGATTTCTGGATGTCTGGAAGGCCCGGACGTACACCTACAGAATTGGCCTCCACGCCTTTCTGAGCAATAGAGCAGGCTATTGATATGGGATAAAAACTGTTGTTTCAGATTAAAAATGACATGGGAAGTGTTGTTGACATGCCAATTCAAACATATGCACAATCTCTCTTTCCCACAGCCAATCCCCACTAGTCTCTCTCTGTTTTCTGTGGATCCCCTGTAATGGTCTCACACAGGGATCTATGGATCACAGATTGGGAACCACTGTTCTAGTGTATATATGAATACATATGTAACACCCCAGGGAACTGTGACTCAATAACTGAAAAATTATGCACTAAAATGAAAATTATACAAAATCATGCAAGAACAGTATTTTGACATTCTTAAAAGATGTATAGGTATTTTAATACCTTACAACAATGTAATAAGACTTATATCACTCTAAAGTAAATGCCTCAGGCCACTTACATCCTGTTCACCTCTCATATGTGCACACAAACATGCATACAGGGCCAGATTAACCCTTTCATGAAACCTAGGCAAGCAGGTGCATTAGGCCTCTTATCATATTATCAACTCATTTTAAAACTTTAACAATCAGGGCCCTATGTGGTTCTGACTACAAAGGAAAACCAGTTGAGGAGGAAGCTGCAGGTAATACACTTCTTGCCAACTTTTCAGGCTGACTGGAAGAAAATGCACTGGGTGGAGGGGGGGGGGGGGGAGAGTGGACAGACCTTTCTGGGCAGTGGTAATTCTGGTCTTCTCCCACTCTTCTTACTGCCAGCAGCTGACTTATCAGGGCAGATATCTGCATTGGGAGCCATTGATTTATTACATCTGTGAGGGCTTCTTGTAAACATTTGAGCCCTAATCCTGCTCCCCTCCCCCACCCCCACATACACTCTTCTCCCCTGTTTCCCTGCAGCCTCTCCCTTGTATATGGCTCTTTCCCTCTTATCCTTCCTTCAGCTCTCTCTCCCCTTCCCCCAGGTCTGTTGAGCATACTCTCTTCCCTCCCACAGGTCATCTCCCTTCAACACTATCAACTAATGCCACCCCACATGTAACCCTTGAAGTCCTCTTTCCCCCACATTCCTCCACCAGCTTGTCTCTAATCCCCACCCTCCACATAATCCCTCCTGTTGGCTCTTCTCCAAGTCTCTTTCTCCTCCCTTCTTGAGCCTGCAAGTACCGCTCTTTTTGGCATAGTCTTCTTCCTGCAGTGTGCGACTCTCCGAGTGTGAGTTACATGGTGCTCAAATTCCATCACTGTTCTTAGAGACTCGTGAGAACAGCCCAGGACTTCAAGTACCACGAAACTCACATGATGAGAGAGAAGCAGCGTTCAGGAGGAAGACTGCTTTACTAGCCTCATCACCTCCTTAGAGATAAAAGGGGTCATTCCGAGCCACGAATAGTGGGAATGGACGTCCCGACGGGACATCCATCTCCGCTATTCTGCCCCTCTGCCGACCCCGTCTAACTTCCCTGCATGTTGTACAGGGAGGTTAGACAGGGGTGGGAAAGGGGCGGTGCAAGGATGGTGTTAGGGCAGACAGTGGGTGGTCCGTGGTCCCAGATGTGCAGGGCTGATTCCAATGTCGGCCCTGTATGTCTCGGGCCAGCAGACTGAACGGGGAGCTTATTCCACCTCTGAGGAATAAATTCTCTTAGTTGGTGGGGGATGGCAGGCCTGGGTTGCGGAGGAGGAAGGTGGGGGTAGAGGAGATTCCCTGCAGCCCAATCCTAGCCTTGGGAGGCCAGATCGGGAGTCGGGCTGCGGGGAATGAACAATTCTGTTTGGCGGCCGGGGATCGCATCTCCTGAATGGAGCCGTGGTGCCATGGCAACAAGACGCCATGGTGCTGCGGCTCCATTCAGGAGCCTTGATTGAGTTGACTGCGCAAGACCTGTATGTGCAGGCTGACTGGGATCGGGGTCCCGGCCTGCATGTACAGGCCTGGATGTGATTCTGATCCCGTGTGGCTAGACATGCCCCACGAGATCAGAATCCTGTCTAACTCTGTGTGTCCCGTTCCAACTGAGCACACAGAGAGCCGGGATGTCCAGGACAGAATCAAGCCCAAATTCTATATCCGCCAACGTATTTGTTGCCACTGCTGATTTTATATATGTAGGCCATACCCCGTATACATGTTCATTACTTATGTCAAAATTTCACGAGCACATAATTGCGTATCTCCCCAGGATGTAATATACACAAACACACACATGCACACACACATATATACTGTGTGTATATATATATATATATATATATATATATATATATATATATATTGTGATAAGGAAGCTTATCATAGCTCAGGAAGGGGCTATAGAAAAGGTGAAGTGTCTCTGAACAAGCAACCTGTCAGTGCTGGTAGAAATGAGAAAACAGAATTTTGCCATAAAAGACTACCAGTCCCAGAATGCACCAGGTTTCCAACAGCCATTAGAGGAGCTGAAGTGGGGAAACGTGTGTTCAATCAGGAGGGCTATGAGGTAATCCCTAAGCACTCATCTCAAAGGGCAGGGCCTGATTCAGCACAGCTGTGCTGTGTTAGGGAGGAACACTCATCTAAGCAGAATAAGAGTAGAGTTTATTCTACAGATGACCAGCTTCATGATCACCTTGGATATTCAGAGAATTGTCCTCAGTATCCTGAGAATCAGCTTGAGTTTGATCATCAGTTTCATCTGAAGGATCAGCAGAAGCAGAAGCCAAACCGGACGGATAGAGAAGGAACGAAACCCTCTGGAAGGAAGAGGAGAAAAGCCTTTGAGAGGTCTAGAAGAGTCCAAGGCAGTATGTATACTGGGAGGTATTCCAAGGGCCAGCATAGACCATTGGACTGGGGAAAGCCAGAGGAATGGTGCTGCAGAACAAGGAATCACCAGAGGCTACCTGTGAGGGAGACGGCTGCATGTGGAAGGGACTCTAAGACCTATGCCAGAAGGTATGTGAAGAGAGATCCAGTGTCCAGGGATCAGGACTGGAAGGCTGGACATAAGAACTGGACTACATACTGGCCAGGCTATATAGAGAGGAACTATAGCAACAATGGAAGCTCAGGTATGAACATTGATCTATGCCCTAGCTATAACCTTGAAAGACAGCAGGGAAATAAGTGTTCTCCTGAAAGTGCTCCATTGAAAGATTCATCTGTGCCAATTCATGATAGTGACCCTATGCTTGTTGATGAAGGGGAAATAATAGCAGATCAAGATATTGTTTATATGGACTGCTCTCTATCCAAACTCCGTTGGTAACTTTCTGTGATAAAGCACAGCAGCCATCACAAAGAAATTATAAATTTGTTCTTTATTCCACTAAGAAAAGCTCCTGAAACAGGATTTGACTCACACAGTAGAAAGCCAGCCTGCTAAAGGGTTTCAGCTGGATAACTGATAGCAATTGAGCTGCACCTAATTGCTTGTGAGCTAGGAGAGAATTACTTCTGGATCTGTGTGGAAAGTAATCAGAAGTTAACCTTACAAGAACAGTTTATTTCTTTCTTTGTGGCTTTTCGTTTGTTAGAGATATGCTAAGAAAACATTAGCTAATTGCCTGACAAGTTTGAAAGTTGTTTTCCTGATTTTGAGTTTTTGCCTTTGTTTTACCAAGTTAAACACTGCAAGCGAGTAACCTAATTTATGTGCTACCAAGCATATCTGTGCTGGGAGAAATAACCCCATAAATAAAGAAGTATCTTATTGGCTTTAACACTTGTGCACAACTAAATTATTGTCAGCAGCTGTGTCTGGTGTGAATGAACTACATTACCCACAATACCTTGCAAAAATCATATAAATATATGCATTGTCAAGACTGTGAAGATTCTCACCCAGGCAGCCGTCTGACAATATATATATATATATATATTGTCAGACGGGTGCCTGGGTGAGAATGTTCACAGTCTTGGCAAAGGCATATATCAATATGATTTGCAAGGGATTGTGGGAAATGCAGTCCATTCACACCAGACACAGCCGCTCACAATAATTAGTTGTGCTTGAGTGTAAAGCCAATAAGATATTTATTTATGGGGTTATTTCTCCCAACACAGATATGCTTGGTAGCACACAAAACAGGATACTTGCTTTCAGTGTCAAACTTAGAAAAACAAAATCAGGAAACCAACAGCTGAACTTGTCAGGCAATCAAATCAAAAGAATAAAGACCTGGTTGGTAACAAGCTGGTCTTTTCTGTAGGCTTTAGCTAATATTTTCTTAGCAGTGCATCAAACAACAAACAAAACCCACAAAGAAGGGAAAAACTGTTCTTTTCAGATTAACTTCTTATATCTTCACACATAGACTCAGAAGTGATTTCCTCAGAGCTCACAAGCAATTAGGTAAGGCTCAATTGCTAGCAATTACCCAGCTGAAACCCCTTAGCTGGCTTGCTTTCTACTGCGTGGCTCAAATCCTACTCAGGAGCTTTTCTGAGTAGATTTAAAGAACAAGTTTGTATTTCTTTGTGATGGTTGTTGTACTTTGTAACAGTAAATTACCAAAGGAGTTTAGACAGAGAGCAATCCATTTATTCACAGCCTGTATCTACTACCGCTCCCCCTTCTTCAACAATCATGGGTTCAATATCATGGATTGGCACAGAGGAATTTCTCAATGGAGCACTCTCAGGAGAATACTTGTTTCCCTGCTGTCTTTCAAGGGTATAGCTAGGGCATAGATCAGTGTTCATACCTGAGCTTCCATTGCTGTTAGAGTTCCTCTCTAAATAGCCTGGCCAGTATGTAGTCCAGTTCTTATGTCCAGCCTTCCAATCCAGATCCCTGGACACTGGGTCTCTCTTCACATACCTTCTGGCACGGGTCTTAGGGTCCCTTCCAAGTGCAGCCGTCTCCTTCACAGGTACCGTCTGGAGATTCCTAGCTCTGCAGCACCATTCCGCTGACTTTCCCAAGTCCAATGGTGTAAGCTTGCCTTTGGAATGCCTTCCAGTATACGTACTGCTCTGGACTCCTTTAGACCTCCCAAAGGCTTTTCTCTTCTTTCTTCCAAAGGGTTTCTTGCCCTCTCTGTCCGTCCGCTCTGGCTTCTGCTTCTGATGATCCTCCAGATGATGAAGCTGTCCAAGATGAGGATATCCAAGCTGATCAAGACACTGAGGATAATTCTCTGTAGAATAAACTCTACCTTTATTCTGCTTAGATGAGTGCTCCACCCTAGCACAGTGCAGCTGTGCTGAATCAGGCCCTGCCCTTTGAGATGAGTGCTTGGGGATTACTTCATAGCCCTCCTGATTGAACACACGTTTCCCCACTTCAGCTCCTCTAATGGCTGTTGGAAACCTGGTGCATTCTGGGACTGGTAGTCTTTTATGGCAAAATTCTGTTTTCTTATTTCTACCAGAACTGACAGGTTGCTTGTTCAGAGTCACTTCACCTTTTCTATAGCTCCTTCCTGAGCTATGATAAGCTTCCTTATCACAATATATATAAAATATACATACACACACACACACACACACATTGGAGGATTTGTTATATTTGTTGTTTTATTAGTTCTGCTTATTCTTGATAGTTAATAATTTATATTATTTACATTTTGGGATATTTTCCACCATAATTAGTTTTTCTTGAAATGTATACGAAAAATCAGTTTAAAAATGTTTAATGCTCTGAAGCAGGCATTTAGGTGCCAAAACCTACCTGTATCACTCCTTGAAAATGTCCTGGGTTTGTATTGCTGCATTTGACTCTGTAGAGGTAGACCAGTGATGCTCAGAGCCTCTCATTTAGAGAGCCAACGCTAAACAGTGGACTTTTAAAGAGCTACATCTTTGTGGGGGTTTTTGGTTTCTCTTTGTTTTTTAAAAGTCTGTGGCCTCATGTCGTGCAACTTCAGGGCTCCACTTGGAGGAGTACAACATCTCAGAGTGATTTACTAAAACTGGTTGCACTTCCCAGTGTGTTAAAGCTTAGAATTTTCTGTGAGCGAGACAGACATATTGCTGTGGCCATTTATTTGCTGCTTGCTTTGTCCCAGATAATTGCATGTAAGTCTGTTCTCGTTGATGCCTTCCTTCTCCTCCTTTGGGTTTCCCACTTGAGATTATACTACCAAGAGCCTTTATTCACAAGTACTGAAGAAGGTTTCTCCATTTTACATTCCCTCTTCTCTTTCGAAACCCAGCCACGGCAGAGCGAGTCCTGTGCTTGAGAGGCATGGACCCCAGTGGCCCTCTCCAGAATACACAGCATAGATGCCAGTCATTGTTGTGCGATGACAGGATGCTCTCTCTCCGGGGGCCGTAAATGCTGCTTCCACAGAAGCCTCTGTTCTTTTGATAGAACTTATTGTAAAGCTAATCAATACTTGCAGAGCACTATATTCCTTACAATTTGCCGGTTAGCAGATATTGAGCCATAGCCTGTAGCTCATCAATACTGCAGAAATCTTTCTGGAGTTGCCAAATGAAAATCGAAAAATCCTTGAAATGCAGGAAACGTGGACTTTGTGCTATATGTTAACACAGTATTCTCTCGTATTCCTTAGCTAACATAAAATTCTAGAAAAAGAGAATATGGTAGGCCTGTGGTACTTTTTTCCTTTCTAGTTGGCCCCATTTGCCTCCTTGTTCTAATGTCCTGGTTCGGTGGCTTTCCTTCAGTTCTTTACCGCTAAGGATCCTCTGGGCTTTGCCAAGGGTTTCTTGAATTGTATTACACTTTTGTTCTTCCCTGGGAAACTGTTTCATGCAGCCAACGATTTTTCTCTGAGAAAAATATTTCTAATGTTAAACCTGAGGCTAGCCTGCTTTAGTCTTACATCTGTTCTTTTAGTGCCACTGGCTGTCTCTGGGACATTTATCCCAATACCAGCAAATTGCTCCCAGAACATTGAACCAACAAATCAACAAGCAGAATAATTAGTATGTGTCACCGTGTTCTTCAAACCCATGAACACTAGAATGAAATAGCTTCAGAACCCGAAAGGGTAAAAAATTCCTTTCCTCGCCAAGTCCTTAATTTATGTGACTACAAATAGAGCATAGGTGGCTAGTGTGAGCTGCTATTCTCCAAGTTGTGACTTCTGAATATTGACATATCTACTGATGTTCTCCTTTTGGTTTTATTCTTCTAGTATCATGTTTTGGTTTCATTTTAATGTCACATTTACATGATCTCAATTATGTATGGCTATTTTCTGGTTTATTTCTGTTGGTGTATGTGATACTAACAGACATCCAAAAATATTTGTGGTGGTGTCTGTATTCTCTCCCAACCCAACCCAGCTTAAGCATGTTCCCCTTCCTCTAGCCTCTCAGCACTCTTTCTGACTCATCCCCTTCCCAATGGTACTCTTTCTCCTTACTCTTTCCTCTCCCCTCCTGGTCCTCAATCTCTCTCTCTCTCCTTCCCCCAGCACGTTCTCCTATCCCTTCCCTCCTCCCAGAACATTCTTTCTCTCCCTCTCTTTCCTTCCCCCTCTCCCAGCACACTCTCATCCCCCATTCCCTGGCACTCATAATCATCCTCCATTTCCCCTTCTCCCAGCAGTCTTTCTCTAACACTCCCTTCCCCACTATGTACTATGTTTTGTGACTTTCTCTCTCTCTCCACCTTACTCCCAGGAGCATACTCTTTCCCTCCCACCCCCACGCTCACCATCTCCCTCTTTCTCTCTCCTCCCCCTACTTTCTCACCCAGCATTATATCTGACTCTCCTGGCACCTTCTCTTACGTCCCAGACACTTTCAGTCTTTCTGCCCCTGGCATTCCCTCTCATTCCCTTTCACCTCTCTCTCAGCATTATATCGCTTCCCCCGACACTCTATCTCTACCTTCCCTCCCACATTCTCTTCCCCTGCATGCCCTCCCTTTCCTCCTTATTCGCCACACTCTCTGTTTCTTCTCTTCCCTTGGCTCTCCCTTCCTTCCTTAGCTCCTGGATCCTCCTGTGGCACCTTGGCCCGTCACCTCCTATGACACATCTCCTTCAGGGCTGTCACAGCTCTTCAGCTTCCACGGTTCCTGCGACACACATCTTCCCATAATGCCGCTCTTTGGGCCTGGATAGTGTGAACTGCCATGTGGTTATTCCTGGCCAGTGGAGTGAACATGCAAGCACTAGCACTTATACACCTTCTGCACTCCAGGGGCAGACATACATCACTTCTGGTTCTATGGGAACATCGTCTGTATAGATTGCCTAAAGCTTACTTTTGCACATTTGTGATAAACTTTCTTTTTCTGAACTAGTTGAAGGTTGATACATTTGCTTGTGTCTGTATTTTGCAATACAGTTCTGCTCAAAGTAACCCTAAGACATGATTTGTGACAAAACAAGGCCAAATCATTTCTGATATATTATTACAAATACTTTCAAGATGATATTACAGCTGCACCTATCTGATAGGAACGCCTGTTAGAGTTCATCATCGCCCAGCTTTCATCTGTTCTGTGTTCAAGATTACAGTCCTCTCATTTCCTTTTGGGACTTTGAATTTCATGCAGCAGTTGGAAACTTGGAGTTCCTCTTGCTCTTTGCAAAGGATTCTGGGAGTTTCAGGAAGGTTCGAGGCTACCTTGGTATCCTACAATGTATACTATCTGGTCTAATTGTCGTATCTACTTTAAGCTTTTCTTATTTTCCATCTTCCCTACTGAAAAAAATGGTCTGTCTACTATGTATGCCTATGCCAACTATTTGTGGTTTTCCTCCAATTCCTTCTTTATTGAACACTGAACAAAAGTATTTGTTCAAAGGCAAATTTTTTGCAAAGGGGTATTTTTTGAAAATCAAATAAGCACATTCATTTATCATAAATATCGCACTGTATTTCAATATGAATATGCTTAAATAGACAATACTTCAAAATGATGGATAAGCAGTAATATCAACTTTACATCATTCTCTAGAGGTCATTGATGCAATTTCACGCTGAGGCTAAGGACTGAGTCCATTGTAGCCAGCGCTGGTTTAAGTCTGAGACCTCAAGAAGATATTACTTTAAAAAAAAGTTTTTACAAAAAAAAGCTTTATATAAATAATTAGTTAAGCAAAAAAAGCATTTTTGTTGGTACATAGCCAATCAATTTATTGGAGGGACATTTTCAATTTTCTTGTCAAAGGCAAATTTTAGCAAGGCTATTTAGGCAGTGGTGGGGACATGAAAAGCAAAACGTGTGACTATCAAGGTTGATTTTAGAAGAGGCACCATGCACGTACATGGGCCTTCCAAAATTGGCACATCCCTTCTCCTGAATATATACATTTAAATAAAGAAAATATGACAGTAATTTGCAAGTGTGACAATGGAAAATGGCAACTGTACAGTCCCCATAGAGAGCAGTGGCTGCGATGTTGTGCATTTACATCCTAAATTAATTTCATGTGTAGGTTTTTGTTTGGGATCTGTAAATGTGGGGTCACGGTTGGCAGTGTACGCATACTGCAAGACCCATATGTGCCTGAGTGTGCAGCACATGCCCCCTTCCCAGTGCATGGAACATGTGCACATGTGTCCTGGCCATATAGAACAGCACAGGAAAATAGGATGGAAACCACCTGCCAGTCAAATTTCATCATTCAAAATGAGGAGATCCTTTACCCACCAGGATGGTGCAGGCCATCACACACTGTAGCAGAGAGGATCTTAGAGGGTATCCGTGGGTCCCTAGCCTGGCAAGTCAACTATTGTACACCAATAAGCGCATCTCACAGAGGGATATCTAACTGCTGACAGATACCAGTTTGCATGCAGGAAAAAACAGTCGGTATAGCTGGCCCATATCAGACGAGATGCGAAAGTCACCCAAGCTATCATCTTCTGAGGGTCTGGAAAGAACAGCAGTCAAAACAGTGTAATTGATCTGTGCAGCCACATACATGCAGGCATCCAGAAGCACAATAAGCACCTGGCAAAGGGAGCAGGCACACTCATACAAACAAAGCAACTTAGCAATAGCAAAGTAATATGTTTCATGAAGCCCACAGACAGGATGGGAGTCATAGGGGTGGTGACCAGACGGCCACAACCATTGAGTGTATCAAAATAGTTACAGAGAAAGAAGCACACGGTAGCTGGTGTGCCCAGGGCACCCAACCCCCACAGCTCCAGATTTGAGGACACTGCCATGAACATATGTGCAGTCTTCCAAAGAGCTGCCCTTCACACAGCCCTACACATGCACATCACACACACACACACACACACCTGGACAGAATTGACACATGGCAAGGACATAAGGATGCACAGGTTGTGGCACATGGAGATCTGTGCACGTGCCATGATCCATGTCCACAGAATGGCAAGGGCATGTCTGCAGGTATGCACTGTGCCTTGCAAGGCCTGATTCCCGCAATTCAGGACAAATGCAGATCACATTGATCACATACATGCAGGTAGTACAGGCACACAAAGGCATACCAGAGTGAATCCATCCATACTGTGCCTGCATAGCACACAACAATAGATGACTGCCACCAACTAGGCACACGGGGGTGTGAAACATCCGGACATCACAGGTGATAGGCAGCAGATGTGCCTGAGGACCGTAATCAAATACCTCCAATGCCCACAGAACAGAACTCTCTCGTACCAGGATCTATCACATTAGGACCTCCAGAGGGAGCAACATTCAGAGGATGGCAGGGCATGAACCGTTGAAATGAGTGGTTATCAAAGCATGGTTCCAGGAAGACAATCTGTCTGCTGGATCCCATCCCTTCCACCTGGTTATCTGAATCATCTCTTGCCCTCCTGCCCCTTGTCTTAACCATCTTTAATTCCAGTTTATGTTCTGGAACTTTTCCAGACCCTTGGAAATCAGCTATCGTCCAGCCACTTTTTAAGAAGTCATCACTCGACCCAACTGGTCCTGCATATTGGCGCCCAGTTTCAAATCTCCCCTTGCTGGCAAAAGTACTGGAAAAACTGGTGTTTCTTCAGTTACAGGGAGTGGAGGAGTGGCCTAGTGATTGGGGCAAGGTACTTAAGGCCGGAAGGTCGGGGGTTCAAATCCCACTAGAGCACAGTAACCTTGGGCCGGAAGGATTGAGGTTTCTAGTCCCACAGGTGCTCCTTGTGGTCTTGGGCAAGCCACTTAACCCTCCATAGCCCATGTTCCTGTAAAATAGTTATCTCCAAGTTATAATGCCCTGTTCAATGTAATTTCAGTTTGTTCAACGTAAACTGCACTGATGCAGAATAGTGCAGTATATAAGAGAATGTAAATAAATAAATTAGCATCACACATCAAGTCACTAATATTCTCCACCCATGCCAGTCCAGGTTCCATGTGGGTCACAGCACAGTGACCGTACTCCTATCCCTTCTGAATGAGTTACATGTCTCACATGATCACTGGGATATCACATTGGTCATTTCGCTTGATCTTTCCTCTGCTTTCGACTTAGTGGATCACTCTACGCTGCTTTCCCATCTGCATGATTCTGGGATTCGGGGTACTGTGCTGCGCTGGTTTCGTTTCTTCCTCACTACCCACTCCTTTTCTGTGCACCTAAATGATATGTCCTTCCCTACGGTCCCTCTGGCATGTGGAGTCCCACAGGGCTCCGTGCTTTTCCCACTGCTCTAACATATTTCTTGCTCCTCTGCCACACCTCGTCCAGCAGTACCTGATGTCAGAATATTTCTTCGCTGACGACATAATCATTCTTTACCACACCTCCCCAGTTGCTATTGATCTATCTCCTCTTAATGACTGTCTCTCCCACCACATGGATCTCTACCAACTACCTCCACCTTAACCTGGCCAAGTCCACAGTCATGTGGGTCTCCTTAAGCACCCCCTGTCCTACCATTGCCCCGCAGCTTAGTTCTACTCCTATCCCCCTGGTCTCTTCATTCCATTACCTGGGTGTCACACTGGTCTCCACAATTTCCTTCCAGGAGCATCTGTACATCCTCATTCGCTGTTCCTTTTGTACACTCCGTCAGATCAGAACGGTCTGTCCCTTGTTGCCGCCTTCTTCAATCAATATCCTCTTGCTTGCTCTGGTAATGAGTAGGTTGGACTACTGCAACGTGGCCCTTGCAAACTTGCCTCACTATCAGCTCCAGCATTTGCAGCTATTACAAAATACTGTGGCTCGTCTTATTACTCACGCTAGGCATTTTGACCACATCACCCCACTTCTTATTCATCTTCATTGGCTTCCCCTCCGCTACAGAATTCATTGCAAGTTTTTGATTCTGACCCATAAAGTCATTTATACCTCCACACCTCAGTATTTGGCCATTCTCATATCATTGCACACCCCCTACCATCAACTCTGGTCCCTCCATGCTACTCGGCTTTCTCTCCCATCCCCATCTCAGGTGCACTTAGAACTCACCCGTCATGCTGCATTTTTCTTTCTTAGTCCTGCACTCTGGAATGCACTGCCATCTTCACTTTGCCTTGAAGTCTACTATCAGAAATTCAAGACGCACCTCAAAACACATCTGTTCTAACAGGCCTATGACATCCCATATACCAGTCCTCTTTAGTTTTTCTCTCATTCTCACACTGTCTCTGCTGGCTGTTGCTGTATCTGTTCCTTCTTTCCTGTCTCTTAAATGGCATTCCTTTCTTTTGACTTTTGCAGCATTGATGTTTTATTGAAAACTGCCCTAATGCCTTGGCCTGGGCAGTATATCAAATATAAAATAAATATAAAGATGAATATACTGTACCTCCCCTTCTTTACAGGAGATTTTGCTTACTCTGAGATTTGGAGTCCCTGAAGGTCTGAAGGTGCAGCTCAGGGCCATGCACCACACCAGGCTCCAGTTGCTAGAGTGATTCTGCCTTGAGCTGCAGCAGCAGGAAGATAAGGAATGACATACTGGAATATGTAGCAAAAGCTGTTAGCATAGCTGGGTTTAAAAAAGGTTTGGACAAGCTCCTGGAGAAAAAGTTCATAAACCATTAAAATGCTTACAAGCATTAAAATGCCCATTACAAGCATTGTGGAACCTGTGTCTTATAGGGAAACTGCTAGGTACTTGGGGCCTATATTGGCCAATGTTGGAAACAAGATACTGGGCTTGATGGACCTTGGTCTTTCCTAGTATGGCATATCTTATGTTCTTATACATGTAACACATAGGGAGGGTACTATGAATGGGCATATGCAGTGCACAAGGCCAGGAGATGCATGCCAACACTATGTAGCCATGACATGGAGCAGTATACCTAAGCAACATATGCATGAGCAAAGCATCCAGGGCATAGGCTGTAATAGCAGCATGCAGCAGAGAACCATGTATAGCTGTTGGCAAATGTGGAAGAGAGGGCCAAAGGTGTGTCCCACAGGACAGGATATCACAAAGCAACTGGAGGGGCAGCAGGGGAGGGCCATGGAGACTGAAAGAAGCAATTAAGAGTTCTAGCCAAGTTAGTGTGCACATACATGGTGGACAGTGATTACACAAGGAAGTGGAACACAGGAGCACTGTGCAGGTGCCATTGTTCTTACCTATCTCTACCTAAGAGATGAACTAACAGTCAGCCCAATTATATTAAATGTGCCCACTTTTTGTCGGATCATTTGCCCTGAGAGGGAACTTTCCCTCTCTCGTAGCAAACCCTCCTTTTAATCGTTTTAAAAAAGAGTGAACTCACCCTTTAAACCACCGAGGTAAGATTATATAAATAATCCTCAGTACTTCGAGAAACTGCGGTAGAGCAGACTACAAGACAGACCACTTCACTTAGAGTCCTGAATTATCAGCTGTAAGTATAGGTGCTTCTACTGCTGTCTGCTGTTACTGCTGACGATGTGGGAACACAATCTTCCAAGTTCACCACCAAGTATGATGAAGATCCGTATTTACCTTGTCGATCCACCATGTTTCCTGAATTTTACCAATTCTTCATAATTGATTATTAAGCTATTATGAAGGTTTGGTAAAATTCGGGTAACACGGTGGCTCGACAAGGTAAATACGGATCTTCATCATACTTGGTGGTGAACTTGGTACTAGGTGTACAGACCTCCACCATAGTAGCCCACATACACACTTAGCTACCTGGCTCAGAAATGTAGGTAACCAACCTATACATACCCTCCTTTGCCCAAAGCATGCATTCGCTGGTGCAAAGAGTGATTGCCAGAATCCACTGGATGGTCCAGGGGATGTGTTGGCCTGTGGGCACTGACACCAATAGGTAGACATGAGTCAGGTGGAGGGCAACCGACATCAGCATGCACACATGAAGAAGTAAGGCTGGATCCCAGTTTCCAGTATAGGAGACATGTTTATTAGAGGTGTGCACTTAGTGGAACCACAGCACACTGACAGCCATGTGTTCATGAAAATGGTTGATATGAATGCACAACATGCATGTTAATAAAGAGGCAACCATCCTGAGACCCTGTCCCTATGTAGATAGAAAATTGGCTGTAGGGGACCTGATAAGCACATATTTACAGACATAAAATACAGCTAAAAGCTCTGGCCCTCTGCCCCTATGTAAGGGGCCCCACCGAGCATATATGTAGAGGCATAGAAACAACTATAAGCTCTCCCCCACCTCTCCCATGAATCCTGCTTGCCTCTTTTGCAGCTTGCTATCTGCAGGGGAAGCAGAGAAACCATTATTAGTATCTGACATCAGACATTGCAGCACAGAGAGCTGTCTTACACACCATCTTGCCCTTCTCCTGGACTCTAGCTCAGGATTTCTGCATTGAGCCCTTAGTCTCTGGTGGAGACTCCAGGTCCAGACAATCAAGTAGCTGCTTCTGAGCAGATGCACTGTAAAAGCTCATGGGTAAATTAAACAAAATATGTGTATTCCCATTATAAAATGGGAAATACATATATATTTTTCTGGACCAGCCAAACTACATACAGAACATGCTCCTTTTGAATCTGTGCATTCTGTGGCAATTCTGCATGTAAAACATTGCTTTCTGTTTTTATTTATTAATTTATTCATTCAAGATCTGATATACCACCATTCAGACACATAGCCATCAAAGAGGTTTACAATAATCCAAAAGAATCAGAACAAAAACAAGACAAAAATAGTATGACCACAGTTACAATAGGATGGGGATAGAATTGAACAACCATCAAAATACCTTAAACACACATACAGTATAAATCGGTGATACATAAGGAAACAATAGATATTAACCTAGACCAGCCCATCACACCATGCTGAAAGTGGCAGATACACACGTATGCAGTCTGCTCATAGAAATGTGGGCATTTACATGTAGAATTACGATACAAGGCTTTTGAAATGTCTTCCTAGAATTTCAGATTCAAGTGACGTTTGATCTAGCTTAACTTGGGAGAGCTTGATGCTGCTAGTGGGAGCACTCCTTTTGTGCCGACTATAGGCGATGCCACTGCACTTACGTCCGTACGGCAGACAGACTGACATCACTCTGGCTGTTACAATTGCAGCAGTGACAAAATGGCTGCTTCCACAGCAGCAAGCTCTCTTTCTTCATGGTAAGCTTGTACAGTACTTGCTTGAGTCTGAAACGCACTACGTTCTCTAGGCAGTCAATTGCTTTCACTGTAGTGCGCAGTAACCCATCTGAAATTTTGAGTTTGCAAGTTCCCCTTTAAGATTGTAGATTTTACCTTATTTGACATTAGCAATTTACAGATGTTATATCTTTTTGGCTGAGTTCTGACATGTTCAGTTTGGAGGTTTCTCAGTGCTACTGTAAATACTCCACTAAGGGCCTGAGTCATCGAAGTCTCTTCTCATAGATACAGAGCAGGAGAAAATAAATCCCATAAACTTCATTATAACCTTCCCATATATACTTTTATCATTTTAATGCATCCCTTGTTTTCCATTTGGTGAGGTTTCAATTGAAAATCTTCCAATGAATGTTTCAGTAACAAAAAGCAAGTCCTCGCTGTTTTGCTCTCTGCCTCCTCATCCTCTTTATATTGCCTATGTCCTTATACTTATCATAACACTGATTATGCACCATGATTTCTTGCATCGTGCTAACCCTCTGTATGTTGTCCATTACCCATAAAGATGTGATTACCAGGGGGAGAGCATGTCCAAGATGGTGTTTGCAACATAAGGATTTGTGCCTCTGATTTAACTCAACTCCTGTGGGGCAGAGGAAGAGAGAGGGGAAATCTAAGGCCCCAGCCTGTAGTACCTGTTGGAAGTGCATCCAAGTTCAAGGAAATCTGGCATCTTTGACACTTAAGTGATCTGTGGTCCATCTATTTATATATTATTTATTTATTTATATTTCTTCTATACCGCGCTATTAAAATCAGTGCGGTGTACATTAAACAGAACATACAGCAATGCATCAAGCAACATTGTGTTTACAATGAACAGGGTGGTAACTTGGGTATAACCGGGGAAACTATCTACAAATCATTTAAATGGTGCATAGGTTCCTGGAACAGTGAGATTTAGTTAAGGGGGAATCATTTACAAATCATACATACAAATCATTTACAATGGGTCCAGTTTGCTATTTTTAAGCAGTGGTCTGATTGATGTGTGTTTTAGGCTCCGTGGAAAAGATCCCATTGAAAGGGATTGGTTCAGTATTTTGCTCAGGAATTGACTTAGGTCGCAGCGTAACTCTTTTATCCAGAGGGCCGGACAAGGATCGTTGGGTGCAGTGGTGAGGTTGATAGAGGCAATAGTGTCTTCAATCTCTTTGCTAGATATCTCACTGAATTTGAGCAGTGGTGCTGGCTGTGGCATTTTATGCAGGGTGGTGAGGTTTATGGTGCTCGTGTTTTTACCGGTCTGGATCATCTTCGATTGTAGATAGTCGGAGTAGTCCTGCGGTTGTGGCATGAGTGGCTGATCTAATGCTGGGTCTCCTGTTAAGGATTTTACAATACTGAATAAGTCGTGTGGTTTGTTTATTGAACGCTTTAGTATGTCAGTATGGTATTGCTTCCTTTTCTCCACTGTTTTTTCTCGGTGTGTTTTTAGGTATGAGATGTATGCACATTGTGCCTTGGTGGTTCGGGTTCGGCGCCATTGTCTCTCGAGCTTACGTAGGTGGAGCAGTGACGCTCGTAGTTCTTTAGAGTACCATGCTGCGTGTTCCCGTTTTCTTGGTTTCTTGCTCATAGGTGGGAGGAAGGCAATGGCTTTGAAGCTGTCATCCCAGTTAGATACCATTTCATCTGGGTCGAGGGTTATGTTATTAAGGAGAGGGAGGACTTTCTCCAGAACATCTTCTCTAACAAAGGGCCGAAAGCGTGCTGTTGGTGTTCTGGTAGGAGCATTAGTGTTATTGCTGTTCTGGATGCAGCGGCTTGCGGGTATGTGATGCCATGCCAGAGGTATCTACCTTGACCTCTGGCATGGCATCACTTAGAAAAGAGAGCCAGGTTGAAGGCTTGTCATTCCTTGAAGAAGTTTCTCTTTTTGCTGGAGGGGAGGGGTGTGTCTAATGCTATGGAGCTCCCAGCATAGCATTCAGTGGGGGTACTTGCTGATGTCACAGTGGCTAGTGCTGGAGCTCATATGGAGGTTTGGAAGGATGCCTACACATCCCAGAAGCAGGCACCAGTAGAGGAGTGTTCTGAAATAGGAGCTATGAGTGGAGCGAGGACTGATGGCTGATGTGAAAGGAGCCACGAGTGCTACATTTGCATTTCAGGATTCTGGGTCTGATTTGCAACAACTGTTGGTCGTGAAATGGATTCCCTAGAGGATTCTATCCTGTGGATGCAGCAGTTTCTATTGGGCCAAATACAGGGTTTGTCCTCCCAACTTGATCAGATAACTGGCAGCTCTCTTCAATTTAAACCAAGTTTGGGGATGTTAGAAAAGAAAGTAGTTGTTCATGAATAGAAAGGTTGAAACAAATGAAGCTCTTTTGGTTAAGGACAATCTTAGCGAGTCTGGGAAGAGTAAATACCTTACATAGTGTTCATCAAATCTAATTTGCTTATTTTGTCAGGTGGCCATGCCTACTTCTGGTCCTCTCAGCTAATCAACGTTTGTCTTGTTCTCATGTCCCATCTTGTCCATGCCCACTCTTGTCCATTCTCTGCCCCTTTAGATGACATCACCAGAACTTATCATTGACCATGCCCATTCATATGACATCACAGGATGTAGTCATTGACCACCCCCCCAAATGTCACAGAAATGCCCACACGACACTCCCTTTAATGATGTATCTAAGATGACCCCAATGTATCATGTGGAGACTCACATTAAACAAAAAGTGGCCATCTTGATGATGTCACATGAAGTTGTCATCACCAGAACTGTGTCATTGAGATAGCTGCCTCCATACACGCCATCAGAAAAATCATGCAGTTTTTATTCTCGTAGAGACATAGGATAATTGTGTGAAAAAGTTGTGGAGAGGCCATATTTTTCCTCTCCCAGTGTCTGACAGACATGTACACTGTGTCTGACACAACCTCTCTTCTTTCCTCCTTCGCACACACATACACTGACACACCCACTAGGCAGGGGCACAGAAAGAAGGAACAAACATCCGATCGGCCCCATGGATTCCCCTCCCACCATTAGCATCTAGTTCATTCTCTGAAAAATCATGAAACTGCAGCCCTCTTCAATTCTTTGTAAAATTTTACTCAGAGCAGTTCTGGAGTTATTTTTCTGCTTAAGTCATTCTGCTTTCTCTGGAGAGAGATGGTGTAGGGTTGCATTATCTTTTGCTAGTCTCTGTCAATCCCTCCACGCCCCACACCTCACAAGCAGTGCAGACTATGTCTGACCGTGGCAGCCTCCAATTTTTCACTCCCAACTCACAGGGACATTGCTGAAACTTATTGAAAGACAAAGCAAAATGAAGTCTGAAATGCTTTCAAAAATCTTCTCTACATCTCTTTCTGTGAACAGAAACAAATTGCACTCTGCCAATTTTTGCAGAAACAGATAATAGCCTTATCCCTGACAAGCCCACATCCCCTCCTCCCCTCATGGACACCCATTATGGTACAAAAATTTGAGGCTTTCCCAACGAAGAAGAAAAGTTCAGTAGTTTTATTGGGAAAAAATTACAGATCAGAAATAGACATGCATTTCCTCCTGCACTGTGCAAAATACAAAGCTATCAGAGATACACATTTCCTAAAGCCAATAGAGATAAGCAAAACCTTCTATGTCAACATCTCTCCTCCCAGTACATGTTGGGACCCATCCCTCCCACTCACTGTGCATGCTGGGACCCACCTCTCCCCCTCCCACTCACTGGGTTATGCCAGGTAGCTGATGTCTGTAGCTGTGGCAACCTCTCATTCCTCTTTTGCTCACCAAACACATCCGTCTTCCCTCTGCTTACCCCTGCTCGTGTACAAAAAATGACAGAAAAAGATCAAAAGCTGTGTGAACACAGGGAAACCTCTGTAGCTGACCTGAGTTTATTTGGAACCTTTTGCTAGCATTTCAGAGTATAAGTTCCTTAGAAAAGGAAGAATCATCCTGTGGGGATTTTTACTTTTGTGGAAGGTCCTCAGTACTGTGCTTAAAACATTTTGTTTCAACATCTATGTGGGCGATTTATAAATAGAAATGCAGATCTTTCCTGATGGCTCTGGAAATTTTAAGTCTGGGCATGTCAGTCAAATATGTCATAGGAAACAAGATGGCAGCCTTTCTAGGGGACAATGGGACAGGAAATACGGAGCCATAACATGGCTACCGATGAGTGGGACACAGACTTACTGGGATTCACACATTCAATGAGAACGGTTTTAACAAAGAAACGTCTACCTGCTATTAGAACGATCAGCCAGACTATTGGAAAAAGGCACTAGCGGCATTCTTGGATATAAAGTAACTGGAGGGCAGCTTAGTGAAATCCTCATACAAAACCATTTTATTGTATAATTTTCTTAAGCACGCGGCTTTCTACCAACTGCCCTGCTTTATTCATTCAGTTTATAGTCCAAGACTAATTCTACTAGACTAGACTTACAATTTTTAGCATAATTTCATTTATTTTTAAGTGGGTCTCCCTGTTTGCCAACCTATAACCATATGTTTTGGGTCCTACTGACATAAACGCCATGATATGCTCACCCACAGGGATTTCGCTCCTTAATTCCCCCAAATAAATACCTAAGGGAGGGTTCGACACACCCTCTTTGCTCAGAGAAATCACAGTGTCTGTGTCGTGGTACTTAACACAAATCGTCCAGCAGCTTGTAAAGTACTAGACAAGAGTGAGCAGTTGTAAAGGAGGCTATGAAGATTTCTTACTTCATTGGCAGATGTTTAGTTCCTCTGGTGAATGCTAAGCCATTTAAGAGATGCCTGCTTTATTCAAATAAGTTACTAATACTATATTTTGACTGTCACAAATTAAAAATATCGTAAAATGGCTATGGTCGGTTTAACTAAATGGTTTATATCTGGATGAATGATGAATATCTTTTCTTCTAAACTGAAGCTCAGAGGTCCACTGAAATTATATGATATATAATCTAAAAGGAAAGCCTTTATTAGAGGGGAATTTCGATCTATAATTTTTGGTATTGGCCTTTATAAACCAGGCATAATATTGGTAGCTGTGTGGACATTGCCTTCCACATGTTGTTTGCTGCAGTGATCTCTAGATTATAAAGTTTAGAGAGCGTCTCCTGTTTTTCTTTGTTTGGTGATAAAAGCTTGGCTTTGGAACAAAAAGCATGTGTTGTTTGTCTAAAGCTTTTTTGTTGATCTTTTTTTGTGTGTGTAATAGTCATAATGAAAACTGGTCCCTTCTCAAACAGAGATGTATAGTTGAATGTATGAAATAAGTTACATTAGGAAAGGCAGTTTTAAGTAAAACAATGCATTAACCTTGGGAATGGGCTTTAATAACATTACCAACCCTGTATGTGGGTGAATGTATGCCCTCAGTGCCTGTAAATGTGCTTGGTGATCTAGGAGAATGATTCTTGCTTTGCGCGTGAGAGGGCCTTGGTTCAACTGCCAGATAAACCTTCCCCTTTAATGGCTGGTCTTCATCCTTTCTTTCACTAGAGAGCAGGATCTCAGCTTGGTATTAATCAAGCTTTGAGGTCTGGGTAGCTCAGTTGGTAGAGTGCTTTGACCATAGGGAGGAGTGGCCTAGTGGTTAGGACAAGGTACTTCAGGCCGGAGGGTCAGGGGTTCAAGTCCCACCTGGGGACAGCAATCTCAGGCCGGAGGGACTGGGATTTCTAGTCCTATAGGCACTCCTTGTGGTCTTGGGCAAGCCACTTAACCCTCCATTGCCCATGTTCCCTGTAAGTATTAGTGTATGTGTCTCATATCCCCTTGTGTTAAATGTATCCCCCAATTGACTGCTTTGACCCAGTGAAAAGCAGGATATAAATAGAGTGTTAGACTTTTAATCTGAGGGTCCAGAGTACAAGTTCCTATTCATACAGCTGACCAGAGGAAGAACCCTTTACTTATTGCCATTGCTCCAGGTGGAAAGCACACCAGCTCTTGAACATCCATCATGGATGCCACGACATCTCAGGGTCTTTACAGGGATGAGTGGGTATGACCCCTGCTTTCAAAAGAAACCATGATTCTCAAGAGGCATACATGTTCGAATTGTTAGAAACATATAGAGGACAGGTGGTGAAGAGGATAGCAAAGACATTGGTACAGTAAGCACGGCTTGAGGATGTGTATTGTACCAAGAGGGTGAAAATGGTAGAACATTTTATGGAGTGTAGGAGTAGCCTTATGGTTAGAGCAGCAGGCTGAGACCCACAAAAGCCAGGGTTCAAATCATATTGTAGCTCCTTGTGATCTTGGATAAGATACTTAATTCTCCATTACCTCAGGTAAAACCTCTATTATAAGTCCTCTGGAGAAAGAAAAATGCCTACTGTATTCCTCCATGACAAGTGGGCAGAACATGATTCATGGAATTCTCTCCAGCCATCTGTTTGTATCTTTAAGAGTGTGCATATTTATTTTGCAGATGTTTCCGAAAGGATGGGCTCCACCTTAACTAGGGTGGAACCAGGCTGCTGGCATTAACCTTTAAAAAGGAAATAGAACAGTTTTTAAATCAGAGAAAGTGGGAAAGCTGACAGTTGCCTAAGAGCGCATGGTTCTGAATGATGTATCTTTGGAGGATACTAGCAAACAAGGAAGTTAGGGCATCCTAATAGAGAGGTTCCAACAAAGGTAAAAGTAACTCAGGTTTCTTTAAGTGAAAAGCAGAGAAACATAGAAACATGACGGCATAAAAAGACCACATGGCCTATCTAGTCTGCCCTTTCATATCAACTTCAGTAGTCCCCTTTTTTCCTTAAGAGATCTTCTGTGTTTGTCCCATGCTTTTTTGAATTCAGATACTGTCCTCATCTCTTCTATATCCACTGAGAGACTATTCCATGCATCTACCACTCTTTCCATAAAGAAATATATTTCTGCATATTACTCCTCACTCTATCCCTTTTCACCCTCATCCTGTGTCCCCTCATAGCAGAGTTTGCTTTCAATCGAAAGAGGCTCTCTTCCTGTGCATTTGTGCCATGGAATTATTTAAACAACTCTATCATATCTATCATAGTATTTAAACAACTCTATCATAGTGGGAGGAGTGGCCTAGTGGTTAGGACAAGGTACTTCAGGCCAGAGGGCTGGGGGTTCAAGTCCCACCTGGGGACAGCAATCTCAGGCCAGAGGGACTGGGATTTCTAGTCCTATAGGCACTCCTTGTGGTCTTGGGCAAGCCACTTAACCCTCCATTGCCCATGTTCCCTGTAAGTATTAGCATATGTGTGTCATATCCCCTCGTGTTAAATGTATCTCCCAATTGACCGCTTTGACCCGGTGAAAAGCAGGATATAAATACAGCTAAATAAATAAATAAATATCTCCTCTATCCCGCCTTTCCTCTAACGTATGCATATTAAGATCTTTAAGTCTGTCCCTGTAGGCTTTATAACGAAGACAATTAACCATTTTAGTAGCCACCCTCTGCACAGACTCCATCCTATTTATATCCTTTTGAAGGTGCAGTTTCTAGAATTGCACACAATATTCCAAATGAGGTTGCACCAGAGACTTATACAGAGGCACTATCACCTCCTTTTTTTCTGCTGGCCATTCCTCTCCCTATGCACCCAAGCATCCTTCTGGCTTTTGCTGTTGCCTTTTCGACCCATTTAGCCACTTTAGGATCATCAGAAACAGTCATGCCCAGGTCCCACTCTACTTTCATGGACAGAAGTTCTCCGCCTCTACACTGTACCACTCTCTTGGATATTTGCAGCCCAAGTGCACAACCCTGCATCTTTTAGCATTAAATCTCAGTTGGCCAAATTCTTGACCATTTTTCAAGCTTAGCTAGAACCCTCCTCATGTTATCTGCTCCTTCCTGGGTGTCTACTCTTTTGCAGATTTTGGTATCATCTGTAAACAGGGAAACCTTACCTGACAGCCCTTCCACAATGTCACTAACAGAGTAACTTCATTCTCCTCAGAGTGAGCTCAAGTTATCTATACCTTTTGTTGCTTCCCACTCAACCAATTTCTAACCCAGTCAGTCACTTTTGCGTCCATTGCTAAGGTGCTCAGTTTGTTTATAAGTCACCTGTGAGGAATGGTGTCAAAGGCTTTACTGAAATCTAAATACACCATATCTAGGGCTTTCCCTCGGTCCAACTCCCTGGTCACCCAGTCAAAGAAATCAATCAGATTTTTCTGACAAGACCTACCTCGGTAAACTCATGCTGCCTCGGATCCTGCAGTCCTTTGAACTCTAGAAACATCACTATTCTCTCTTTTAGCAGTGTTTCCAAATTTACTCACCACAGAGGTTAGACTAACCTCATCCTTACTTCCGCTTTTGTGTAAAGGAACCACATGTGCCTTTCTCCAGTCCTCTTGGGCCACTCCCAAGAAGCATTGAGAGAGAGTTACAGGTTTCCAAATCACCCCTGTCAACTGATAACCAGATTGTAATGTGAACAAAATACAAACTTTGAAATGTTCGTATACAAATGCTAGAAGTCTAAAAAATAACACAGAAGAGCTAGATTATATAGCATTGAAAGAAAGGTTAGATATAATTGGTATCTCAGAGAAGGAGGACAACCAATGGAACACTGATACTTGGGTACAAATTATATTGCAATGAAAGGGCAGATCAAATTTTAAGAGGGTTTGTCTTATATGGTAAAGAGGGCATTGAATCAAACATGATAAATGTTTGCAGGAAGCAAAATACACTGTGGAATCTCTATGGATAGAAATTCCATGTAAAAAGTGGAAGAGAATGGCAGTGGGAGTGTACTACTGTCTGCCCCTAGCCTGAATGAACAGATCAATGTCGAAATGCCAAAAGAAATTAGAGAAGCTAACAAAATTTGCAAAATAGTAATAATGGATGATTTCAATTACCCTGGCATCGACTGGATCATTGTCACATCAGGACATGCTCAGGAGATAGTTATTTATTGCATCTATAAACTTTATTTCATAGAGCAGCTGGTTCAAGAACCACCATGAGGAGAAGCTACTTTAAACCTGGTCCTTAATAGATCACAGGATCAGGCATGAGAGGTAACATTGGCTACTTGGCATTAGTGATCATAACATGATCCCATTTGATTTAATAAATGGAGGGAGAACAGCAAGGAAATCCATGTTGCTAACATTTAACTTTCAAAAAGGAGACTATGATAAAATGCAGAAAATGATTAAGAAAAGAACTAAAAGGAAAAACTGCAAAAGTTAAAGTTTACATCAAGTTGTTTAAAAATACTATCTTGGAAGCCCAGACCAGATGTATTCCACACTTGAAGAAAGGTGAAAAGAAGGCCAAATGACTGCCAGCATGGTTTAAAGGTGAAGTTGGAGATGTCGTGTTGGCCAAAAATGCATCTTTCAGAAAATGGAAAAAAGGAGCAAAATGATGTTAACAGAAAACAACGTGTAAGCATTGGAAAGTTAGATGCAAGGCATTGATAAGGCAGACCAAGAGAGAATTTGAAAGAAAGTTTGCTGTGGAAACTTTAAAAGTACATTTGTAGCAAAAAAACCTGGACCATTAGATGATAGAGGGGTAAAAGGGGCAGTAAGGGAGAACAAGGACATAGTGGAGAGACTGAATGAATTCTTTGCTTAGGTCATTACTGAAGATGATGTCAGGAAGTTACTTATGCCAGAAATGATATTTAAAGGTGATATATCAGAAGAATTGAAATAAATCTTGATAAACCGGGAAGATGTAATACAGCAATTTGATAAACTAAAGAGTAGCAAATCACCTGGACTGAATGGTGTACATCCCAGGGCACTTAAATTTATTTAGCAAGTTTTTTTATACCACTTTATCCTATGGTCAAAGCAGTTTACATCAAACAAAACCTAGTACGGTATAACAGAATAACAAACCTGGGGAAAATTAATAAAGGGCCATGGACCATAGGGGTCTAAGAAGGCTGGGAGGGGAGGGGTTTACACTGAAAATCAGGAAGGGGTTGGAGGCAAGTAACATAGGTTGATTAGAAGTGAGATCACATCTTGTCCTCAGTAAAATAAGTTGTAAATAGGTGCATCTTCAGGGCCTTACAGAATGATAACAGGACCTTTATGGCCCATAGCTTGCATGGGATTGAGTTCCAGAGGTTTGGTGCATAAAGGGAGAAGGCTCTTCTGGATGTGCTAGTGTTGAATCTGATGAAGAGTGCTGGGGTGCTTAGGGTGTTCTGTGAACCTGTTCACCTTGAACAGTTGTCTTTGGTTTCTTGTAGTACTGTGTGAAGGTAGGTGGATGACAGACTGTTGAGTACTTTGAAAATTGTAAGAATGACTTTAAATCTGGTACATTCGATCATTGGTAGCTAGTGCAGTTGTTTTAGTAAGGGAGTTGTGTGTTCATTTGTGTGTATATTGCTTAGGGTGCGTGCTGCCATGTTGAGGGCTAGTTGCAAAGGATGGATTGCTGTTTTTGATAGGCTTTGGAGGATGAGGTTGCAGTAATCTAGATGTGGGAAGATGAGCGCTTGAAGGAGCATGTGAAAATCTTGTTGATTTAGGAGGGGCTTGAGATGTTGTGCTGTCTTGATTTTATAATAGATAATTCTGGTAATGTTTTTGATGTGTGTAGAGAATGTTAGGTGTTGATCAAGGGTGATACCCAGGTATCATAGTTCTTGTTTTACTTGAAGATGAGTTCCATTTAGAGTTATGGTGTTTGGTGGAGTGAAGCTTGTGTCCCTAGTGATAATTAGAGCTTCCATTTTTTTAAGGTTTGTTGGCACATTTTGGGTGGAGAGCCAGGAGCTGATGTTAGTGAAGCGGTTGGTTATATTCGTGATGTCAGGGTTATGTGTGTTGATTGGTGTATAAATCATGATGTCGTCAGCATAAATGTGATAGTCGATATTGTATGACTGAGCAGATTGGTTAGATGAAGATGTTGAATATCAGAGCAGAGAGAGCTGACCCTTGGGAGACTCCTTGAGTTTGGGTGTATGGTTTTGACTTTGAGGAGCCTGATTTTATTTATTTATTTATTTAACAGGTTTTTTTATTCTGCTTTATCAGTTCAGTCAAAGCAACTTAAACTTTGTAATTTACATTAAATAGAAGCATTAATAACTTGGATTCTTCTGAGGCAATAGATGGTTGTGACTTGCCCAAGAGTATAAGGAGTGCTAGTAGGAATTGAACCCTGGTCTCTTGGTTTCCAAGTAACTGCTCTAACCATTAGGCCACTCCTCCACCCTGGTTGTTGATTATCTGAAGTTGTCGATTTGACAGATATGAATGGAACTAGTGTAGGGGAGTTTCTGCTAGCCTGATTGCTTGCAGTCTTTTGATTATTAGAGTATGGGCTATTGAATCAAATGCTGCCTTGATGTCAAGGAAAATAAGTATATAGCCTGTTTCTGTCTGTCAGTTCTTATTATCAATTTGTCTAGGAGTGCAGCCATGAGGGTTTCTACTCCATGGTGGGGTCTAAAGCCATATCGTTGGGGATCAAGAGAGGAGTGTGTATCTATGTGATCTTGTAGTTGGTGAAGCACAATCATTTCTAGTATTTTCATTATGAGTGGAAGGCTGACTATGGGTCTGTACAAAGTTGGTTGGTTAATATCATTGGCAGTTCCCTTTCTTACTGGGCGGATGGAGGCTATTTTGAGTGCAGGTGGTAGGTATCCTTGCTGCAAGGAGAGTTGGATTATCTTATGGATTGTTGAAGCAAGTTCTTGTCTTGCAGTCTTGATCCAGCTAACTGGGCAAGGGCCGAGAGGGGATGTGATTGTATTGATGCTGGTCATGATGTCCTCTATGTGTTTTGGAGTGAGCAATGAGAATGTTTTCCACATATGGAGAGGTTTTGAGAGCTCTTGTGTTTGGAGTCTATAGGACGGACTATGCTGTTTTTACTAGGGGAGGGGGGATAAAGGTTTTAAAGTAGTTTGCCATTTCTTGTGCAGTCAGATGTGTTTCTTCTAATTGATGGAGTTATCCCTTATGAGGAACTTGACTATCTTGAAGAGTTCACGAGGGCGGTTGATAGAGTTTTGTATCAGTTTTGTTTAGTATTCTTTCTTTGATTGTAAGGCGGCTATTTGATATTCCTTGAGTTTGGTTTTGTAGGATGTGAGGTCATCTGTTGTTCCTGAGTTTTTCCATTTCCTCAGAGGCTCTGAGGGTACACTTTAAGTTCTTTAGCTGCATTGAATACCATATGGATGATCTATGTCATTTTTTAAGTCGGGGCTCATGTGGCATTAATGCTGTGTCTGATAGGATTTTGTTCCAGGCTTGCACAAGCAAGTGTTGGTCATCAGGAGTAAACTGCAGGTTGGGTAATATTTTTGCCAGAAATTCTTTCTTTTCAAGGTTAAGGAATCTACAAATAGCGGGTTCAGTAGTGAGAGGATTCTGATCCAGTGTATTGTGGGGTAAGAGGACAGAAATAAAGCTTGTGGTCGCTATGGAATATCAATGATAGTAGGGGGTGAGATGTGGTGATTGTTTGTGATGTTCTGAGGTAGGAAAATCATGTCAAGGGCATTTCCTTTATCATGGGTGGGTTGATGAATGATTTGAGCATAGTCCAGAGCTTCCATGGCATCAAGAAATCATTTTGCTTTGTTTGTTGTGGTGGAGGCAAGGTTGAGTTCTCCAAGGAGAGTAAGGTAGTTGCTTTGTAATCCATGCTTGCATATGTTTTCTAGTAATGTGTCTAGGTGTTAGGGGCTTGTACTAGGTGATCTGTAGGCAAGAATGATGGCAATGCTCCCATTTGTTATTGCTATTGTGTCTTGTCCTTTATCTGAAGTCTTAGTGGTGATGTGAAAGTTGAGGTCTCTCTTAGCTATAATAAATAATCCTCCTCCTCGACGTTGCATGTGCTGAGAGTGGAAAAGGTTTTTTGTGGGGTTAGTTGGTTCAGCAAAACATTATTCGTCTCAGTGAACCATTATTCAGCGACACCTAGTATATCTATATTGTTTAACAGAAGATCTGCAAAGAGTTGTGTTTTGTGTCGTGCTGACCTAGCATTGACCAGGGTGCATTTCAGGTGAGGGGTGCTGTTTGCGCATCTGCGTATGAATGAGATGGGCATAGTTGGTTTAATGTGTATGATATTATGTGTGAGTCTGGGTTTGCTATTGTGGAGGTTGATAGGCATTGGTATAGGTGGATAATATTGAATGATTGACAATAAGGTTCTTAGGGGTGTTAGGGTGAAGAATAAGGTGAGGTAAAGGAGTATTAAGATGTCTTGATTAGGTATTATTAATACCTTACTGGTGTATTTTGCTGGTGGTGAAGTGTCCTGATCTGCTCATTAGCAATAGCTTACCGGTTGTATGAGCTCTTGAGCAGTTCTTGGTCGGCGTTGTGCTGAAATCTCCTCTGTGTGGTGTATTAGGCCAGTAGTATATTCTTTTGTGATGTGGTAGTTGGTCCTTGCCTAAGGGCCCTCTGGCGACTTCCTCAGGCGTGGGCCTGTCAGGCGTGGGTGCGCCAAGGATGCTGCAATTCAAATTCTCCCCCAGTGAGAGCTGCCCTCAGTTGCCACATGGAAGGAGGAGCCCAAATCGCTGCCATTCTGGCTGATGGCAAACCAGTCCACCATGCCGTGCACCGAGGATGCTGCAATCCAAACTGTCCCCCGGTGAGAGCTGCCCTCAGCTACCACTTAAATAACTCAAAAATGAGATTGCAGACCTATTCTCAGTAATTTTATTTATTTATTTATTTATTTAACTGTATTTATATCCCGCTTTTCACCGGGTCAAAGCAGCGTTACATAAAAGGGGGGGGGAATTAAATATAGGGTGGGGCCTTCACCAGGGGGGCAACATTGATGATTCTGACATGAGATAAACATTGGACATGGACAGAATTAGAGGCACATTGAGTCATTGGATCATGGTGGGCGATATCAGGGGTTAGGGCATTTTTTGATGGGAGTCATATTGAAGCATTCTTGGAAGAGGATGGTTTTTAGTTGTTTTCTGAAAGATAGTAGATCAGTATTATTTCTGAGATGGCTTGGCAGAGAGTTCCATAGGGATGGGGCATAAAGTTCAAAGGCTCGATTGCATGTCCGTTGAGAGCATTTGGTCCTTTTGTGAGGGACGGTGAGGGAGTTGCTGGAGGCTTGTCTGGTAGATCTGCCGTGGGCTGGACGAGACAGTAGGGTGCAAAGCTGGGTGTTCTATGTTTGATGGATGGCTTTGTGGGTGAGTAGGAAGGCTTTGTATTTAGTTCTTGCTTCGAGGGGGAGTATGTGTAGGTCTTTCAGAATTGGAGTGCTGTGGTCAGTTTTCTTTGCGCACTGAATGATTCTTGCAGTGGTGTTCAATGCTGTTCGGAGAGGGTTGGTCTGTGTGGCTGGAAGGCCATGGTAGATGATGTTGCAGTAGTCCAGATGGGGGAGTGTCATAGCTTGCATTACCGTCCTGAAGTCTTGATGTTCGAGAAGGGGTCTGAGACGTTGCACTGTTCTTGCTTTGTGAAATATAATTCCAGAGGTTTTAGTGATTTGTTGTTTTAAGGTGAGGGCTTGGTCAATAATAATGCCCAGGTATCTTATTTGTGGCTGTATTTGAATGCTTGTGGTTCCCACACTAAGGTGAGTAGGTGGAGTGAAGTCCGGGTCTTTTGTCACTATTAGGGCTTCAGTTTTCTTTATGTTGATGGATAGGTTGTTTGCTTGTAACCAGTTGGACACCTCGGAGAAACATGCTGATAGATGGGTGTTTGTGATAGGGGCGTAGAGCATGATATCATCAGCATATATGTGGAAGCTGACGTTGTGAGTGCGTATGACTGAGCATAGCGGTTGAAGGTAAATGTTGAAGAGCATGGCTGACAGTGTGGATCCTTGAGGTACTCCCTGGTGTTGCTGGAAGGGGGAAGGTCAAGGTGCTGGTACGGATTAATTGTTGTCTGTTAGTCAGGTAGGATTGGAACCACTTCAGTACGGAGTCTTTGATCCCAATTGTCTGTAGTCTGTGTATGAGGATGTTGTGGGAGATGGTGTCGAAAGCTGCAGATATATCTAGGAAGATCATGGCATATCCAGAGTGTTTTTCTTGTGTTCCTATGAGGAGGGTGTTCATCAGTGTGGTCATGAGGGTCTCAACTCCATGTAGTGGACGGAAGCCGTGCTGCTGTGGGTCGAGTATGTTGTTGATATCCAGGTGTTCTTGAAGCTGCTGTTGTACGATCTTTTCTATTATCTTGGCCGTGAAAGGTAGGCTTGCTATGGGTCTGTAGGATGCTGGGTCTAGAGGATCGAGGTTCTGCTTTTTTAAGGATGGTCGGATGATTGTAGTTTTGAGGGCGTCTGGCATGTGCCCTTGGGAGAATGATTCATTGATGATATGGGTTAGTGGGGTGCTTAGTTCGTCTTTGGATTTCTTTATCCAGTCGGTGGGGCAGGGGTCCAGCGGGGAGGTGGTGGTGTTTAGGCGGGAGATGGTGGATGATGTTTCATCTGTAGAGGTTATTTTGAAGGTGGTCCAGTCGCTGTGTAAGTTGGGGTGGTGGTTTATTGTAGTTGTCTCTATGTTCAGCTGTGGGTTTTGTGGTCGTTGTAGCTGTTTGTACTGACGGGCCAGTAGCTCCGGCGGGATCTGCGGTAGTTGGTCAGAGGTATTGGGTGTTTTTGTCAGTTTTTTGACAATTTGAAAGAGTTCACGAGGTTTATTTATGGATGTGTTTATGATTTTCATGTGGTAGGTTTTCTTTGCTTTATCGGTCTCGTAGTGATATGCTTTGAGTTCTTTTAGGTATTTTATTTTGTCATTGTCGTCTTTGGTTTTTCTCCATTTTCGTTCGGTTCTTCTGAGTTTTTGTCTTTAGCTTACGGAGGCTAGGAGTAAACCATCTGGCTTTTGTGGAAGGGGGTCTGGTGGTGGCTTTGTTTGTCGATGCTTTGGATGCTGCGGAGATCGTGGTGTTCCAGTTGAGTATTAGGTCATTGATGTTACTGGAGTTTTCTTGCAGTTTGGGTAGGGTTTGTTCTAAGAAGTCCACTTTGTTAAAAGTTTTAAATCTTCTTATATGGTGTCGATCTTCCTTGTTGGTCATATGTTGGTAGGTATAGGATATGGTGATAAGATGGTGGTCAGACCAGGGTACTGGCGAGATCTGCAGGGACTTTCCTGAGGAGGCAGTTATTGAGTTTAGGAATATGAGGTCTAGCGTGTTGCCTTTTTCATGTGTGGGTTCTTGTATGATCTGTATCAGATTCATTGCAGTCATGGTGGTGTGGAAGGTTGTTGCTTGTTCATCTTGAAGTGATGGGAGGTTGAAGTCTCCTAGAATGATTTGTTCCTTTGTCGAACTGGTGCTCTCTGATATGAATTGCAGTAGCCTTGGGAGATCAGTGGTTGTGGTAATCTATGAACTATCATTAAAATCATCTGTAGTATCTGAAGTTTGGAGAGTGGCCATTGTAACACCAGTTTTTAAAAATGACTCCAGAGGTGATCCAGGAAACTACAGACCAGTGATGTCAGTATTGGGTAAAATGGTAGAAACCATTATAAAGAATAACATTACTGAACGTGTAGATAGTCATGGGGGTATGTTTACTAAGCAGTGGTAGTGGCTTCCGTATGATATTGGAACTGCGGCTCCGATATCGTACGGAAGCTGCTACGGCTGCTTAGTAAACATACTCCATGGTTTAATAGGAGAAAGCCAATATAGATTTATCCAAGGAAAGTCTTGTCTCACTAATCTGCTATATTCTTTTGAAGGTGTGAATAACCAGGTAGATAAAGGTGAGCCAGTTGATATAGTGTATCTGGATTTTCAAAAAGCCTTTGACAAGGTCCCTCATGAGGGACTCTTAAGGAAATTAAAAAGTCAGGGGATAGGAGGCAGTGTACTATTGTGAACTGGGAACTGATTGAAAGATAGAAAATAGATAGTAGGGCTAAATGGCCAGTTTTCTCAATGGAGAAATGTGAATAGTGGAGTATCCTAGGGATCAGTGCTGGGCCTGTTGCTTTTGAACATATTCATAAATGACCTGGAAATGGGAACATCAAATGAGGTGATCAAATTTGCAGATGACACAAAATTATTCAAGGTTGTTAAAACACAAGAGGATTATGAAAAATTGCAAGAGGACCTTGAGAAATTGGGAGACTGGGTGCCCAATACAAATGACAGATGAAATTTAATGTGAACAAATGCAATTATGCACTTGGGGGCCGATTCTGTCCCAGATGTAGATCTTTGTACGTCCGGGCTGAGCCGGACATACAAATGAGATCACAATTCTGATCCCACGGGGCATGTCTAGCCATGCAGGATCAGAATCACAAACAGGCATGCACGTGCAGGCTGGGACTGCGATTCAGTCCTGGCCTGCACGTACATGCCCTACCTGACTAATTCAGTCAGAGCATTTAAATGAAGCCGTGGCGCCATGGCGTCATGTTGCCATGGCACCGCGGCTTCATTTAAAAGCCGCGATGCCGGCCGCCTGAAAAAAGAGTTAATTCCCTGCAGCCCAACCCCTGATCCGGCCTCCTAAGGCAGGGTCGGGCTGCGGGGAATTAACTCTGGCCCCCCCAGCCCCATCTGTGCCCCAATGATGATAACAAATGACATCAGGGGGGTGGAATAACTTTCCCGGCCATTTCGCTGGCCCTGGATGTACAGGGCTGACATTAGAATCGCCCCTGTACATCCAGGGCCGGCGACCGCCCACTGCCTGCCCACTCTCTGCCACCGAGTCACCTCTTCCCCACCGCTGACTAGCTTCCCCACACAATGGATCTCAGCTCTGAGCATCATCGTGGATAATACTTTGAAACCCTCTGTCTACTATGCAGTGGTGGCCAAGAAATCAAGTAGGAATATTAAGGAAAGGAATGGAGAACAAATTAAGGTTAGAGCTCTTCAGTTTGGAAAGGATATGGCTGAGGGGAGATATGAGAGAGGTCTTTAAAATAATGAATGAAGTGGAATGGATAAATGTAGATCGGTTGTTTACTCCTTCAAGACGTTGAAAGACTAAAGGATACACAATGAAGCTACAATGTAGCATATTGAAGACTAATCAGAGAATGTATTTTTTTCACCCAGTGTGTAGTCAAACTCTGGAATTCATTGCTAGAGGATGTAATAAAAGCTGTTAGTGTAGCTGGGTTTAAAAAAGATTTGGACACATTCCTGGAGAAAAAGTCCATAAACCATTATTAAAGTGTACTGTGAAAATCCACTCCTTACCCCGGGATAAGCATCATGGAATCTGCCTACTTTTTGGAAACCTGATAGGCACTTGTGACCTGGATTGGCCATGGTTGGAAAAAGGATACCTGGGCTTGATGGACCTTTGGTCTGACCCAGTATGGCATATCTTAAGTTCTTAAGTTTTTATTGTGAAGAAGCATTCCAGGGGGTGAGGTTGGAGAGGAGTTTTTACTTTACTTTTTTTATTTTATAAGAAATATATGCATAAACTAGTAAGGGCAAACATGCATACGAGTATTTTCCTGAGATAATTTTCAAAGTGAAACTATGTAAAAAATCATCACCAGGAAATACTTTTTCACTGAAACGGTGGTGGATGCTTGAAACACCTCCCAATGGAGGTGGTGGGGCAAATACAATGAAGGAATTTAATAACATAGGACAGACAAAGTGTATCCCTGTATAGCAAGAGGATGAAATCAAAGCAAACTTAAATATGGAGTGGAGGAGTGGCCTAGTGGTTGGGGCAAGGTACTTCAGGCCAGAAGGTCAGGGGTTCAAATCCCACTAGAGGACAGCAAACTTGGGCCAGAAGGACTGGGGTTTCTAGTCCCACAGGTGCTCCTTGTGGTCTTGGGCAAGCCCCTTAACCCTCCATAGCCCATGTTCCCTGTAAAATAGTTATCTCCAAGTTATAATGCCCTGTTCAATGTAATTTCAATTTGTTCAATGTAAACCGCCTTGATATCATGAAAGGCAGTATATAAGAAATGTTAAATAAATAAATAAATATCTTTTAATAGAGGGGGGCTGACCTGCAAGGAGCAGCAGGTACAACCCTAAACACAGGCATAGAGGCAGGTGACGTGCACAGAGCTGCAGTTACAACCACTCTAGCCACTTTACTGGGCAGACTAGATGGACCATACTGGTCTTTATCTACCGTCATGGATTCTGTTACTGTATATGTGCTTTCATTTTGAAAAGCCAGCAAAGTCTGTGGCTTGTACACATGCATGTTTAACCCATGTGAGGAAAATTACCTCCTTAAAAGAGCTTGGTGATCATCAAATGGCTTGTGAGCAGTGTCCTGTGAGAAGCATATCTCCTCTCCTCAGATTTCTTCACTGGCTCCCTATCCATTTCTGTATTCACTTTAAGCTTCTCCTTCTGACCTATAAGTGCATTCACTCTGTGGCTCCTCAGTACCTTTCTTCTCTCATTTCGCCCTATTTCCCCCCTCGTGTACTCTGTTCTTCTTCCCAGTTGCTTCTTGCTATGCCCTTCTCCTCTATTGCCAACTCCAGATTCCGCTCTTTTCACCTTGCTGCTCCTTACGCTTGGAATAAACTTCCTTTGTCTATACGTCAGGCATCTTCTTTGCCCCTCTTCAAACTCAAGTTAAAAGCTCATCTTTTCGCCCCTGCCTTTGGCTCTTGATTTTGCTGTTCTCCTTCCTTCCCCTCTTTTATTTCACCTTTCTTTCTTCCTCTTACACTTGTTCTTACCTCTTTCCTTTGTCCTGTCTCTCCTGCTCTTGTCTCTTTGCCCTTGTTCTTTTTTTCTACTCCTTTTCTTGCTTTGTCTTTTTAGATTGTAAGCTCTTTTGAGCAGGGACTGTCTTTTTGTGTTTTCATTGTGCAAGGCTGCGTGTGCCTGGTGGCGTTTTATAAATGCTTAGCAGTAATAGTGGTTGTGATGGCTGTACGTCTTGTAATGCTATAGAAATGCTCAGTAGTAGTAGTAGTGGTTGTGGTGTGCATGGCAGTGGACTGAATGCCACAGTTCCTAGTGCATGCTTTGTCCTTGTATTTTAAAGATGTGTTGTGTTTCTTTGAAGTGTCATTTGGAAGACCGGTTTGTAAGCATGAAATAAAAGTCCTTACATTGCTGTAGCTGCAGAGAGGCCAGAGAAGTTAATCATCCCATAGTTTGTGTCAGGAAGCTTTAGTTAACCACTAGTCAGGGACTGTAAAAGTCTATTCTACATCCTTCTCTATGTAATGAGATTGACCTTAAGAAGCAAGTGCTTTGGTTTAAACATTGATTCATTCAGTGCTCTAAAATCAACATAACTGAGCCTTGTTGAAGTGTTTATGATTATATATTTTTATTACCAACAGTGAACAGAGAGGCTCTACAAAAATATGAGAAACACAACTAGAGGAGAGAGCCAGTCCAATAGAAAAGCTTTCTCTTTTTGGCTACATAGGACATCCAGTTTCTGGCTCAGAGACATTGTGTTGTTCTGCATAAGCTGACGAGGACTGGGAGTACTCTTCAGGAAGAATGCAATACATGGGCAGTCAGACCCCTTGCAAGTGGAGATATCTGCTGAGGATAAAGGAGAGTACCACAAATAGCTTAGTAGGATCATTTATACATAGGAATACAAATTGTTAGGGTAATGCTTCTCTGCTGGTGTGCCTTAGGATCGTCTGTGGTGTGCCTTGGTGGGATATGGCTAAGCATGGGTTCATGAGGGTGTTGCCCCATTTCTGTTGGACACTGCTACCAGGGAACAGCCCTCTGCTTTCTGCTCCAGCTTATCCTCTCAGAGCCAGTGTGGATTTCGCTGTGGATATCTTTTGCTTGCCGTGAAAGAAGCAGTGCATTGTCCTTTGCTTGTAGGTTTGAGCCTGTTTACTTTGGGGTAGATTCTGCATAGTGAATATCAGGGATGTACATCTGCTTTGAATGCACATCCCCCACTATCTGCTGTGTGCCGATTCTGCACATGGAGCTCCCCACACGTACAATGGCTTTGTGTGGGGAGCTCTGGAAGGGGCTGGAGGGGGATGGCTGGAGGAGGAGTCTGGGTGGAGTGAGGGTGGGCCACCACCTCGGACATACAGGGCCGATTCAGGTCATGGCCCTGTATGTCTGGGGGGTCAGGGATGCACGTCTGACTTATTAAGTCAGACCGATGCCAGCGATCAGTCCAGGGCCCCCCCAACCCACATCACAGTGTCCAGGAGACCAGCTCTGGCGTTTCCCGCCGAGGCTTGAGTTGTGGGAAGAAGGGCTATTTCAGTGGTCGGGCCCTACCAGTGCTACCGCATGGCATCCCGGTGCCATCGCAGTGGGGCACCACTTAACCAAGGCTCCATGCCAGAGCATTGGAAGGGCTAGATGGAGTGATCGCTGCACATCCAGGCCTGCTGAATTAGGGCCTGTCTGGCCTGTCTAAGGCCCGATTCTGCTCCTGTGAGAACATCTAGGTCCCACGGGGGCAGAATCGAGTGCAAATCTGGCCCGTCCAGATTTTGGACATTCGGATGGGCCGGATGTGTATCGGTCTGAATTGGCCTCCACATGTTTGAGCCTTAAGTTTACGTACTTCTTGAAGTGCATGTCAAAAGTTAGAGGTTTTACCCACTACAATGCCTGACTGCAAAACAAGCAGCAGACTCAGAAGCTCTTCCCAACACCAGAGGACAGAGAGGTCACCAAACTGGAGCTTGACTAAAGGTGAAAGGATATTGTATAGAAAATTTCTATGTGGAGAGAGTCTATGTGGTGAAGAGGATCCCTTAGTGGAGGAGAAAGCCCTTGTATATTTGCACTGTAAAGCTCAGTTAAAGGGAATAGGTTTACCCAGCACTTGGGAAACCGTTAACCTAGAAGACCTGAGAAAAAGCATAAAGTTATCATAAACACAGATGACAGGGTTATATATATAGTGCATTACTATACAGAAACGAGGATGTTTACTAAGCTGCGCTAAACAGCGTGGGATCTATTGTGCGCTGTTAGTGTGGACCTGCACTAATGCTTACTGTGTGCAAAAATCAGCCGCATAGTAAAAATCCCACACTAATTGCTTAGCATGGATTGAGTGGGAATGGGACGGGTTATAGGCAGAGATAAGGCGTGGACAGCACTAACAGCCTCAATATGTTATCATGTGCTAAAGGTTAGAGCTGCTGATAGCATGGGTGCCCCTGATGCCACAAGGTAATGTGGCTTCTGTGGCAACCCCCCCTCCCAAAAAAAAAAGTCCAGCTTGTGACAATGAAACACGGTCTCCCCTGGCCTGAGCACATAATCCCCCGATGACAGCCCCCTCTCAATCAGAATCCCCCTATGAAAACCTCCCTCCCTTTCAGAGCCCCCCATCGTGGTACTATAGGGGTCAATCTGCCAAATAAGGAGGAATGGCACTTATTTGGTAAATTGGGGATAGGTGTAGGGTCCTGGTATGGTGCCCTTGGAGGGTTTCTGATGGGGAAGAGGAATGTATGTGAAAAGGGAGCTGTCAAGTGTGTTTGTCTGTGTGTGTTTGTGCAGGGCTGCATTTACCTATGGGCAAAAGGGACAGCTGGCCCATACCACTGCACAACAGGGGCCCTGCTGGCCAGGAGCGGCTCTATGATTTGCCAGTTACCCTCAAAACATCCCTGTGGCTGTTGCCTCACTTTTCTTCTGGGAGGCACTTACTCAGAAATACTGACGCGGGCACTGGGGAGCAGAGCGACAGGCAGCGACCCTGCGACTGCTCAAAGTCTGTCAGTCCCACCCCCTCTGAAACAAAATGTTTTTATCTGAAGGGGTGGGGTTGATTGTCTTTAGGCACCCGCAGGGACTGAAAGACCCATTCTGCATGTGACATGGCGGTCAGAGGAAGGACAGTGAGGAGAGATGTTTCACAGTGGCCGGACTCCAGAGAAGGGAGAGATGCTGCTCTAGGGGGTGAGAAATGCTGCTGGGGGAAAGGGAGGAGAGATTCTGGTGGTGGGAGGAGGGGGCAAAGGTGGGTAGGGAGGAGGGATGTTGCCTGTTGTGGGGGCATCCTCAAACGTTTTCTCAGAGCCCCATAAGGGTTTGAAGTGGCCCTGTGTATGTGTGTGTATGTTGCAGAGTTTGAGAGAATGTAGGTAATATAGGAATAAAGGGGTGTGGGAGAGGTCTTATGAGAGAGGTGTAAAGGGTGAAAGGGAGGGTTTATTTTAAAAGTACTATTTGTGCTTTGGATGGCAGCAAACAGGCATGCAGACATCCAAATCACAGAGACATCTCTGGAGGTGTGTTAGAAGCTGGCTCCGGAGACATCCCCAGCGCAAGGATGTCCAAACTGTGAAGGGAACGTGGCAGAGACATGTCTGGGGTGTTCTCTTGATCATGGATGTCCTTGCCTGATTTCAGAAACAGCCTGCATGTCCTGAGCTGTGTCAGAGGTTATACCTGCTCCAGACATGAGTAGGCATCAGAAAAGTGCTTGTTTTGCCAGCCAAACATCTGGAAGTTGTGCAGAAGGAGGTACAGTCATATCTCCCATATTTTCCATGTTGATAATGAAGGCAGATGGGGAACAAGACTCTTGTTTTGTTTTGCCATGCCGATGGATGTCCTCATATGCAAAGTAGCATGTGACAGACATCCCCACCCCAAGTTTTTGTAGCGGGGATGTCTATAATCAGACTGAAATATAGACGTACCCGGCATTTTTCTGCACATTTTGCCCTGGAAATTTCAGATTGCCCTTTCTAAAATGCCATTTCACATGCACACAAGAACATTTTTACATGTGCAGATCGATTGTATGAATGTTAATATGTAGATAGATGTCTGTACAAGCAAAAAAGCAAACAAACCATGGAAAAAAACACAGAGGATCTCTAAAGGGAAAAAAGGGACTGTTGTAGTGGTTGATAAGGGAGGGCAGACTAGATGGGCCATGTGGTCTACGTTTCAATTTGCATGCACCTATAAAACTTTCAGATATCCAAACGAACCAAATGCAGTTCCCTAATATTTCTATTTAGTTTATTATGGCAATTTTCCATATTTTGTTTCCTACTCAAACGACACTATAGAAATAGCTAAAAATTCTAATGGTAAAAATAATTGTCCAGGACAAAAATCGGTTGTGTTGCTGTCAGCAGCGCACCACTTACGTTCTAGTTTTCCTCTTCTTCTTACTGACTAAGTAAGGCAGCAAGAAAGGATTTTAAGTATGTGAATTGATATGCATAGGTATTTATCTAACTTCTGAATATTTTCATGGGGATCCATAATTAGGTTTAGTTTATAGGTGATTTAGTTTAAAATATATGATTCTTTTTGTATTGTTTATCCTTTTTTTGCTGATGGAATTTCTTGTTTTACCTTCAGCTTTCCTCTTGATGTGGACTTGATTGTAATGCCTATTTATTTTTTAAATAAAGAAAATTTGAAACTTGAAAAAAATATCTGTCTATTAGAGAGAGAGAGAGAACAGCTGTAGTATAGATGTCCATTAAATTTTGCTGTTTCATTGTCATGACTATAGATCTGAACAGCTATGAGAGTGGCACTATGACATTGCTGAGTCATTCTAGAGACGGCTTGCGCAATAGTTTACCATTTTTGTTGCCGTCTTTAATTCAAAGCTGATATCTTCTGAGTAGTTTGCGTTCATCTCCTCTTGACTTTCAGGGACTTGGAATGGTCCCAGCTGTATCAGTAAGTGCCTTCAAATCCCATTCATCCAGAGAATGCCAGAAATTTCCTGTCAGTGGTGCTCTGCTGGTCATGCTTACCTTTCAGCGCATTGTGCTGTCTCCAATTCTGTTTAACTAAGAGGCTGGTATGGAGCCGCCGGGTTTTTGTTTTGATGCTCCCTCAGATCTTGAGAACAGGAACAGAAAAGATGCCCGAGATTTTTATGGTTTCTCTGCCTCTTACTGCTCCTCTGGTTTTTATTGTTTCTGCAAGTCAAAGCTATAGGACATGTATGCTAAAGAATACACCAATAGAGCGAGACTGGGTACCAAAACTAGCACGAAGGCCTGAACTTACATGTCCTTGTTTTTTTTTTTCAGATGTTCTGGCTTTGACGTCCCAAATTGCACTTGGACGTCTCATTGTAAAATGTGTCTTCATGGTATTATTTAACTAATGCAGATAAAAATGTTACCTGTTAAAATAAAATTGTTCTTGTGTTCATTATTTATTAGCTGTCATTTTCCTTTAGAGCTTCAGCTCTGCAATTACTAATACTAATAATACTATTACTAATTCTAATTTGTGTAGTGCTACAAGACCTGCACAGCACTGTACATATACATGTAAGAGACACTCCCTGCTCTTCGGAGTTTACAGTCTTATCAGTTGGAATTCACAGATGCATCAGCTCAGGTAGTTGTGATTGACACTTTGAGCTCTCTGGAGCAGGTCAACAAGTTTCACTGTGGCTAATAAATTCACAAAGCATGGAAGTTACAACTAAAACAAAACAGGCTGAACTTGAGGCCATACCTAAGAAACTGAGGCAAATAGGATGGTAGTAGTGTGCATGTGTGTGTTGGGGAGAGTAGAAAGCATGTGCAGTGATGGCATTTCTAACCAATATTCAAATACTCTAAATTAGGAGAAAGATACATCTATCTGCAGTGCAGATTAGCCTGTCTGGGTTAGAAAGCCAATGTGTTAGTCATTAAAACTGAACTTCTACCTACAGGAGGCCATCTTGGATTTGAGACTATTTAGTCCAGGACATATGCAATCTCTGTTCATCCCTCATGCTATCCAAAATGAGAAATCTGATGCGGTCCAAAGTCAGAACTCTAACGTGCATCAGCAGATCCCAAATTGGGGTTGCCTGAGTTAAAGAACTTAAATAGCTTTTACATCAACCCAACCAGCTTCAGACAATGACAGCAACTTTAAGAACTAGCCATCTCGAGAACAGCATGAACCTATGATCCTCTATTTTGGGAGGTAAATATTCAGCTGATCACCAGCTGTTTAACTTTAAATGTAGACCTTGGGCATTTAGAGTTATACAAATTTTCAGCAGTACTAGCCATATAAGTGCCAGCTTTGAAACTTCACATCTAAGTTTACATGGTCAGTTTATATTCCTGAAGGTTATGCCTGCATTTACCTGTTACCACTTCAGCAGACAATGTATGCATTCAGCAGCTGAATTTGAACATATATGTTCCTTATCGTCACTCCAGTCCAGTCCCTTTCCTTCTGGGGTTACGCAACCCTTCCAGCAGCTTGGAGGCTGAGCCCAACCTTTTTGGGGATGGAGCGGTATAAATACCACTGGGACCACCCCCCAACTCCAGTATTCTCAGCCTCCAAGCAGCTGGAGGGTTCCGTAAGCCTAGGGCTTACTGGAGTCTTTCCTTTATTTACATTTTAGATTACTTACTTAGATTACTTAGATTTACTAAAAATTTTCCTCTTTTATTTCTTGTCTGTTGATTTCTTATATTCAGTTTTCTCCAGGCCTGCCCCTTTAATTTCCTGCCTGCTCGCTCGCTCCCCCCCCCCCCGGGTCAGCAAGGACATCGGAGGTGTTTTTCTCTCCTGCTGGCTGCAGGCTGCAGCAAAGAATTCTGCCTAGCACGGATCCCTTTGCGGTGATATCGGCTGCCTCCTGCCCTCCCACCCGAGCTGGTTCTGCCTCGCGCCGAAGCCCTCCTGGTGGCTGAGCGCTTGAGGCAAAACCGCAGGCCCATTCCCGCCGCCGGACCCGTCCCGGAGCAAGAGGACGTGCAGGCGAGTGCCGGGTCTCCCGTTTGGCCGCGGAACAGCTTTCAGCGGTGATCTTCTCAGGAGGGCCGTTCCTGCCTCAGGGCTGCGTTCCGGATTGTGTTCCACCGGCCCAGAGAGCGGTCTTGCGGTCCCCCGTCCAGGCTCCACGTGGCGAGGCCTGCCACGTGTAGAGCCGGCGGGTGTTGATTGCTGAGTCGGGTCCAGCCAGCAACAGCAACATAATCACAAGTACTCTGCATAGCTTCAGTTTCTTAGCGTTTTTATTTTATTTTATTTTAATTTACTTGTTTTAGCGATTTCATTGCCTAGTTCTTCTTTGCGCTGTTGTTTTGAGCTAGTTACTTTAATTTCTACTTCAATTGCAATTTAATTCATTGATCTTCAAATTGTTTTAAGTTGCCTTTAGTTCCCAAACTAAGGGGTTCTTAGCCTTCCTCCGGGGGGAAATATTGCCTTTGCTTGGGAGCTCACGGTGGGAAGCCCCAGCACTAAGTCATGGCGTCCAAACCTCGCTGCCCTTCCTGTGGTACTCGCAGGGGCACCTCCGCAGAGGCAGGAATCTGCAGGAGCTATGCCGCAATTGCCGCCTCAGTGGAGCAGGAAATTAACATGTCACAGCCTTCTCAGGAGTCAGGAGACCCTCTAGAAGGGGAAGGGGGATCCCAGTTTCCCCTCTCGACTCCCTCGGATCTGCCTCCTCCTTCTCTCCCACCTTTGCCCCCCTCCTCTAGTACTGGGGGGGCAGGAAAATTTTTCTCCCCTGACTTCATCCTCCTACTTCACAAGGCCTACTGCCTGCGTAAACAGGGCTTAGGGTCAGAAGAGGTTGCCCCTCCAGCGGACGACAAATCAGCTAGATCCCTCGGGGCAACCATTCCGGATTCCGGTATTCCTCCTAAGCGCCCACGTCTTAGTGGGGAGGAGCCTCTAGTGTCCCTATATCAGGGTACCCCGGAGGAGGACGGCTCTATAAAGGACTTGGACAAGGAAGAGGAGGAGCTTGAAGAGGGGGAAATCCCGGAAGAAGATCAATCACGGATAGTTAGAGTTTTTCGTCGGGAGGAGCTCCCGGCATTAATTAATGAGTCCCTGAAAGTTCTCAATGTGGCCTCAGACATGCCAGCCCAGGAAGAGGCGTTAGAGGATCCCTTAATCCAGGCCATTAGGAGATCTCAAAAGGTGTTCCCTGTCCACAGAGTCATGCGCCAGATGATCCAGGAAGAATGGGACCAACCAGAATCAAGCTTAAGGGGAGTCCGAGCCATGACTCGCCTCTACCCTCTTCCAGAGGCGGATAAAGAGCTGCTGAAATCTCCCAGGGTGGATGCAGCAGTATCAGCAGTTACTAAGAAGACGACTATCCCAGTTGAGGGCAGCTCGGCCTTAAAAGATGCACAAGACAGGAAGTTGGACACGCTCCTGAAACAAGCCTTTGATGTAAGCGCTCTCGCCTTGCAGGCCTCTGTGTCAGGAGCTTGGGTGGCTCGGGCCTGTTTAAGGTGGGCCCAACAGCTCCAGGCAGAGGGCTCAACGGGCGAAATACAGGCCAACTCGGCTAGGGTGGAATCCGGTGCAGCCTACTTGGCGGACAGTCAGTATGACCTCATCAGAAGCCTAGCCAAGAACATGGCCTCGGTGGTGGCGGCTAGGCGTTATCTCTGGCTACGGAATTGGGCAGCAGATCCTTCCTCGAAGGCACGCCTAAGTCGGCTCCCTTTTAAGGGGAAACTGTTATTTGGGGAGGATTTAGAGAAGTTAGTTAAAGACCTGGGTGAGTCTAAGGGGGGCAGGCTCCCGGAAGATAGGCCAAAACAAGGGCGCCTCCTAGCTCCAGCGCGTACCCAGCCAAGGGACTCGCGGAGGTTCCGCCCAGCCAGGCCAAACTCCTTTCCCAGGGGCCGTTTTATCTCGAAGGGTCAAGGTTTCCAAGGGTTTCGAGGAGCAGGTCGAGGTTTTGGGGCTTCCTCCTCCTCCTTCTCGGGACCTAGAAAACAACAATGAGGTGATGGGGGTCCAGGAGGAAGGACGGCCGGTGGGCGGACGCCTAAGGCTGTTTCTTTCCGCCTGGTCCCGAGTCACGTCCGATCAATGGGTCCTAGAGGTGATCAGAGAAGGCTATGCTCTCGAATTTGCAAAACAAATACTTCCAGCATTTGTTCAGTCTCCCTGCGGTTCTTCTACAAAGAGGGCGGCGATAGAGGCAACTCTCGATCGACTAATAGCTTTAGGGGCCGTTGTTCCAGTACCACCAGACCAGTTCGGCACTGGTCGGTACTCGATTTACTTCGTAGTACCAAAAAAGGAAGGGTCCTTTCGACCGATCCTGGACCTAAAACAGGTAAACCGTTGTCTCAGGGTACCGCATTTCTGGATGGAGACCCTACGGTCAGTCATAGCAGCCATAAGGGGCGGGGAGTTCCTAACATCCCTCGATTTGACAGAAGCCTACTTGCATATCCCGGTCAGGAAGGCACATCAACAATTCCTGAGATTCGCAGTGCCAAGAGGCCACTTTCAATTCCAGGCCCTACCCTTCGGCCTAGCCATAGCTCCCAGGACGTTCACCAAGGTGATGGTGGTAGTAGCGGCCTTCCTCCGGAAGGAGGGAATATTAGTGCACCCTTACCTAGACGATTGGCTGATCAGGGCAAAGTCGGAAGAGGAAAGTCAGTCGGCGACGACCAGAGTGATCCAGGTTCTGGAGGAGTTGGGGTGGGTCATCAACCGTGCGAAGAGCAGGATGACTCCCTCCCAGGAACTCGAGTACCTCGGGGCAAGATTCGACACCAACAGGGGCAGAGTATTCCTGTCACACTCAAGATCAAGGGAGCTAAGACTCCTAGTCTCGCAGTTTCTAGGCAGACGAAATCCCACGGCGTGGCATTATCTTCAGGTTCTGGGAACAATGGCGGTGGCGATAGAAGTAGTGCCATGGGCCAGGGCTCACATGCGGCCGTTACAGCGGGCACTATTACGTCGTTGGTCTCCCCAGCATCAGCCTCTGTCAATGCAGTTACCTTGCGCTCCGCGGACCAAACAGGCTCTCCACTGGTGGCGGTGCCCAAGGAATCTGGACCACGGGATGCCTCTCGAACCGCATCAGTGGTTACTATTGACGACGGATGCCAGCCTGTCAGGCTGGGGAGTGCATTGCGAGGACCAGTTCATCCAGGGCCGCTGGACACAGTTGGAAGCACAATGGCCCATCAACAGACTGGAGTTGCGGGCCGTCACCCTGGCACTCAAGGCTTTCAAGACCTTAGTGCAAGGAAGAGCAATTTGCGTTCTCTCCGACAATGTCACCGTGGTGGCCTACATCAACCACCAGGGAGGCACCAGCAGTCCCGCATTGGAGAAGGAGGCGGACGGCCTTTTCCAGTGGGCCGAGGTCCGGCTGCAAGCACTTTCCGCCCAGCACGTAGCGGGCGAAGACAACGTCACAGCCGATTTCCTCAGCAGGTACAGGATAGACCACGGAGAGTGGGAACTGGAACAGGAGACCATCAACCAGATAGTGGCCCGATGGGGTCTCCCAGTCATGGACCTCATGGCACGGTTTCTCCTCAGCCAAGGTGGACAGATTCTTCAGCAGGCGGAAGGAAAGAATGTCCGAGGGCTTAGATGCCCTGTCCCAAAAGTGGCCTTCGGAGGGTCTTCTCTATGTATTCCCCCCTTGGGTCTTAATCGGAAAGGTTCTCCAGCGGGTGGAGTCCCACCAAGGTTTGGTAATCCTCATAGCCCCGGATTGGCCTCGCCGCCCTTGGTATGCGGATCTGGTGAGGATGATCGCCGACCAACCTTGGCGGCTCCCTTGCAAAAGGGACCTGTTGAGGCAAGGCCCGGTCCGGATGCCTCACATGGATTGATTCTCGCTTACGGTATGGCTATTGAAATGGCGAGGCTCCTAAAACGAGGCTACTCAGGAGCAGTAATCTCGACGCTGTTGAATGCTAAGAAGCGCTCGACCTGTCTATCCTATGTAAGGGTTTGGCGCATCTTCGAAGCCTGGCGTGCAGAGCACCGTCAGAAACCCCTCTCGGCCTCAGTCCCGGAAGTTCTGGAATTCTTGCAAGCAGGATTTGACAAGGGGCTGGCGCACAGCTCTTTACGAGTCCAGCTGGCGGCGATCGCCTGCTATAGGGGCAAGGTCCGTGGCAAACCCCTAGGTGCACACCCGGACGTCTCCAGGTTCCTAAGGGCGGTGAGACGGCGGCGTCCTCAGCGGAGGTCGGTCATCCCCCCCTGGGATCTCAACCTAGTGCTAAATGCCTTGATCGGGGAGCCCTTTGAGCCAGTAAAGAGGGCTTCCTTAAAGGATTTAACCCTAAAGACAGTTTTTCTGGTCGCCATCTGCTCGGCCAGGAGGGTTTCGGAATTACAGGCACTGTCTTCTCAGCCCCCCTTTCTGTCCTTCCTCAAGGACAAAGTGGTTCTGCGCACGGTTCCTTCCTTCTTGCCCAAAGTTATCTCTCCCTTTCATGTGAACCAGACAGTTACCCTTCCGGCCTTCTCGGCTGAGGGGCATGAAGGTAGGGATAGCAAACTTCGTCTCCTAGACGTCCAGAGGGTTTTGAAACGTTACCTCTCTCGCACAGCGCCCTTCCGAAAGTCCGACCGTCTATTCATTCAGTTCGGGGGTCCGCACAAAGGGGAGGCAGCGGCCAAGGCCTCTATCTCCAGGTGGATCAGAGAGGCAATTGCCTCCGCCTATATCCTGAAGGGGAAGCAGGTTCCAGCGGGTCTGAGGGCTCACTCCACCTGGGCCCAGGCTACCTCTTGGGCAGAATTCAGCCTTGTTCCCCCGCTGGATATTTGTAGGGCAGCGACATGGTCCTCGCTGCATACCTTTACCAAACACTACAGACTGGACGTGCAGAGTTCAGCGGACGCTCGGTTTGGTCTAGCGGTTCTTCAGTCCGGTATGCCAGAACCCACCCATGATTGAACTGCTCTGGTACATCCCAGAAGTAAAGGGACTGGACTGGAGTGACGATAAGGAAATAGTAATTAGATCTTACCTGCTAATTAGTGTTCCTGAAGGAACGACAGTCCAGTCCCTGATCCCACCCGGTTCCGGCGAACGTTAAGGCCTATTGTTCATTGAAGAGCATCGGTCCGAGCGTAGGCCCGGTTCGGCGAGAGGAAGGGCAGGAGAAAGCTGGCTCGGGCATACTCAGCTACCCCCCCCCCCCCCCCCGCCCGCTACCTTCTCCTTCTCCTTCCCTTATACCATCCCAAAAATAAAAAAATAAAAGTAAAAAAAAAGATTGTGTATTAGTTCTTTGAGGTATTATGTTAGGTACGTTATGGTTGGAAGTTAGTTATGTCTGCTTTTTCATTCGAATACTGGAGTTGGGGGGTGGTCCCAGTGGTATTTATACCGCTCCATCCCCAAAAAGGTTGGGCTCAGCCTCCAAGCTGCTGGAAGGGTTGCGTAACCCCAGAAGTAAAGGGACTGGACTGTCGTTCCTTCAGGAACACTAATTAGCAGGTAAGATCTAATTACTATTTTTTGTCCCACTCTTTGTCTGTTTTAAAAACTTCCCATTTTATGGACATATAAAGTGGCATTTTAGAAAGGATGTCCAAGTCAAATCATGATAGCCAAAAGCAGTCCACCAAGGGATCAGCAAGTGTTCTAAAAGCAATAGAATCCCCCGAGAGAGGGTGTACAAAATATTTTGTCGGACTACCAAACATACTGGTCATCCAATACAGGGCTGACCTATCTCAAATATTCCCTTTTAATTTATTAGAATAATATAATAAAAAAGGGGTAAGTGACCCATAGCAAACAACAAAGAAACTGCCGACTCAGAGCCTGTGTTTTGAACTGAGATACATCCAAACAGTTCTGCTGCAGGGCTAAAATACTAATCTGCAGTCTTGAGCAACGTCATCAAGCTTTCAAATTCCACTGCACAAATGAAGGCATACAATGCCGACAGCCCTACATCCTTATATATAACTGGCAAACACTCTATGGATCATCTGACAGGACAAAAGCCTCAAATTGGACAAATGGTAGCCAGTTCCTGCTCTAGTCATCCTCCCCCACCCCCCCGTGCCTCCCTCCCCACACCTGCTCACCTGCTGTGCTCCTGTCTCCGAATGAACGGAAAGAACCCCAGACTCATATTTCGTTAAGGAAACTAGAGTTTATTAAAATTGTCTGCAGCATAACATAGACAACCAATAAATATATTTACATACTTAATAACCACATCAACATAATTCAATAATTGAACTCTACATGATTTAACCTCAACTTAACTGGCCCTACGAGTCACACAGCACGTACCGACGGAAAGATGGGGCCGTAAAAGCTCCCCCTTTGGCACCTAGCTCAGTTACAGCAGCATATAGTCATATATTCAGACAGGAGGAACAAAGCGGAAAGGGGCCCTTGAAGCCTTTTTCCACCTCCCTTCCCCCTCTTGCCAAGTCCGCAGCAACCTTACTTCACCAATATAATATAAGATTCATGACATTTGACAGGCCTTTTGAGCCTGGCCTGTCAAATGTCATGAATCTTATATAACCCTGCTTACAATGCCATAGTGTAGCCCTCCCTCCACTGACATCTAAGTGGGCAGGAGGTACAGGCTATGCAGGCCTTGCAGTGAATGTTAACAATAATTTATGGTCACTCCATCCCCTTGCTCACTCCTATGACTGTGTGCTCGGTCTTGGGCATCCAAAATCCCTGATATGCTGTGGACAGGGTAGAAGGGATGTGTGGGTGGGGATCTGGATACGTAACCAGTCCTGATCTGAACCAGAGGGGCAAGAAGACAGACCCTGGCCCAGCCTGCCTCTAAATAGACAGCCTGGGTCTGTTCTCTTGCCCCCAGCCCCTCCCTTTGTTGTGCCAGTCCACCTACAGTAGATTCTCAAACTGGGCAAGTGGTAACCAGTTCCCCTTCCGGTCATCCCCCCCCATCCCCATGTGCACCCCCCATGGTCACTCCCACGCCTTCCTCAATCCTATGGCTGTGTGGTTGGTCTTTTTTAGGGACTATGCCTAGTGGGGATATGATCATGTCCAGGAAGCGGGGGTCCTGAAAAGGGGCTGGCCACCCTGCCCAGCCTGATTTCTTTGTGTAGTTTTTCTCTGACTATTTATTTAACAGTTTTTATATACCGACTTTCTACAAATCAAGACGGTTTACAAGGAACATAACAGACAGTATATTTCAACTGGGTACATTGTAACAAAAAGGATCAACGTATAAGTGATTAACAAGCAACATACTCCTTGTGGAGGTTTAAGAACTATTTACAAGGAGGCTTAACATGCTATTTACATGGAGGATTATCTAGGCTTAGCAAACTATTTACATGGAGGATTATATAGGAGGGAAAAGTGTTCTTGTAAGAGATGAGTTTTCAATTTCTTCCTGAATTCAGAGTGATTGGTACAATTCCGTAATTCGTGTGGTAAGGCATTCCAGATAGAGGGGGCGTAAAGGGAGAATGCACGATTACATGTGGCTTGGTTACAAGTTCTCTTGGATGTTGGGATGGATAGGAGGTTTTTGGTGATGGTGCGGCACGTTCTTTTGTTGTTGGAATTGGATAAGAGCGAGGAGAGGCAGGGTGATGACTGATTGGAAATGATTTTGTGAATGAGGGTGATTGCTTTGAATTTAGCTCTGGATTGTATGGGGAGCCAATGTAGGTCATAAAGGATTGGTATTATGTGTGATCGTCTGGGGTTATTTGTAATGAGCCAAGCTATTGTGTTCTGTGCCATTTGGATAGGATGGAGGCTGTTCTTAGGAAGGCCATGATAAATGAGGTTAGAGTAGTCAAGAGTTGGGATAGTGAGGGCCTGGCAGACAGTGTGGAAGGAGTCTGGGTTTAGGAGAGGTTGGAGGTTCCGAAGGGTGCGTAGTTTTGCATATATTGAGCTAGAGGTTTTTTTTATCTGTTTGTGGAATGTAAGATTCTGATCAAGGTTAAGACCAAGATATTTCACTTGATTTTTAATGGTGAGGGTGATATCTCCAAGTGTAAGGGTTGAAGGTGGGGTGTAGGAGGCGTTGGTGAATACTTGGAGGACTTCGGTTTTAGATTGATTGATTAAGAGGTTGTGATTTGAAAGCCAGGTCTTCAGGTTCGTGATGCATTTGATTAAGTTAGAGAAATTAGGGTTTGTTAAATTGAAAGGGGTGAAACACATAATGTCGTCTGCGTATAATTGGTAATGAATTCCATATTTTTGAAAGATCTTGCAGATTGGTTGAAGGAATATGTTAAATAGTAGTGCAGATAGACTGGATCCTTGGGGGACTCCCTGTTTTAGGATAAATGGGAGAGATATGTCATTCCCTATACGAACCTGTTGAGTTCTCTTTTAGGTAGGAGTAAAACCATTTTAGTGTAGTATCCCTCAGTCCTATTTCATAAAGTCTGTCTAGGAGTTGGTGAGGGAGGGAATCAAAAGCTGAGGATAAGTCAAGGAATATTAGGAGGCATCCTTGGGTGGGATTCTGGGTAAATAGGTAGAGTGAATCCAAGAGAGAGGCTAGCAGTGTTTCTACTCCATGATTCTTTTTGAAGCCATGTTGGAGTGGGTCAAGGGGAGAGTGGTCATCTATAAAGTTCTGAAGTTGGTTTTGGACTATTTTTTCAGTTATCTTAGCAAGGAAGGGGATACTAGAAATAGGTCTGTAGGAGGTAGGAGAGGTAGGGTCGAGTTTTTATCCTTTTAGGATGGGGCGAATAGAGGCACATTTTAGGGGTGCTGGTACGGAGCCAGTCTGGAGGGAAGACTGTACAATGTGGAGTATGTAGGGGCTAATGGTGGTATGGGTAGTCTTGAGCCAGGAAACAGGGCAGGGGTCCAGTGCAGAGGTTGAAGCATTTAGTTCTTTAATGGTGTTAGATATGTTTTTCATGGTGAGGGGGGCAAAGTCGTTCCAGGTAATTGTGGGAGGGGGGGTGAAGGTGTGCGGTGGGGCACTAAGGTCCTGTATGGGTTGGGGGTTAGTTGTAGAGGGGGGTGGGGGGAATTTTGAGGTAAGGTGGTTAGCTATAGTTTGGGCGGATATCTTTGGGGTCAGGTCCTGATGTTGGGGTTCAATTATTAAGGATTTAGCGATGGAGAAGAGCTCTCGCTGTTTGTTAAGAGAACGTTGGATCAAGTTTTCATTGTGTTCTCTTTTCTGTTTTAGAGTTTCGGAGCAGTAAGATAGGAGTTTGTTTTTGTAGATCTCATGAGTGTTAGGGTTAGGAGAGTGCCTCCACTGACGCTCCAGGCGTCTGAGTTCTCTTTTTAGGTCTCTTAGTTTTGTAGAGTACCAGGGAGCTCTTCTGTATTGGTTTTGACAAGGTTGTTTAGGTGGTAAAAGGGCAGCAGAGGAGAGGATGTTGTTCTATTCCTCAATGTGTGGGGCAAGGTTTTGGTGCTTGTCGTTGAGCAGGTCTAAGGGTGGTATAATTTGTTTAAGGAAGGTGGCAGCGTTGAATTGTTTAAATTTGCAGGTATGTTGGAGTGGAGTTATTTGAAGTTTTTTTTATATGGGGAGTGGGGGATTGAAAAGAGGATGAGAGCATGATCTGACCAGGGAATAGATTGGATAGAGTGTGAGATCTGTTTGGAGGGTAGTGTATGTTGAGGAATAAATATTAAGACGAGGATCTTGCCTTTGGAGTGTGTGGGTAGATCTAGGATTTGGGTGAAGTGAAGGGCTTGGAGGAATGAAGCGGACTGCTTTGAGGTTGTTGAGTGTAGGTTTAGGTCTCCTAGGATTATGAGTGGGCGTGAAATGGGTTGGGGGGTGCAGGCTGTCTCAAGTATTGTAGAGAGATCAGTTGAGTCAGCTTTGGGTGCCCTATATATAAGGTGTAGGGAGAAGGTCGGATTAGAGACTCTGATGGAGTCCACACCTGAGGTGGAGATGGATTCAGTTGTAGAGAGGTTTAGGTTGGCTCTTGAAATAATAGCAACACCTCCGCCTCTGCTGGATATTCTGTTGCAGGAGTTGATTGTATATGAGTTGGGACATAGTTGGTTTAGTAGGACGGAGTCATTTTCTTGGAGCCAGGTTTCAGTTATACAAAGGATGTCCAGGTCATGGTCAAATATAAGGTCAGTGATTAGGGAGATTTTATTCCTGGCTGAACGGACGTTGATTAGGGCACATTTGAGGGGAGGGTGGGGGTTGTCAGGGGGAGTGTTGGGGATGAGGTTGGAGTTTATGTGTAGCGGTTTGAGCTTGCAGGTCCGAGTGTGGAAGCTGGTACGAGTGTGGATGAGGGGGAATGATTGTATGTTGGAGTGTCTAAGGGAGTGGATTATAGGGATCGGTGTGATATAGTTTACTATTAGAGCATGAGAGAGGAGGAGAGAAGTGATGTGTAGTGTGAGGAGGCTGGCCCACAGGGTAGGCGAATGAAATATGGTTAGTTTCATTTTAGGTAAGTTAGGTAGGTGATGAGAGGAAGGATCTTAGGGGGGGAGGGTAGAAAGGAGGAGGGAGAGGGCTGGAGTTGGTTAAAGATAGGTCTAGGAGAAATTTTAAATGGAGGTGGTGTATGGAATTTGGTATATTAAGCAGTTGCTAAGGTGGGAGCAAGGGTATGAGAGGTTCAGAATCGAGTTCAATGGGATTACAATAAGCATAAAAAATGGTAACAGACAGATATGGGTTGCAATTGTTTGGTATGTGGGAGCAGGATTACGAGTCAAATACAACAGGATTACAATAAGCATAAAAATGGTAACAGATAGGTATAAATTGCAATTTGTATGGTGGAATAGGGAGAATTTTTAGTGAGTACCTTTTTAGGTGCTGCCTAAGGTCGAGTCTGAGTTCATCTGAGGTTTACAGTGAGTGACCGATCAGCGTTTAAAGTTTGAGTTGAGCATCGTCTGAGTGTGGTTGTGGAGTAGTTGGGAGTTGAGCTGGCTTCCAGGTGACCATTGATTTTCGGTCCACGCCTAAGGGCCCTCTGGCGAGGCCCTCAGGCGCGGGTCCGCAAGGCACGGGTGCGCCAGATAGCGCTCCTTTTAAAGTGCCTGCCTCTGCCCCGATTGGACAGCCAAACGGTGGCGGCGGGAAAAAGCTGCTGGTCGCCGGTCTGAAGCAGCCCCAGCTCTCGATCTCCGGCTGAGAGAGCTGCTGCGGGCTGAGGTGGGCAGCGAAGAGATGCAGTATGGATGGGGAGTTTAGGGAAGGACATGTGTCTCAGGTCCTTGGGTTAGTGTATGGGATATGAAAACCTTGTGAAAAACCCTGAAAGATGCTGCGAGCCTGGTCCTGATGTGTATATGACTGGAGCCATAGCAGCATATTCCTAAGATTGAGGGGCGATGGGGCCAAGCCCATCTGCTCCATGTTGGAGCTGCAACTTGTGGGGCTTCCTGTCTCTTGGTGATTTGTACACCATGACTGGGTGATTAGCTCCTCAGGCCGAACAGGTGTGGCAGAATTTGCATGGGTTGCAAGTGCAATGGTCATTGTTGTACTGGTGACAGCAATGCCTGCCTGCTGCCTGTCCAAAGGTTTGGGAGATATAGGACTGAAAGGACTGTTATGCACTTTCGGGGTTAGCAGACATTTTGTCGAGCCATGGGTCGACTACTCTGTGACACCATGTAATTGTGTGGTCCTCGGCCATGCTTTTCCAGATCTGATGTCATAATTGAGCCAGGCCCATCCACCAAAATGCTTATGAGCATGTATTATGGTGTCCAGGTATCGAATTAGGTATGGGCTGAACTCTGGCCTCCTTTCCACCACTGCGCTTGCTACATGCTGTCAAGGGTATGATGCTCTCTTCCTAAATAACCAGGATTTCACTTTCTTCTGATATTTATTTTAGCAGCTGGGGCAGCTGCTAGCCGTACAAATGCTTTTTTGAATATTAAACTGTATATTTCTTTTATAGTCTTTGTAAAGTAAAAACATCCTTTTTCTTCCTTCTGCCACGTGTTGTCGTCATCATGCAATGGTATTATAGTGGAGAATCTGTCATGGCTTCAACAAGAGATATCTGTACCTAGCTTTCTAAAGAGCCATGATATATAAAATGTGCCTGAATAATAAAGTTTTATTAATATGGGGTGTGCTACAATAAGTTTGAAACTGTATTTAAGGTACTGTTTTCTTCCATTCTCTATGCTAAATGCTAATCACATTAGAATGTAAAATATTAGTGTTCATGCACATCACACAGCACACCATTTGTCACAACCCCCCCCCATATGTTTTACATGGGGAGAGGATGAGTATTTCATATAGTATATTTTGTTGTAGTATGTTGGTCAAAAATCATCAGTAAAATGCTGAGTATGCCAAATTGAATATGCTGAATATGTCCCATGAAGAAAATTCTAAAAAGAGATAATTAGGTCTTTGTCACAAAAAGAGGACTTGGAAATCAACAAAGCGAAACCATTATTATTTGTTTTTTTATTTAAAATTTTTTCTATAACATTTTTCTACAAGTCAAAATGGTGTACATGGAACATAGTGCAGAAACAGATACTATTCTAACCAATGGTGCACATTACATTGAACAAAGATGAACCTATTTTAACACGTCTTAATAGGGTTAGTTAGCGTAGTTACTCACCTGTAACAGGTGTTCTCCAGGAGCAGCAGGAATCAGTCCTCACATATGGGTGACGTCGGCGCCGACGGAGCCCTCGCGGAGCAATTTTCCCCAGCTTTCAAAGAAAGCCTTTGGGAATTGCAGCGCGCATGCGCGGTCACCTTCCCGCCCAAGGGTGCCATCTTAGCCAGTCTGATGACATAGCTAAAAGACAGCATAAAAATTTGCAAAAAAACTTAAGCAGATGATTGCAACTCCACGGGGAGGAGGGAGGGTTGTGAGGACTGATTCCTGCTGCTCCTGGAGAACACCTGTTACAGGTGAGTAACTACGCTTTCTCCAGGACCAAGCAGGAAGTCAGTCCTCACATATGGGACTCCCAAGCTTAAGGCTACCGGAGACCCTAAGCACAAAAATGAGCTCCCTCTAGCTCAGCGGCACAGAAGGAAGGAATCTTCACTGAATTATCACCCACCGGTAGCCCCCATCCGGGATGGAGGGTAGGAGTTGCTCAAACCTCGAAGAGATTTCGGAGGACTGCCTGTCCGAAAGCACTGTCCCTGCGGGACTCCCTCTCGAGACAGTAATGGACCGCAAAAGTCTGGCTCGAAGACCAAGTAGCGGCCCGGCAGATGTCTGCCAGCGGAACAGAGCGGAGGTAAGCCACTGACGTAGCCTTCGCCCGAACACAATGAGCCGTGACTCGACTTTCTAAGGAGAGTCCGGCTGCCCCATAAGCCCAAGCGATACAGTCAGCAACCCAGATGGACAGAGTACGCTTGGAGACTGGGAGCCCCAATTTATTGGGGTCAAAAGACACAAAAAGCTGAGCCACTTTACGGTGCTCCCGCGTACGGTCAAGTTAGAAGTTCAATGCCCTTCTACAGTCCAGGGTATGCAGGACCCGTTCAGCTCGGCTGGAGTGAGGCCTGGGAAAGAAGGTAGGAAGTACCACCTCCTGATTGATGTGAAAAGGGGAGACAACTTTTGGAAGAAATTTTGGGTGAGTCCGTAGGACTACCCTATTTTTGTAGAACCGAGTGAAGGGAGGATCAGACACGAGGGCCTGCAATTCACTTACGCGTCTAGCGGAAGTGAGGGCTATCAGGAATAAGGTTTTCCACGAAAGAAAACGCAGAGAACAGGTAGCCATCGGTTCAAAAGGCGGACAGGTGATCCGCTGTAAAACCACATTCAGATCCCAGTCAGGTGCTGGCGGGCGCAGAGGTGGTTTAAGTAGAAGGAGACCTCGGAGAAACCGTGCTACGAGAGGGTCGCTGGAAAGAGGTCTGCCGTCCACCGGCACATGGTGTGCTGAAAGAGCACTGAGGTGGACTTTGACGGAGTTGGACTTAAGTCCCAGATTAGATAGGTAGAGCAGGTACTGCAAAATCACCGACACCGAGCAGGAGAAGGGATCCTGAGACTGCTGTACACACCAAACGGAAAAGCGACGCCATTTAAGGGCGTAGCATTTGCGGGTAGAAGGTCGCCGAGAAGCTAGGACGACCTCTTCCACCTCTGCCGGCAGGAGAAGGGGAGCGAGGACTACCCTTTCAGCCGCCAGGCCATTAGGTTGAGAGACCTGAGGTTGGGGTGTAGCAGAGACCCCTGATCCTGTGTTAGGAGATCCGGTTGAAACCCCAGAGGGAATGGATCCTCTACCGCTAATTGCAACAGGAGTGGAAACCACGGCTGTCTGGGCCAGCGAGGAGCCACCAGGATCATGGAAGCTTTGTCCCGGAGAACCTTGAATAGAGTTCGAGAGACTAGCGGGATGGGAGGAAAAGCATAGAGAAGGCTTTCCGACCATGAGAGTAGAAAAGCATCTGCCGCTACCCGAAGGGGATGTGGCTGACGGGAGCAGAAGCAAGGAAGTTGCCAGTTGAGAGGACTGGCAAAGAGATCCATCGTGGGGAGGCCCCACTTCAGAAAGAGTTTCTGAACTACCAAGGGATCCAGACGCCACTCGTGCGGCTGGAGTATCCTGCTGAGTTTGTCCGCCAGGCAATTTTCTTGGCCTGGGAGATAAACTGCCTTGAGAAGAATGCCGTGACTGACGGCCCAAGAGCAGAGCTTCTGAGCTTCTCGGCAGAGAAGGAAGGAGCCCGTGCCCCCCTGCTTGTTCACGTAGAACATGGCAACTTGATTGTCCGTCTGGACGAGGACGGACTGGTGAGAGGTCAGGTGGGAGAAAGCCTTGAGAGCCAGACGGATTGCTCTGAGCTCCAGGAAGTTGATCTGCTGAGCAGACTCCCACGTGGTCCAGAGACCTTGAGTACAAGCCCCTTGGCAATGCGCTCCCCATCCTAGGAGAGAAGCATCGGTCGTCAGCACTTGAGCCGGCTGAGGTGACTGAAAAGGCATTCCGAGCACCAGGTTCGGCCGATGAAGCCACCACTGTAGAGAAGAGGCCAGCGGCCCGGAGATGTGCACTAAGTCGGCTAGGCCGCCCGTGGCTTGTTGCCACTGCTTGCGAAGGCACCATTGAGCAGGCCGCATATTCAGGCGGGCATTGGGGGTCACGTGGACGGTGGAAGCCATATGGCCGAGTAGTTTCAGGAAGCGCCTGGCAGAGACCAGGGACTGGCTGCGAAAACGGCCGGCTAGGTCCATGAGCCGTTGAGCCCTGTCGAGAGGCAGGAAAGCTCGTGCCTGAGGAGTGTGCAGTCTTGCGCCGATGAACTCGAGATCCTGTGAGACATAGAGGCCGTGAAGCCGGAGATAGGCCGCCACCACCGCGAGACATTTTGTGAAGACTCGCGGTGCGGAGGATAGGCCAAAGGGCAGTACTCTGTACTGGTAGTGATTTCCTGCCACCACAAACCTTAGGTATTGGCGGTGGCTTGGGTGGATGAGGATGTGCGTGTAGGCATCCTTTAGATCTAAGGAGCATAGCCAATCTCCCTGCTGGAGGTAGGGCAGAAGGATTCCAAGGGTAAGCATCTTGAACTTTTCCCGCACGAGGAACTTGTTGAGGTTGCGCAAGTCCAGGATGGGTCTGAGGCCTCCTGTCCTTTTTGGTATCAGGAAATACCTGGAATAAAAGCCTTGACCTCTCAGGTGGTGGGGCACCGGTTCCACAGCCTGTTCCTGAAGAAGACTTGCTAACTCCTGAAGGAGTAAGTCCCTGTGCAGAGGTAGTCGAGGAGGTTCTCCCGGAAAATAAGAGGGAGGGACCTGATGGAAGTGGAGAAGATATCCTTCTCGCACGACCTGAAGCACCCAGGCATCCGAAGTGATGTTGGACCACCTGTGGGCGAAGTGAACCAGCCGGCCTCCGGTGCTGGGAGGAGCCAGTTGAGGGGGAGAGGCTATGCTGAGGAAGTCAAAAACCCCCACCCTGCTGAGCAGGGGCTGGTGGTGCAGGCTTGGGGGCTTGCTGCCTACGGGACCCGTTACCCCGTCCCTTGGCCTGCTGGCCCTGTTGGGGAGCTGCGGAGGCCTGAAATTGAGGGTAGTGTTTATAGGCAGCCGCCTTTCTCGGGTAAAAGGACTTCTTTCCCGAGCCCTTCTTTTTCTGGGAAGGGGCGGAGGTCTTCCTAGAAAGCCTAGTCCTGGTGAGAGTCTCCGTCTCGATTTGTGCAGCCTTTTCAGCCATGGGCTTGCCAAAGAGGTTCTCACCTCTGCAGGGGACATCGACCAACTTGTCCTGCACCCAAGGTTCAAGGTCAGACGACTGAAGCCAAGCCTGTTGGCGGGCACCGATGCCAGCTGCGGCTACTCAAGCCGATGCTTCAAAGCCATCATAGGCTGCTCGGGACATGAATTTGGAGCATTCCCGAATACCAGTTGTCAAGGCCAGGAACCTCCGCAAAGGTTCCTCGGACAGTCCAGCGGAGAATCCGGCTATCTCTTTAGCCAGGTCTCGGAGATACATGCCCATGTATAGCTGGTAGGTCTGGACACGACAAGCCAGCATAGAGCCCTGGAAACACTTCTTACCAAGGCCATCCAGGTTACGGGCCTCCCTGCCAGGAGGCACCGAGGAGTGCATCTTTTGGCTCTTAAGCCTATGCATGGCCGATTCCACTACCATGGAATGGTGTGGCAGCTGTGCTTTTTGGAAACCAGGACTCTTGCGGACTCGATAGATGGAATCGACCCGCTTGCTTAATACCGGCGACGAGGCCGGACTCTCCCACATGCGGAAGAGTAGTCGTTCCAGCATGGGAGGAACCGGTACAGTAAAGTGCTCCCGGGCGGGAGAGTCGTACTGAAGGGCGTCGAGCTCTTCGGCTCGAGGCTCCTCCTCGGGATCCGCAGGGAAGGCCAAAGCCTTGGCCATATCCCTGACGAAGTCCGAGAACCGGGCATCCTCCGGAGGGGACTGTTTCCGAGGTTCGGACTCAGGTGAGTCCGAGGGGACACACCGAGTCCAAAAGGAATCAGGTGACTCCTCCTCTTCAGACTCCCAGGCCGACTCCGAGGAGGAATCGGTGGGGTCGGCTTGGGCAGGCGGAGGCGTCGGCCGCCCCGACGCCGAGGGAGTCGGCGGCGAAGACCTCGGTCCCGAACGGGAGGCCGAGGGTGACCTCGACCGAGGATCGACTCGAGTTCGCATGGACTCGAGGATCGGCTCGGTCTCCGGGGTCGACTTAGACGTCGACGTCCCGGCGGTCGGGGCAGCGGCGCCAGCGAGGCTAGCGATCAGTGCCCGCTGCTGGTCCATGAAGGCAGATAGTCTGCTCTCCAAGGCCGTCAACCTGAGTCTGACCTCAGGTGACCCAGCAGCCCCCGACTCGGGCCCCGACGGCGTCGGACCTCTCGGAGGCGAGTCCAGAAGGACTACAGGACTTACCCGAGCAGGCAACTCCGACTCCAGGCGAGGTCGCTTCGGGAGGTGATCCTTCTCCAAAGACCCGGGACGGCTATCGGGGCTATGCGACCTGGCCCTCGCGGAGCCAGGAGCGTCCACCGACGCCGCCCTCGTGGGTTTTTCCTTCCGTCGATGGTCTCCGGAGGGAGAACCCCTGTCGGAGGAGCTTCGGCGATGGTCAGAGCTGGAGCCTCTGGATGCCGAGGCCTCCGACGAGGTCCGGGTACGGCTGGGGTCAGCGAAGATTCTATCCCACTGGTGCCGCCGACTTCTCAACGCTTTGGAGGACATTTTGCCACAGGCTCCACAGATCATTTCTTCATGATCCGGGCCTAGGCAGCGGAGGCAATTATCGTGTGTGTCAGTGAGTGACATGTTTCTGTCACACTGACCACACCGCTTGAAACCACTGGCAGCCATCGGGGGAAAAAGGGCCCCTGCAAGGTCAAAGGACCGGGCTGCCAGCGAAAAATCGAAAACGAAACTGACCAAAAATCAGAAAAACCGAAAAATAAGAGAAGGACTCGCAACGGCGTCGCGAGTCCGGGCAGGAAAACGACCGGCGTCGAACCGAAGTGAAAAAAGAGAAAAACTCACGAAAATCAACTTTTTTAGCGGGGACACGACGGGTACGTCTGTAGGGCTCCGCGGAAAAAAGAAGACTGGCTAAGATGGCACCCTTGGGCGGGAAGGCGACCGCGCATGCGCGCTGCAATTCCCAAAGGCTTTCTTTGAAAGCTGGGGAAAATTGCTCCGCGAGGGCTCCGTCGGCGCCGACGTCACCCATATGTGAGGACTGACTTCCTGCTTGGTCCTGGAGAAAACTATATACATGATGGGTTGCCTTTAGCAATGGATGGGAGCGTGATAGGAGAAGCAGTTATGGGTGAGCTATTCAATGATTAGGTTTGGTCCATTGTATTCGAAGAATGGAAATGTCTTCAAGCTTTTGCGGAAGGGTTTAAGATGTTGTACGGCTCTTGATTGTGGTGAGAGAGAGTTCCACAGTGCTTGGACATATAATGAGTAAGCTCTGTTGTTAGCCCTTTGACTACTCTTTGTTCTTTCTTTTGGTAAGACTAGTGCATTTATGTTGCTCTAAGATATTCTGGAAAGAATAAGCAAATATGTTTTTCAATTGAACGTATTCATATGTTGACCAAACTGAAGCTGTGATGGAACAGCCCCTACCATATTCTCTGAAATCTGTACGCGTTCACATTCATTTGGATCAGGACTGCGCATCTCCTAGCAGAGCAAGGGGACAATTTAGGACAGAGTGGAGGTCAACTGTAGGCTACTGATTCTTACTGTATGCTGAATCCAAAAGAAATTATTTTGAAAAGCATTTCCAAACTTCTGCATCTCTTACAGAGGGAAACCTAGGCAGGGTTAGGGTAGTGGATTGAGTGCCTCTGTGATTCAGATTTTTGTCTACATTAGTCACATGTTTACTACAATATTTCCTATTAGGTTTTAAGGATGTAGAAATAAAAAAAAAAGTTTGCTTAGGTTGAATTAGTTGGCTCATTCAGATTATATGGGTCCATTAAAGTCAATGGGGCAAGCAATTTATTTATTTACTTTATTTATCTGCAAGCAATGTTTTCCTTTCCAATCTAATTGTTGTTGGAAAGAAATTATACTTAAGGGGTGAAGAATGTATGGAAAGCTGGACTTGTTGCTCTAAATAAAATTTAACTTTCAACAAAAATATAATATCTTGCTTTGTCCGTGTCTCTCTGTCTGTCTATGGGAGAAGCTGTTTCAGCTTCTGCAGGATAGAAAATTTGATACTAGCAGAGTAGTTAGGAAATTGCTCCTTTCAAAATCTCTATTCTCCTGATGAAAGATGCACACCAACTACACACCCTATCCTCATCCACAAGCACACAGATATACACCTACCTACACAAACAAAACACAGGCACAGAGAGAGACACACACACACACACAAAATGTAGACATAGGAACTTTTTTCCCAAGTCCTGTAATACCCCCTGTCCCTGATGGATCGACTCTCACTGATTCAGATGCGTATTTCATTTCTTTGGAAACATAATAGCTCTTCCTGCAAGATGTGTGTCTTCTACTTCAAGGATAACCAGGCTGCAATGACACTATTTTTTTTCATTTGGTGCTTCTCAGGGTTCAAAGTAAACTGGGGTAAAATGGAATTGTTGCCAATAAATGACTTCGCCATAGGCTGACTTGGAGGAGTTTTCGTTTAGGTGGTCTCCGTAAAGAATTAAATACCTTGGTGGGCACTTTTGTCCAAGCCCCGAGGAAACAATTAAACATAATTGTAGCACCATGCTTGCAGAATTGAAGAGCCTTTTGTAGTGCTGGTCACCACTGTGTTTATCATGGGGGGGACGATGACTGGACACCATTAGGATGATGATTCTGCCTCGGGTTGTTTATAAGCTGGGTATGCTCCCGGGATATTGCACATTGAACTTTTACTCGTAGCTAGATAGGCTGATGCCTGCCTTTTTGTGAAAAAATAAGCAGCCTTGGATCTCCTTGGCTAAACTTAAGATTCCAAGAAGGAGGAGTGAGGTTGGGTTCCCTGACTTCTGTATTTATCATACTGCGACAATGCTGCACTGTGGAGCTATGTGGCTGCAAGATGTTTCGACTCCTCCATGGTTAGAGGTTGGGAGAGTGCTTGTGCGACCTTTTTCACCTAGGGCACTGCCCACTACGACTATTTCTAGATCCAAGCATGATGCTCCACTTATTGCCAGTACTATCAAAGCATTGAAAGAGGTAGATACAGGTTGTATAACCTCTTATTCCGTCTCTGAGGCAGCCTCCATTTGGTACAGCCCGTGGTATGAGTGAATGGGCATAAGATTTTCTGTAAAGGGTGGTTGGCAATGGGGGTTAATAAGGTTGGTCAATTGTTTGAGAACCGAACCATAATTAGAACGCCTTGTGGGAATGTTCGGTCTGTCAGCTTTCTCGGCTGATAGGTTTGAGCGTATGGCCCTGGGCTTGACACGGGACTCACCATTTTCTTGAGGACAATGTCCTCTTTCAGATTTATGAGATTTATGTGGAAAGGCTATCACGAATGGTAAATTGGTTTCAGGTTTTTGTGCAATATTAATGCAAATGAAAAGCTTTTCTCTGTTGGGACTCCAATGAACATGGGAATTTGATGCCGAGCTTACGCCTGATGGCATAAATTGGAGCATCATCTGGAGTCATACAGTATGACCAAATATGTCAAGTTGTTTATCTCACTCACTATTCTTTGTGGCTCATTGTGTGGTTTGGACACCACTACTTTTGCACAGGGCAAGCCTCCTCCCATCCAATTCATGTTGGCACTGCATCTCTGAAGTAGGTTCCTTAACGTATATGTTATTTCAATGCATATCTGTAAAGAACTTTTTGGATGGCATATGGACATTTATTTGTGATGTCTTCAAGTTACATGCTAACCTGACCTTGCAGATTGTACTGTTTTGGTTGTTATGTATGCAAACAGAGCTCACCAAGTATGAGAAGAAATTATTTGAAATTCTTATGTCTAGAACTGTGCAACATGGACAGCATTTCATACCCAAAATGTCTAATAGCATAATGGTTAGAGTAGCAGCTTAAGAGCAGAATAGTCAGGGTTCATAATCCCATGTGAACCTTTGTGATCTAAGGCTAGTCTCTCAATTCTCCATCTTCTCTACACCTGCTGGATGTTTTAAGGTGAAAACAAGCACTTTCTTGATGCCTATTCGTCTCTGGAGCAGGTATAAACATTGATGTGCCTGCAAAGTCTTTGACGTTTCTGAGATCGAATGGGGATGTGTAAGTATGTTGCCACCCCCCAGACACACCTTCATCACACCCTTGTGCCTACTTGGACTCCCTGCACCAGAGATGTCTGCAAACGTCATTGGTGTAATGGCTATGGGGACGTGTCCATGATTTTGACGTCCACGTGCACATCTTCAGATGTCCAAATTACAACCAAACTTTTAAAATGATCCTCTGTGTGTTTAACTCATAGGCTGGAGGGTGCTGCATCAGTATTTGCCAATTGCATTGCTGAAGTTGAGAAAATTTGAAGGTCACTTGGGGATGTTTACTAAACTGCGGTAATGGTACATAACGCGCGTGATGTAATGTTAATGATCGTTAACTTACGGTAACACGTGTTATGATGCGTTAACGATCGTTAACGTCTCATAACGCGCGTTAACGTAAGTTAACGATCGTAAAGTTCTGCGGCACGGTAAAACACCGCAGAAGGTGGAGAGAGGGCGGAGAGAAGGGGTCAATGGGCGGAGTGTGGGCGGGGAGAGGCTTCCTTCACACTAACGCGCTGATCTGAAGAGCTGAATCCTAACGCGATTGAAAGCCTGCCGTTAAATGCACATATCAGGGGAAAGAAACCATTTAGGTGTCAGCAATGTACAGCCTAGGCAGGGAAACCTAAAAAAAGTGATAAGTGTGACACATGTGCACAGAACAAAAGGGCACATAAACATTGAAAATGACCTCAACAAACTGTAAAAAAACCCATAACCAAGCTGGCCAATAGTGGTATTAATGGGAAACATCAACCCCCCCCCCCCGAGAAAGCTCCATAGAAAAGATATAAATCATGGAAGGGTCTATGTTCCGTCCCCATACAAAGTGAATGAGCCCACAGTGAAATTGCGCTGTGCAGGGTTTTCCTCTCCATCGGACAGGTGTCCTATGGCGTGCACATGTGTGGCAACAGCAGGGCGGGCATGTCGCAATGGCAAATGGACAGATGCTGGAAAAGGGGATACAGAGGCCAGCAGGCGGCACATGGTGTGGTGCAGCTGGGCCACAGTGCGGACTAGGGTGATGCCTAGGTGGCCCATATGAATGCTGAAACAGCAGAGCAGCCAGACTGCAACTGCTGAAGGCCCAACATGGGCACGGCTGTGTTTCCCACAGTGTCACAAGGGATAGTACCCAGCAGGTATCCCCAAGGGCACAGAACAGTGGCAGGCGGTGCTGGGGGGAAGCGTGGACACCTATGCAGACACCTCTACCCCAGAACCCGCACCATAGGCATCTGCCTACCTGCACACTGGATGGCCTGAGACTGTGCTCCACCAGTACCACCAGCAGAAGGGAATGTCAGCATGGTGGCAGAGGGTTACTGGTGCTGGAGGGGGCAGTGGCAGCTGCCCAGAGCAGACAGTGGCCTAGCCCTGTGTAGGTGGGTGCCATGCACTGCAACAGACAGGCCCTGTCTGACGAACAGTCATGGTATCACCAGGGAATGCACTGACTCTGTGATAACATGGTGGTGCAGTGCACAAAACCAGTATAAGCAGAAGTTCACAGGTTCAAGTCCCAGCTGTGGTTCCTGCCAACCCAGTCCCCATATTTTTCCCACTACAAAAACGTGCTAATACAGACAGAACCTTTATTGCAGATGACATAAACATGCCCAAAACACCTACATTTTACCCTACAGAGCACAGACACCATAAACATGTGCATTACCTAGAGCAGAGTCTCCCAAATGCAGTCCTGGAGGGCCAAACACCATTCAGGTTCCATGCTGCCTCTAATAAAGATGCCTGTGCTGCATTTCTATGCGCCGCCCCCATGGTATGCAGATGTATCTCATGCATATTCATGAGGGACAGCATGAAAACCCGAACAGTGTTTGGCACACCAGGACTGGAGTTGGGAACCTCTGCCATAAAGCAGCAGCCAACAGGGGCAGACACACCCGCACCCACAGGCCCCATTATCCAATGCCTCCTGGAGAGGCAGGACAATGGGCCCTGTGTGCATCTCCCAATACTAGCACTTGCATACCTTAGCAATGCCACCCTAAACCTGGGAATACGGTACACAGCTATCAAAAGGTTGCTATGATTACTGGCAGATAGCACTTCCTAAGTTAAGCACAATTTGCTGATTGAGCTGCACCATAGCAACCTTTCTGATATCTGTGGAGTGTGCTTCAGGTCTGGTGTCTGACAGTGTTTACCACCCTGGGGAGTGACCCCAACAGTATTGCTTACCATAGCCATGCCTGCACTCTGCTCAGGAATGGTGTGCTGGCCAGGGCTGCCAAACATCTCTATAGTTGCACAATGCTGGCATAGGTGTGGGGAGTGTGTGTCTGTCTATCCAGTGTGTGGTGGCTGCAAACACCTTCCACAGCCCACACTGCTAGCACTGTTGCCAGTATTGGCCTGCCAATGTGCATAATGAGGAGCAAGGTACCGTGGGAATAGTCAGGATAGGATGGCCTGGCCTGGATCCATCTGTACATAGCATAGGGCAATGGCTCGGACATTGTAGTGGACGGCCACCACCTGCACAGACAGGGTGGCCACAGCATGTTCTGCTGTGAGGTCACTCTCACCCTGACTGAGTAGTGACCACGGCATGGCTAGGTTCCCCCATAGTGCTCTATAGTATTTCCCCCATGTGATATTTATGGGTTCTCTTTTGGGGCCCAATCACTGACTTATCTGCTTGGTGTGTATGCTGACATCCCAGTTCTGGGTACATGCATCTCCTCCAGGACCATGCACTATGGACTAGCTAGCAGACTGCCTGCAGCTAGTATGTGTCTTGCTGGAACACCTTGCAGGGTGCAGCAGCTGGAGAATGTCAGATAGTGGTGGTGGGGGGCAGCTGTGCATTTCCAGGCCTACTGTCTGTCTGCTATTGCTTTATGGATGTGTACAGCTCTGCATTGCCTGCCCTGTAGGGTGTCTGTTCCCCAGCAGGACTGGGGTGATGGTCCCCTCTACTGTCACCATTGCAGGGGTAGAATGTGGATCTGTTGGTGGGAGATCCTGTCCCCCACCCTGAGCCCCAGAGGGTGGGTTGGGTGGTGGTATGTAATCCGCCTGTGGGTCCAACACCCCCCCTTCACTTAAATCATGTGACCATGGCACCCACACAGGGCATGAATTTTTCTGGGTGCAGTATAGCCCACAAGGGCTAGATGTGAAATAGAGATGGACACAGGCATATCCTAGGGGTGTTTGCAAGGACTACCTATCACACATAGGCTATGCTGCAGGTCCCCATCAGTGCCAATCTCAGCAAGGCCAGGTGCTGCGGAAATGGTGCTGGGCACCCCACCTCAGGGTGAGCACAGGACCCGTCCACTGTGATGGACGGTAGCCACTCTGTGGCAGTAACACACACAGTCAGTACCCCCACCAGGCTGAGGTGCTGTGGGGTTGCAAATGGTCAGGACACCCCACCAGGCCGAGGTGCTGGGGGGGTGCATACCGCAACATGTGCCCATCTGTAGACTGCTGATTTGCATGTGCAGTGCACCATGGGTATGAGTGGGATAACCCAAATCCTGGCCACCACAGCAGACAGTTTGTGTGGTGACCTGACGTCCTTCAGCAGCCAGCCAGGGATTTGTTAGTAGCACTAGCGATGTGGCCCACTAGTTACTTCACTGCCTGTGGAGCCAGGGGTCATGGGTTTGATCCACAATGGGGTTATTTGGTAGGGCTGTCTGCGGCATTTTCTTTTTTTAATTTAAATTGGTGCTGCCAGCAACAAACCCTCACAGTGCTGTCTCCTTACGGTGCCTCATCAGGCGCCCTATACAGTGCCCAATGCGGGCCCTATACTGCGCCCTGTGGGGTGGCTCATAGGGGACATTCTAGGGTGCCTTGGCAGACAGTGCAGTTTATAATGTGCCCTCTGGGGTGCCTTATAGGGTGCCTTATGCGGCACCTTAGGTTACAGCCCTGTGAGGGTGTGTTTGCTGGCAGCACTAATTAAAATTAACAAACAAAATGCTTCGAACAGCACTGATTTTGAGTAAAAGGTGATGTCTCAGCCAGCTTTACTCATTAGACCCACAGGGGGTTGAACTCACATCCCCTGCACCATTAATCAGTGTATTAACCATTGTGCTACAGTTCTAGACACCTTGCTAGACATCTTATCAGACGCCTTATGGGCGCGCGTTGTGTGGCGCTCTGCACAATGTTTTTTAACGCTCGTTAGGCTATGGCGCCTGGTAACGCACGTTATCGGTAACGATGTACTGCCCATGTCCTTATTTGGGATTTCTGCCTGTACCGCGGATCCTAACGCGAATCACACTAACGCAGTTTAGTAAACATACCCCTTGATGTTTATCTGTCCAATCTTTGGAAATGTCGATTTGTTTTCATTATTGGCTCTGCCCTATTTTTTTTATCTTTTTTTATAAATTGTTTTTGCTTAAGGGGTTTTTGAATATATTTGAAGCTCTTGCTGTTTGTAATTTTTATCTCTGGAAAAAGTTTAATAAAAAAAAATAGGATATGAAATGACAAAATAGAAAGGATATGAAATGACAAAAGAAATATTGTTGATAATTCCCAAGTCATTTCAAATGAATATGCATCTGTGAAAGAGAGGAAGGAAAAAGGGCTTGTAATATTTGAAGTTTTGGTCAAGAAGGTGGTTGTCTATAGTTGAGTTTTTCTGCCTATTGTGGACCAGAATGCCACTGTTTGGTTTACATTAAAAGATGTTTCTTGTACAGTCATTTCACTAAGTTTCTTTTTTATATCTACGTGCCAGATGTGTATATTGTACTATAATTCTCACATGGAAGCCATGAAGGAGGTGCTAGTTTTAAAGTAGAATATGAAAAAAACACACAGTTCTGCAGATATTTTTGTGCTTTTGTATGTGTATGTCTTTTACTTTATTCAAGTATCTGCATGGTTTGGGAATAAATACTAGTTGCATTTACACTCAACATGTTGGCTGCCTTTTGTTTAAAAATATTCAGAAAAGAGAAAAAAATTGTATCACTATTGGTGCTGCTTTTCCCCTTTTAATGGCTTATGGTCTTCATGCCACTGTTGTGGCCTTTGGGTGGTTTGCTTCTTCCTGTGCTGCTGTGCAAGCTGTGTCCTTTGGTGTCCCTTGATGGTCATGGTTCGGGGGGAGGGGAGGGGGGTGCCAGTTTTCCTAATGTTATGCTTATTTCTGGGTGCCTTAAGGTTTTCATTCTACCATGTTCAACATCTTTTTGTGCTTTGGGGAACTGAGGCCGCTCTTCTTGCTGTGTTGCTTTGCGATCGGTGTCTTACAGCGTTAATGGAGTCTTCCGTCTTTTCTTGTTTTAGCTCAGTTTTAATTTAACATTTTGATATACTGCCCTTTGATCAAAAAAAGTCAACATAGAAACATAGAAAAATGACGACAGAAAAAGACCACATGGCCTATCTAGTCTGTCCTTCCATATCAACAACTACAACAGTCCCCTTTTTACCTTTCGAGATCCTCTGTGTTTGTCCCATGCTTTTTTGAATTCAGATACTGTCCTCATCTCTACCACCTCCACTGGGAGACTATTCCATGCATCTACCACCCTTTCCGTAAAGAATTATTTCCACATATCACTCCTGAATCTATCCCCTTTCACCCTCATCCCATGTCCCCTCGTAGCAGAACTTGCTTTCAATTGAAAGAGGCTCTCCCCCCTGTGCATTTATTCCACGGAAGTATTTAAACATCTCAGTCATATCACCTCTATCCTGCCTTTCCTCTAAGATGTACATATTAAGATCCTTCAGTCTGTCCTCATATGCTTTATAATGAAGACCACTAACCATTTTAGTAGCCACCCTCTGTACTGATTCCATCCTGTTTATATCCTTTTGAAGGTGCAGTCTCCAGAATTGCACACTATACTCCAAATGAGGTCGCACCAAAGACTTATACAGAGGCACTATCACCTTCTTTCTTCTGCTGGCCATTCCTCTCCCTATGCACCCAGGCATTCTTCTAACTTTTGCTGTCGCCTTTTCTACCTGTTTAGCTACTTTAAGATCATCAGACACAATCGCGCCTAGGTCCCGCTCTTCTTTAGTGGACAAAAGTACTTCACCCCTATACTATATTGCTCCCTTGGATTGCTACAGCCCAAATGCATGACCTTGCATTTTTTAACATTAAATCCCAGCTGCCAAATTCTAGACCATTCTTCAAGTTTAGCTAGATCCTGCCTCATGTTATCTACACCTTCCTGGGTGTCTACTCTATTGCAGATTTTGGTATCATCTGCAAAAAGTCAAACCTCGCCCAACAGCCCTTCTGCTATATCACTAACAAATATGTTAAAAAGAATTGGACCAAGGACAGATCCCTGGGGCACACCACTGTTAACATCCTTCTCCTCAGAGTGAGCTCCATTTACCTGTACTCTTTGTTACCTCCCACTCAATCAGTTTCTAACCCAAGCATTAACTTTAGGGTCCATCCCTAGGGTGCTCAGTTTGTTTATAAGTCGCCTGTGAGGAACGGTGTCAAAGGCTTTACTGAAATCTAAATACACCACATCTAGGGCTCTCCCTCGGTCCCCTGGTCACCCAGTCAAAGAAATCAATCAGATTTATCTGACAAGACCTGCCTCTGGTGTATCCATGCTGCCTCAGATCCTGTAATCCGCTGGACTCCAGAAACCTCATTATTTTCTCTTTCAGCAGAATTTCTAATAATTTACTCACCACCAATGTTCCCGCAAAGCTGCGCTGGGTCCGCCGCCAACATTCCTGCCGGTGGGGGGAGGTGCAGAGAGATCGATCTCTCTGCCCCTCCCCCCACTGGTGGGAATGTTGGCGGAGGACCCGGCGCAGATTAAAGAGAACATTGCAATGGTGCTGCGGCTTGTGTTTAGACCCTATGCCTAATGCACACCACAGCACCCTCGCAATGTTCTCTTTAATCTTCACCGGGTCCTCCGCCGGCATTCCTGCCAGTGGGGGGAGGGGCAGAGTGATCGATCGCTCTGCACCTCCCCCCGCCGGCAGGAATGTTGGCAGCGGACCCAGCGCAGTTTAGCGGGAACATTGCTCACCACCGAAGTTAAACTAACCGGCCTGTAGTTTTCAACCATATCCTTCCACTTTTGTGTAAAGGCACCACATGATCCTCTCTGCAGTCCTTTGGCACGACTCCCGACTCCAACAAGGCATTGAAAAGGTCAGTCAGTGGAGCTGCTAGAACATCCCCAAGTTCCTTTCTAGGGTGTATCCCATCCGGTCCCATTGCTTTGTCTAAGTTTAGCTAGTTTCTCACGAACAAAGTCTTATGAAAGTTTTTCAAGATGGCCCTCGCTTCTGTTCCTGTTTGTGGGTGTTTTCTGAGGTCCTGTTCCTGGTTCTTCATCTGTGAACACAGAACATAAATGTTTGTTAAGCAATTTGGCTTTATCCTCATCAGCTTCTACATATTCCTCCCCTCCACCCTTGAGTCTGACAATACCACTTTTGCCCTTCCTTTTCTCACTAACATATCTGAAAAATGTCTTATCCCTCCCCCCCCCCCCATTTTATTGCACTGGCTATTTCCTCCTCTTTTTGAATCTTTACTTTCCTGACTACTTTTCTAGCTTCTCTAAGTTTTTCCAAATATAGATTTATTTATTTATTTAGACAGTTTTGTATACCACCTTATCCTTCAATCAAAGTGGTCAACAAGACATTGGGAGGCATACATATAGATGCCTGTCTTCCTCTCTCTGTGATCTCTTGTATTTCATGAAGGCCTCCCTCTTTTTCTTCACCTTTTCAGCTACTTCTTTTGAAAACCATAGCGATCTCCTTTTCCTTTTACCTTTATTTACCATTTTAACAAAAAGGTTATTTGCCCTTAAAATATCCCCTTTCAGTTTTGCAGAGGAATTGCTGCACAAGGAGCTGAGGAATGCATCCCAGTAGGCAGAGGCAAGCAGTTCACTTTAGGGGTCATTCTTGAACAGCGAATAGCGGGGACGTACATACGTTTTGGAAGTACAACCACCGCTATTTGCTGTGAGCTTATTCTGCCTCAATAGCTCCCTGCATGCACAGGGCCTTTGTGCGGGGAGCTCTGGATGGGGCAGCAACCGGGCAGAGAGTGGGCAGAGCGGGGAAAAGCCACACAACCCAGACACACAGAGCCTATTCAGGTCAAGGCCCTGTACATCTGGCGGGACAAAGATGGACATCAGACTTTTTCCACCTCAGAGATGGAAGAAGTCTGACGAATTGCGGTGATCAGGCCAGGACCCCCTCAACACATGGCGCACAGGCAGGTAGGTACCCGCCACCCAATCCCGACACTGGCTTCTTCTGACGAAGGTTGGGCGGTGGATAAAATGCATTTTCCCACTGTCAGGCACTGTGTGCTCCTGCTTGGCATCCCGGTGCCATGGTGACGAGACGCCATGGCACTGGCACACCAGCAAGAGCTTAGGGAGAGCAGGCCAGGCAGGTGCTTAGACGTCCTGTGCTGTGGAATCAGGGCCTGTCCAGCCCATCTAAGTGACCTATTCTGCACCTGTGGTAACGTCTAGCTCCTGCAGGTGCAGAATCAGGTACGCTTTCAGGCCATCCATTTTTTAGATGTCCGGATGGCTGGACATCTGAATCGGCCTCTGTTTTTGGCTTCAAGGTGAATAACAGCAGAAGATGGTAGGATAACTGGCTCACATAATAAAAATGAAGCGACCTGATAGGTTGATATGGAGCCAGAAGACAAGTGGAAAAAAACAGGACAATGTGAGTAAATTGCTCTGTGAGTAAAGAAGTCAATCTTGAATTGGACCTGCATTGCTGAATCTAAGGGAACAGTTTTGGATTTTTTTCTTGGACGCATTTCAGCCAAAAGGACTTAATCAACAAATCGACTGGCACACGGTGGTGTGAAACTGTGCTCCTTTAACTGTGAAGTTTGGGGTGGAGCCTCTAGAAGTTAAAAAGACGCTGTGGCCATCTTATCTGCATAAGCTGGCTGAGTTCCTAAAGGATGGATGAAACGTCCTATGACTGATGCTAAGGGAGAAGAAAATTCAGATAAGTACTGCCTTTTTGCCCTGAAGCAGAAGCTTTAATTTGAAGTGGTTCAAAACGCATTGGTTTGTTTACTTTGGTTATGGCAGTTTTTATAATGCATGATCACCTTAAATAGAATAAAAGGACTCAAATGGAGAAATCTCGGCTTTATAGTCCAACAAAAAAAATCTTTAAAATGTATTTTGGAGCATATATTTATGTAAATGTTTATTGATGTCACAAGATGTGAGACATAACTGAGTCTATACTGGTCCATAGTTTGTCATGATTTAGATCACAGTACCAAAGGGAACTGACTTAGAGGCAAGGTAGTGAATGTCGCCATGTGGTGCTGACTTCAAGGTACAGCTGCCAATACCATCAGTCTGAATAATAGTAAGTTGGGGCCCTTTGAAGCTATGGGCTCGGGGCATTGGCTCTGTTTTCCTCCCCCCCCCCCCCCACTAACACTGGCCCTGCCAGCACCTGCAACACACCTGCATTTTTGACCAATGAGACTGTGGCATTCCACCCTATCAGAAAATTACTGAGCAGCGCACTTCAAACAAACAAACATAAACATTGGTCCCCCACCTGGAACAGGCCCATATATCTAGCTGACCAATGAGATTGCAGCATTCAGTAGTATCAGAGAACTACTGGGCAGTGAAGGTCAAACAAAATGACAAACAAACTTTCTGTTTTCTATTTATAAGAAGAAGATGCTGCCAAAAGAAAGAGCCTGCCTGGGCAGAAATACATCATCTGTATGGCATGGCAGCTTCCCTGGCAGCAGAGACCAGACAACACTCAACTATCAGCGTACAAGTCAAGCAGCCTCACGAGCAGCCCAGACTCCAGATCACAGACACACCTGACTCAATGATCAGCGTACAAGCAAACAGCTTTCAGACCACAGAATTCTGATCCTTTATTCTGCTGTTTATCACTCATGTGTGTTAGAACCATCTATAGTTCTCTGTTTATTGTGTTTCTGTCTTGCATAGATTGTAAGCTCTATCAAACAGGAACTCTCTCTCATATGTATATGTGCAGCACTACATATGCCTCGTAGCGCTATACCAATGATACTGTAAGTAGTAGTACTTGTAGCAAAGTCACATCTGTGCAGATTCGACTTTATAGAATAGGCACTATTAATGCACATACATACACGTGTAAGTCTAGCTGCTTCTTACTGAATTACCTCCAAAGGAACCATCGCATGATAAGCAAGTACAAATGGCCAGAGAGGGTAGATCAAGGGGTCCTTTCTATGCCAGCATCAAGGGCCACTTGATCATGGACGTATTCATTGCGATTGATATCCTGGTAATAGGCTATGCTTTATTAGGGACCTGAGAGCCCTTCTACAGTTGAGAGCTAATGTTTTGCATAATGTTGTTCTTCAAGACTCTTCTTGGTAATAGACATGGTAATTCTCTTTGTTGATGGGAATTGATTTATTGTAAGAGATTTCAAGTCTTTTGTTGCCATGAGGCATTTTTATACTTAGTTTAATTCTCCTGTATGAAAGATGATGCACTTTGGGTTATGGAAAACTTGTTTTGCTCTTTCTGTGGTTGTGCAGTTGATTTTCTTTTCTGGGAATAAGCGCAGGTATCTCCTGACTGAATCTATTAGCAGTCATGTGTCGACTTCTGGGTACTATTTGCTGATGTTTGTGGGAATTTCTTGTTGTGATCCTTTCCTAGCAGAGTTTGTAGGCTAGGTCTCAGGTGGGCTGTGCTTTGGACTCTGAGGATGGGCTTCTGATCCAGCTCTGGCAATCGTGCATGCTTTCTTCCCTTTTCTTTTCCCTTTTGGATAGAGCCCATAATAGGTTTTCTTTTTAATAAACATACATTTGCCATGCTTTAGTCTATTGTTGTGCCTTCTCCAGTTCTTCTTTGGTGCTCTTGCAATCTCTCTTCGTTGTTTCTTTTTGCAGAGTTGGCTCTGTAACTGGCTACTTCATTTCCTGTATGTCCAACTTGTGCTCAATTTTCATTTTCACAATTTCATTTTTAAAGTGTTTCCGAGATTCTGTTTCTGTTAGATTCCTAGTTTTTTTTTTTTTGTTTTTTTTTAATTTAGCAATGCCCGTCTGTAGGGAAGCCAGGGTTTTGATATTTTTTGGCATTTTTTCTGCTGAGGGTAGGGCCATTTCTGCTTTCTTTTCTTTCTGTACACAGGTTGCAGTATCTTCTGGTAGGTTATCAGAGCTGGTTATGTTCATTTCCTCCAGTTTTTCTTCAGTAATGGGCAGAAGCAGCCTGCTGCCGCTCCCTGTATCAGAATTCTGAATTGTTCAGACTTCTCCAGGTTGGTTGCATTTCCTTGGATTATCACCGTTCCATCGAGGTGCGTATTTATGGTGCTTATGGACTCACTGGGATCCTTATCTTTGTATATGATAATCTCTTCGCTTTTGTGAATGCTCTTTTGGAAAGTCTTGTGCCCAGCATTAGCATTCTTGGTGTAGAATATTTGGTTTGGTATGCATTTGTCGATCTCATATAGTCTGCAATCCTCATCTATGGGTTACTTTTTAATTTATCAGGGTTTTTTTTCCTTTGGGGGTGGAGGCACATCAGGTTCTTTTCTTTTTTTGTCCTCACAGCATAACTATCCAGATAAACTCTGATTCAGCTTCAGAAATGAAAACTGTTCAATTCTTAAACTCCAAAAACTGAGAAGCCAATTTTGTATCCATGGGCCTGCAAGCTGCTGTGCAAAGGGAAACGCTCCATGGAGTTTTTCATTGAAAATCCAGTGGCAGACCAATGCTGCAGAGAGTCTTTATTCCACTTACTTTGCATATGCAAACTACGCAGGGGGACTGATGCAATAAAATGTTTTAGGTTTTGCATACAGGTTAACTTGGCTTTAGTGCATAAATTTGTGTGCTATCATGAGTGCCCAGGAGTGGAGGAGTAGCCTAGTGGTTAGAACACTGGCTTGGTAAACAAGCAACCAGGGTTCAATTCCCACTAGCACTCCTTGTGGCCTTGGGCAAGTCACTTAACCCTCCATTGCCTCAGAAGAAAGGCCTGGCAATCTACTTCCGGTGACACTGCCAAGAAAACCCAGGACATTCTGGGTTGCCAGGAGTCGGGACTGACTCAAAGGCACACATTGCATTGCATTTGCATGAGTGCCCAATAGACAAACAAATTTGTGTGTGAGTTAGCTATGCACAAAGCCTCGAAAAGACATTCACTCACAGGGTATTAAAATCTATGGTAATGGAGCAATTAGCTATTCAGCGCAGAGGCAGAGAAATGACCAGAAGGCTGAGCTCAACATTGGGGTTTTAACACAAGGCCTGAGGAGGCGTAAAGGTTTCCATGGTTAGTGCTGGTGAGGAATGCATGCCCGTTTCTTCTTTTTATCTTCAGTGTATAGGATCCACAACCTTTCTCTGGCTTTGCTGAAGGGGAATGGTGAAAAAAGCATGGCAGGAGATGAGGGGCTAAGGAGGAGGAGGTGTGGCGGAACAAACAATGTTATGTGCATGTACCGAAATGCTAGCTCCTGCATAAACATCAATATTATTCTACAGAGAGTAATACGGAGCTTCGTGTGTGAAACAGCATTCCAGCACATGTGCACAGCTGCCGGTGCAATTTATGTTGTATGCAAAATATAGGTGCTGCTAATGCAAACCCATGTACCCATGCGTTTAGTGTGCTATTTGGTGACAGCATTGGAGAGGAAATGTTCTGTGTTATGCATGCGCCAGGAAACCATGCACTGAGCTTTAGCGCCTAGCAAGGTTTCAGCATCGTCGTAAGGTGTGGGGATTTCCAAACAAAAGTCTCATGCATACTTTGCTGGCTTTATTCTACTGCTTTCCCCCGCAGGGAGAGCTATGCACTCTGTGGACACTGCATGTACATTTCCCACTGGGGGGGGAGGGGGGATGGTAGTTCTCCTAGGACAGTGATGGCTAACCTTTTTGAGCCCGAGTGCCCAAACTGCCGCACAAAACCAAAGAATTTCAATTAAAGCCCCATTTGCATAAGGTGCTTCATTTGCATAAATATTTGCATAATGTTACCATACACTAACTTTTAGTAAACATGCCTCTTAATGAGTATATGGATAAAGAAAGACTAAAAGGTTTCTACATTACTATAATCCAGTACCAACCGCCAGGCACATTAGGAACTACTACAAACGCTGCCCATTTAGAACCCATAGCAAACCCGCCGTATCCTAACAGCACTACCAGGACTCACAAAGCACCATACTCTACCTATCAAAAGGCAACACTGCAAATATTAAACCAATACATCTCAGAGAACAACAATACATGACCTACTGGGGAAAGAACAAGTGGCAATGTCAAATAGGAATTATATAAACAGAATACCTCAGCTCAGTTACACATGCAGAACAGACCATCACCAAACAAGGAATCACAATTTAGAAACAGGAAGACAATAATTAAACTGGGAACCCCAAAAGCCAAACTTGGAATATACAACAACACTGTAGAAATAAAACTATATATTAATTTCCTCTTGTACTAAACAAAGCGCAAAAATTAATGATGCACATTTCCCAGAGCTGACATATTCCAGTTAATAAATTCAAAATAAAGAGATATTTTTCTACCTTTTGTGCATTTTTTTTCAGTTGCAATTGTTCCAGCCACTTTCTTCTGGTTTCTTCGTGTCTTCTGCTAACTCTCCATCTGCTGTCCATTTGTCCTTTCTTCTGTCTTCTTGTTTTTTTTTTCCATTCTCTCTCTACATCTGCTTTAACATACTAATCTTTCTCCTTTGGCTCTTTCCTCATTCCTATTTCATCTACTCAAAATTTACCCCTCCATCCTCAATCCCCACTTACTCTCCCAATACCCGGCCAATTGTAGATTTTTTATCCCTCCCACACAAAATATTTTTCCCCTCTCCATTTTACTCTCCCAGCCCCATCCCATTCTAATCCTCCCCCAACACCAGCTCCCTTCTAGTTCCAGCCTCACCCAGCATCCATTCCCTTCTAGTCCCTGCATCAGCCCATTTCCAGTCCTAGCAGCCCCCCAACCCAATACCAGTCCTATCCCCCCCTCATCAACCCACTTCCAGTCCTAACCCCCCATCACCCCATTTTCAGTTTAAGCCCCCCCTATAACCCATTACCAGTCCTAACCCCCCACTTCCAGTCAGCCCCCCATAGCCCATTGCCAGTCCTAACCCCCCCATCAGCCCACAGTCCATTACCAGTCCTAACCCCATCAGCCCACCTCAAGTCCTAACCCCTCCCCATCAGCCCATTTCTTGTCCCAGCCCCCCCATAGCCCATTATCAGTCCTAAACCCCCCCATAGCCCATTACCAGTCCTAACCCCATCAGACCACCTCCAGTGTTAACCCCCCATCAGCCCATTTCCAGTCCTAACCCCACCCAACAGCCCACCTCAAGTCCTAACCCCTCCCCATCAGCCCATTAGCAGTCCTAACCCCCCCCTAGCCCATTAGCAGTCCTAACCCCCCCTCTCTAGCCCATTAGCAGTCCTAACCCCCCCCATAGCCCATTACCAGTCCTAACCCCCCTCACCCCATTTCCAGACAGCCACCATCAGCCCACATCCCATTAGCATTCCTAACCCCCCCTAGCCCATTAGCAGTCCTAACCCCCCCAGCCCATTAGCAGTCCTAACCCCCCCCTAGCCCATTAGCAGTCCTAACCCCCCTCCTAGCCCATTAGCAGTCCTAACCCCCCCAGCCCATTAGCAGTCCTAACCCCCCCTAGCCCATTAGCAGTCCTAACCCCCCAGCCCATTAGCAGTCCTAACCCCCCCCTAGCCCATTGCCAGTCCTAACCCCCCCCTCTCTAGCCCATTAGCAGTCCTAACCCCCCCATAGCCCATTACCAGTCCTAACCCCCCATCACCCCATTTCCAGTCTGCCACCTTCAGCCCACAGCCCATTAGCAGTCCTAACCCCCCCCAGCCCATTAGCAGTCCTAACCCCCCCTCCTAGCCCATTAGCAGTCTTAACCCCCCCCAGCCCATTAGCAGTCCAAACCCCCCCCAGCCCATTAGCAGTCCAACCCCCCCCAGCCCATTAGCAGTCCTAACCCCCCATCACCCCATTTCCAGACAGCCCCCATCAGCCCACAGCCCATTAGCAGTCCTAACCCCCCCTAGCCCATTAGCATTCCTAACCCCACCCCTCCTAGCCCATTAGCAGTCCTAACCCCCCCAGCCCATTAGCAGTCCAAACCCCCCCCCAGCCCATTAGCAGTCCTAACCCCCCCCCCCTCGCCCATTCGCAGTCCTACCCCCCCCCCCACCCCGGCAAATTTAAAAACAGAAACAGCGGGCTCTGGCTGCTGCCGCGGACGCGGCAGCATGCAGTGTCCCGCGGGGCCCCCTCCGCCCGATAAGCCCCTCTGCAAGGGCTTTCAGATTCGCGAGGGAGACAGCGTCTCCCTCGCGTCTCTGTTAAGCCCGCAGGGGCTAATGGGAAATTTCCCATCAGTCCCTCGCGTCTAAAGGGGCTGATGGGAAATTTCCCATTAACCCCTGCGGGCTTAACAGAGACGCGAGGGAGACGCTGTCTCCCTCGCGAATCTGAAAGCCCTTGCAGAGGGGCTTAGCGGGCGGAGGGGGCCCCGCGGGACACTGCATGCTGCCGCGTCCGCGGCAGCAGCCAGAGCCCGCTTTTTCTTTTTTTGCGGACCTTCACGCGTGCCAGCTGCAAGGCCTTCGCGTGCCACAGCTGGCACGCGTGCCATAGGTTCGCCATCGCTGTCCTAGGACAAGCAGGATGAAGTCATCCACACCAGGTGATGTCATCTGACGGCGCCGAAGACGGAAGTAATCTCTCTCTCTCTCTAGCCCAGAAGGATTTCCCTTCTGGGCATGTGCTAGTTGGCCCTACCCCTAGGCCTGCCCCTAGCCAGCCACTTTTACCTCTTCCGCCTTACCAGCAAGACGGATTTTTTTCTCTCTCCATTCTGATCTTCTATCAAGATGCCTGGAAAACAGCCCAAACCGGGTTTTAAAAAATGCCCAAGCTGTTCCAGGAAAATGAACACTACTGACCTCCACGATCAATGTCTACGATGCCTCGGGACTTCTCACAGGGTTGAAGACTGCTCTCATTGTGCCCACATGTCCCCTCGAGCAAGAAAATCCAGAAGGAATGCGCTCCGGGAACTTTTTCCAGAATCGTCTGTCCCTGTGACTGCCGGAGTCCCCGCCAGCACTCTGAACTCTGCCGGTGCACCCACATCCGTGCAGCACCCGACTGCTCCCTATGCTGCTCACGACATCACCGGCAACCTCAGCGGTTCCGGGTGCGCCTGCCAGGGCCTCCTCCCGCATCCGCTCTGCTCCAGGGTCCCCATCCCACTCCGGGGTCCTTCCTCTGGCTGGCCGGCACGCCGAAGAGATGGAGACCTCAGTCCCACATGAGGCTCCCATGGCGGTGGCCATCTTGGACAGCGTCATCGGCCATAGCCCCGCCCACCACGGTGCCATTGGCTGGCGCCGAGAAAAGCACACCTACAGGCGGAGCAGGTCTCGGCGCAGACACGCCCACCACTAGCGATCCCGCTCGGCGCAGAGACGCCGTTCCCGTCCACGCCGAGGATACGGGGGCCAGGATCAGTGCGGCTGCAGCTTGAGCAGCCCCCACAGAGGCCGGAAACAGCACAGGCGAAGAGGAAGGGATCGCCGACGAGGACACAGTTCTGCTAGCTTCTCTCCCTCCTGGGACAGCAGAGACAGCAGCAGACAGGATTTTAACGATGCTTCAAGCAGCAGGTATGCCTCCTCATGCTACCCCCTACAGGATTACAGCGCAGTTGCATGCCCACTGCCACTAGAGACACACATGCCCCCCAAGCAACCTGAACCCCCTCGGGAGGCCTCCAACTCCGTCCCCAAACCACCTGCTCAAGAAGTTCCAGCACAGATCATTTCACTCCTCTCCAGCCTGCTGGAGCAGTGGACTCACCCCCCAAAGGACATGGCTGCAGAAGCTTCACACCATGTCCCTACAGAGCTCCCCTCCCCTGCGCAGGACACCAGACAAGTCGACGCCAACAAAGAGGGCAACACTGAGTCTGTAGCCTCTACCTCAACAGCGGACCCAGAGCAAACCACGCCTCCTGCGGACCCACACAGCATCCCTGAGGACCTGACATACCCAAAGTTCCTCCATAAAGTCACGGACGCCCTGGGTCTTCCCGGCACCGCCACACGACTGACCAGCGGCCGGAGACCCAAGCAGCAAGGAAATTCCTGGAGGCCCCGCGTCCTTCGGCTCTTCTTCCAGTGCACCCTCTGCTGAAAGAAAACCTCCTCACCCTGTGGCAGAACCCCACCTCAGGGACACCGCTATCTCGGAAGCTGGATATGAAATATCAGGTCCAGCCCTCTCCAGGCTTTGACAGGGCACAACTACCTCATCAATCCATAGTCGTGGAATCAGCCCTCAAACGATCTAAGTCCACGCGGACACAGTCCAATTTTCCGCCAGGCAAGGAACTACGACTTCTCGATGACATCGGAAGAAAGACCTTCCAGGGTTCTATGCTATGCGCCAGAGTTTCTGCCCACCAGCTGCAACAAGCCCTCTATCAGGATACCCTGGTAGAGAAGCTCAAAGCGACCATTTCCTCCAACCAGGAGTGGCAGGCAGCCGCCTCAGCCACTCTCCTCGACCTACAGGAGTGCACAAAACACCAGGTGCGGGCAGCCTTTGACGCCTTCGATGCGGCGGCATGCACTGCGGCTACCTCCATCTCTGCCTGCCGACTCGCCTGGCTTAAGGTGTCAGGCTTGCGAGAGGACACACATGATCGCATTGCTGATGCCCCATGCACGGGAGATACCCTGTTTGGGGAGAAGGTCAATGACACCGTCAACGCGATGAAGGACCATTGCATGACGCTTCAGACTCTCGCAGATGAAGGTCTGGAATGGCCGGTCTGCAAGAACTCTTACCAGTAGAAGCCATATTCGTTTCTTCATCCAAGCGCCAATACGGATCTTACCGAAAATGGCATCAGCCCCACTATAAACAGCAGCCGCATTCCTCTCACACATCCTACAAGCAAAAGCCCCACCAACGCTAGAGGAGACAGCAGAAGACATCTCAGCCTGCATTGGGGAGGACCAATCAGGCTTTTTGACGGGAGGACTGTTGCCAGCCTCCCTATGGGGGGGTCGCTTGGCCATGTTCCTGTCCAATTGGAAGTCCATTACTACAGACCAATGGGTCCTTGATATCATTGCCAATGGGTACCGAATAAAGTTCCTTTCACCACCTATATAACGGTCGATCCCAAGCCTTGAACAATCTTCCTCCTCCTTGGACACCGAGATTCTTTCCCTCCTTGCTGCCAATGCCATAGAACCCGTACCAGAGGCAGAAATCAACATGGGCTTCTACTCCAGGTACTTTCTAATCCCCAAGAAATCGGGGGGCATGCGGCCAATCCTCGATCTCCGCAAGCTCAACTTATTCATCGCCAAGGAAAAATTCAGGATGCACTCCATCGGAACCATCCTGCCCCTCATTCAACCCAAGGAGTGGCTCACATCCCTGGATCTCCTGGACGCTTATACGCACATTCCCATACACAAGCATCACAGGCAATACCTAAGATTTCTGACCCCTGGGAAACATTTCCAGTACAAAGTCCTTCCGTTCGGCCTATCTCCTGCACCTCGGGTATTCACCAAGTGTGTGGCGGTGGCGGCCGCACATCTCCGCAAACAAGGGATCTGCGTTTTTCCCTATCTGGATGACTGGCTTATCTCTGCCCCCTCCCTGGGGGAGGCAAAACGTGCTACCCACAGGACTATCTCCCTGCTGACGTCCCTGGGTTTTCTGATCAACTACCCGAAGTCGCACCTCCATCCCTCACAGCGGCGGGAGTTCATAGGAGCGCTAATAGACACTGTCTTCTTAAAGGCCTTCCTTCCACCTCCGAGAGTGAAGACCATCAAACACCTAGCACATCTGGTGCGCTCGGATCAGTCCCCTACCGCACGGGTACTCCTTCGCCTCCTGGGACACATGGCATCTGCCACCCAGACAGTGCCCCTAGCAAAGCTCCACATGCGCTGTCTAAAGTGGCACCTACGGGCACGCTGGTCCCAACACTCAGTCCCTGGAGACCACCATCCCGATGGACAGTACAGTGATTTCATCCCTCTGGTGGTGGACCTACGAAAGGAACCTATCATGCGGGAGACCTCTCTCCCAACCGACTCACCAGTTGATCATCACCACCGATACCTCACCAATCGGCTGGGGAGCACACTGCCTTCACCTCCAGACGCAGGGAGCCTGGTCGTCACAGGAACGGCTCTATCACATAAACCTCCTCGAGCTCAGGGCAATGAGGCGTACTCTGGAAGCCTTCCAGAGCATAATCGTGGGCAAAACAGTCCTGCTACAAATGGACAATCAGGTTGCCATGTTCTACATCAAGAACCAAGGCGGGACGGGGTCAAGACCCCTGTGCAAAGAAGCCATTCAGATCTAGGCCTTTGCGACGTCGCATCACTATTCCCTCCAGGCCTCTTACCTCCCTGGCCTGCAGAACGAGCTGGCCGACAAACTGAGCTGGCAGCTCACTCCCCACGAGTGGTCCCTCAAGCCTCAGGTGGCCCACTCCCTCTTCCAGGAATGGGACATACTGAAAATCGACCTCTTTGCCACCGAGGAGAACACAAAATGCAAGACCTTTTGCTCCAAACGCTCCTCTGCTCTGAGTCACACAGCGGATGCATCCGACATATCATGGGGGGGGTGGTCTCTAGGATACGCCTTTCCCCCCATCCCTCTAATATCCAGGACAATTCAGCGAATCATCTCGGACAGAGCGCAGGCCATCCTGATCACGCAGTATTGGCCTCGCCAAGGATGGTTCCCACTTCTCCACTGGTTAGCAGTGTGCCCCCCAATCTGCCTTCCCCTGGTGCCGGACCTGCTCTCCCAGGATGAGGGGAAAACCCTCCACCCCAGCCTTCATACCCTGGCCTTAACAGCCTGGAAGCTGAGCGGATAGCACTGTCCCCCTTCCACCTCTCACACAAGGTTGAACAGGTGGTCCTGGCAGCCCGCCGACCATCGACCAGAAAATCCTACAGCCTCAAGTGGCGGCGCTTCGCCTCCTGGTGCGCCTCGCAGACACTGGACCCTTTTTCTTGTCCTGTACCAGCTCTCCTGCAGTACCTAACCTCCCTGTCCCAGAAAGGCCTGCAGACGCAATCCATCCGGGTCCATCTGGCAGCCATTGCGGCGTTTCACGATCGCACAGGGGAAGACTCCATCACACAGCTGCCCATTGTCGCCTGTTTCATGAAGGGCCTCGCCAACCTTCATCCTCCCATCAGGAAGCCGGTGCCTCACTGGGACCTCAATGCAGTTCTCAACCAACTTACCCTACCGCCCTTTGAGCCCATGCAATCGGCAGACATCAAGCTTGTCTTCTGGAAGACGTTATTCCTGGTGGCCATCACCTCGGCCCGGCAGATGAGCGAGCTACAAGCGCTGGTAGCACACCCACCATACACCCAGCTCACCGAGGATCGAGCTACCCTCAGGACGCATCCTAGATTTGTTCCAAAGGTAGCCTCCGCCTTCCACATCAACCAGACAATCGAGCTCCCCACCTTCCACCCGGAGCCCCATATGTCTCCTGAGGAAGAACGGCTGCACAAGCTTGACTGTGTCCGGGCCTTGCGTTTTTACCTCCTCCGGACTGCGGCGCAACGACAGAGCACACAACTCTTCGTTTCCTACGACCAGAACAAACCGGGCTGCCCGGTTACTAAGCGCACCCTTTCCCTCTGGATTTCCGCTTGCATATCCTTCTGCCTGGCCCAGGCCAGCACCGGAACCTCTCCACCAGCGAACGCCCATCAGCTGAGGGCGCTCGTGACTTCAATTGCAAACCTACGAGCCGTACCAGTAGTGGACATCTGCAAAGCCGCCACTTGGTTCTCCATTCAGACCTTCCAAAAACACTACTGCCTTGACCCTCAGCTGGGCTCCTTCGAGCAGGCAGTCCTAGCGGCCGCCAGCACCCAGACAAAGCTGTGAACTGGACACTGGACGCACCTTAACTTGCGGATTGCACTAGAAGCTTGCATTGTCTACACATGTTAATAATTACACATGTTAGCGTACTACGTTGCCTGTTGCACATGTTCAGCTTTTGCCTGTTTTGCACATGTTCTATGATTTGCACATGCACATGTTCAGTTTGTTTGCCTGTTTTTTGCACATGATCCAGGATTTGCACTTGTTCACTTATTTGCTTGAAGTTGGCTAGGCGGGTATCCGACGATAATAAATCCTTGTTTTCCCCACTAGTGTGGTCACTCCTGTTCCTGCCCGTCAGGGCCCCTTCCACCTCAGCCTTTACAGCTAGGGAGGCACCTGGTGTGGATGACTTCATCCTGCTTGTCCTAGGAGAAATTGAGGTTACTTACCTGTAACGGGAGTTCTCCGTGGACAGCAGGATAAGTCATCCACACTTTCCCTCCCGCCTCCCCTGCAAGGGACCCTGCCCAGGCTCTGGCCTTCTCCCCTAGCATCTGGCTTAGCTCGGGACACAGTGGCTGGCTAGGGGCGGGCCTAGGGGTAGGGCCAACTAGCACATTACCAGAAGGGAAATCCTTCTGGGCTAGAGAGAGAGAGAGATTACTTCCGTCTTCGGCGCCGTCGGATGACGTCACCTGGTGTGGATGACGTCACCTGGTGTGGATGACTTATCCTGCTGTCCACAGAGAACTCCCATTACAGGTAAGTAACCTTGATTTTTCAATGGTTGCTCTTTCTAAGTAAAAACCAATTTATTCACAGAAATATCATTGAAAATTTCCCCCTCAATGGGGAAAACAAATTGAAAAATGTAGAACGTACTGAAAGTTGAAATGGAGACAGTAATAACTGGAACAAGTTCTCAGATTTGGGTCACAGTTAGAATAAAGCTTATGTAAAGCTTAGAGTAGATGATTAAATCAAGTGAAAAGGCATTGCTTCCTGGGAGATCTCAACAAGACAGCAGCAAGAGCCAAAGGCTTAATAGATTGAGTTCTCGACAGTGAAGCCAGCTTGTCAAAATACACAGCTTCCTGCCTGAAACTTGTCCAACAAAAGCACAGGTTACAAAAGTATAACCAATTCAACCCCGTGAGGTAATGTGGCGCGTAAATACCATGGGGGTAATATTCAACCTGTGGTGGTCAGTGGGTTGCCATGAGCAAAGAAAATCCAGATATTCAGAGGCACTATCCAATGAATATCTGGCAACCATTATTCGGATAATCGCCACCATTTTCCAGATAGCAGTGATTACCAGCTGCTGTCTGGAAAAACTGTCCAGGTAGGATTTAGGACAGCTTTTCTGCTATCCTGTTATTTGGATAGTTATCCAGATACTGGTGTTGAAAATTGCCAATATCAGGATAAATAATATCTCCTCCCTGGCTCCCTCACAGACTGCCCAGCACTATCTGGATAGTGCTATGGCGGTCTGTATATTGGCCCGTATGTATGCAGAACAGTTGCTTTATGCTCTGCTGGTCTTTCAGCTCTGTAAGAGCTGGTCTATAATCTTTCATTCTATGTGCAGTCCCAACTCACCTAGTTCAGTCATCACAGTGATGGTCTTCAGCTGGGAGGCCATGCACCAGAGGCTCCCTCAAGGTCCCTACAATCATGGGTCCTAAGCCCAGAGGGGATGCTGCACGATGACTTGCCCTTTCTCCTGCTAGGAACCGTGAAGGCTACCTCTACAAGCACAGATGATCATTATTTGCACAACTCTGAACGATTGCAAAAAAATGTGCATCTTTGTTCCTGAAACAAGACAACGGTCCAAAGCATGCAATCATGTCATTTTCTGCTCTCCTGGCAGTCTCTGTCTTTCCTTGACTGTCTCACTTGGAGTGCAGTAGGTATCCCAATTCTTCCCTGTGCACCAACAAGCAAGCTCCATTTGCCAGGTTTACTTGTAAATCTTTTGGAAGCCAGCAGGATGAACCAGGAGGGAAAGACAACTGAGCATGCCTAGGCTGGCCTGCTCATGCTACTTAACTTGCCTTTGGTAGGAGCATGAAGACGTTATTGTTATCACCAGGTTCAGCATGCACAGTTTGCTTCTCATGCTTTTTAGCATGAGCTTACAAGCCTGATGCATCTTCAGCTATGCAGAAGCTCACAAATTTTTTTGAGCCTACACAAACGCTTCTTAAGACCACTTGAATGAGCCTAGTATGGATTTCCTACATAGCATGCTTTTTTCAGTGTGCACAAGGGTGAAGTGTTTTGTGAACCTGAGTGAAAATCTTAAACTGGATGCAAAATGAAACTGGGAACCTATGTAAAAGGATGAGCAGGGGAGTGATATGGTCAAAGTGTGAAGCATAGAAAATTAGTCATGCTGCTGTATGTTGGATAAGTTGGAGGCAACAAAGTTCATACTGAGGGAGTCCAGCCAAAGCAGAGTTACAGTAATCGAGGTGAGCAAGCACAAGAGAAACAACAAGAGTAGTGAGAGCAGAGATGGATAGAAAGGAACAGACTGCACAAATGCGGCATAGAAAACAAAAGGAGCTTTGTACCACTAGACTGATGTGTTTGTGAAAAGAAAGAGCAGAATCTAGGAGAACGCCAAGATAGCGAAAGGAAGGTACAAGATTGATAGGAACATCATCGAGACTGGGAGAAACAGAGGGAGCGGACAGCGAGCCAGAAAGCTAGGTGGTTGTGGTCTTAGAAGGATTAAGTGTGAGATGATGATTATGCAACCAGGCAATGACATGGGTGAGGCAGATATTCATGGACGAGAGATCAGGGCTCAGAAGACTAGTATGGGAGAACAAAAGAATATCATCTGCATAGATGTAAAATGAGACACCGTGCTGTTGAATCAGAAGGGCAAGTGGGGCCAAAAAAGATATTAAATAGAACAGGGGCCAGAACTGATCCCTGAAGGATGCCACAGGAGAGAGAACAGGTGGGTGATGAAGAAGAACCCATAGTGACTGTGAAGGAGCGCTGTGATAGGAAAGAGCTGAACCAGTTAAGCACAGTACCCCAAAAACCAATGTCATGCAAGCGGGTGAAGAGGAGATTGTGATCAACAAGGTCAAAGGCCGATGATAGGTCCAAGGAAACAGCAAGGGTGATATTCCCATGATCCCAGGTATGATGCACCTCACTAAGAAGTGATAGCAGAATGGTGTCAGTGGAGTGACCAGCACGAAACCCAAATTAGTGAGGATGGAGAGAATTTGTGGCCTCGAGGTATGTAGCTAATTGTTCAAAGACAAGTTTCTCCAGTAGCTTAGATAGGAAGGGCAGATTGGACATGAGTCTATAGTTGGCAGGAACTGATTTGTCTAAGGAGGGCTTCTTTAATAGGGGGCGGATGACGGCTTGCTTCCAAGAAGCAGGAAACAGGCCTGTTGAAAGACTAGTATTTATAATGGATAAAACGAAGGGTAGAAGCGTGAGTGAAGGAACGGAAAGCCAAGATGATGGTATGGGATCCAAGGAGCAGGTAGTTTTTCGAGAAGTGGAGTGAGCCTTAGAGAGGGTGATACTAGATACTGCCTTGAAAGTGTCCCAGGTTTGCTTCAGAGATGGAAGGGATGAGGAGGGAAAAGTGGAAGAGTTGAAGCACAATAAAAGGTAACACTGGGAAGCCACACTGCAGGGATGAAACCTTTATCCTGGAAGAAAATAGCCAGTTATGAGGGGGAAGGTTGATCGACCTTTGACAGCTGCTGAGATGGAGGTCTAGATAGACTCAAGAGAATGGAGTAGAGTTGTTTCGGCTGAAGAAGAAGCAATAAGAGAAGAATAGTAATCCTTTTTTGCAGCTGAAATTGAGTCGCGATAGAACTTGTGGTTCTGATGAAAGAGCTGTAATGATAATGATCTTTCCCTTTCAGCTTTTTTCCATTTATTTTTCTCTCTCTCTCTATCCATCAGATTTCACTCTTTCTTACTAACCAGTCTTCAGTCTCCCTCTTTACTGCATCTACCTTCAGCTTTCCATCTCTTTCCCTTATCCTGGCTCTCTCATTCCCCATCCCCTTATTCCCCAGTCTCTCCTTCCCCATCGAGCGCCTCATCTCACTTTCTCTCTCCCTCCCCCCCTTGCTACTGGCATTTCATCTCACTTTTCTCCTTCTTCCAGCATCTCCTCTCACTCTCTTTCCTTTTGTTTAATATCTCCCTTCTCTTTCCCACCCTTAATCCAGCATCTCTTCTCTCTCACCCTCTTCCATCTAGCATCTCCAACCTGTCTTTCTAATTCTCCCAATGTCCAGCCTCTCTTCTGCCTCTCTACTGCCTCTCCCATTTCCAGTATCCCCCTCTGTCTTGCTACTCCCCCTCCCATGTCCAGCACCCCTTCTGTGTTCTTTTCCCCCTCCTGGGCTCAGTGTCTCCCCTCTGTCTTCCTACTCCTCCTATGTCCAGCATCTCCTGTCATCCTATTTTCCCTCACATGTGCAGCATTCCTTCCTGTGTCTCTGTCAACCTTCTGAGTCTCTATTCTTCCAGTCCCCTTTGCCCAGCATCTCCCTGTCACCCTATTCTACCCCCATGTTCAGCATCACCCTCTGTGCCCCTTTTCTACCATCTCCAATATCTCCCCTGTCATCCTGTTTCCCCTCTGTCCAGCACCCCTCTCATGTCCAGAATCACCTCATCTGTCTCCTTATTCTTCCTCTCCCCAACCCTGAATATCCCCTGTATCACTTTAATCTCCCTCTCCTGTGTCCATCATCCCCTTTCCCTGATCCAAAATCTTGTCTTCTCCATGCCCCTATTCAGCATCTCCCTCCCTTCTCCAGGGCCCATTTCTACCTCTGCCACTTGCCCAGACCTGTAGCATTAGCAGTAGAATACAAAAGAGGCATGAAGCCTGCAAGCTGGCGCTCACTGCGTTGGCTCTGCCAGTCCTACCCTCAAAAGCAGGAAGTTACTTCAGAGGGGGCGGGACCAGCAGAGCTGTCAGTAGCATGCATGGACTTGCAGGCTGCACTTTTTTTTGTGTTCTCTTGCCACCATTGTAGGTCTGGGCAAGTGACAGTGGCAGAGGTGGGCACTGATGGGGGTAGGGAAATGCAGAGGCTAGAGCTGACTAGTAGATGTGGCACTGGTGGAAAAAATGTGTGAGAGGAGGGGGAAAAAGGTGTGTGAGTGTGAGAATGGGGCTGAATACATGTGTCGCACACCTAATGCATGTCTGCGATTTTAAAGCCAGTGCAAAATCCACGGAGGGTGATTTTCAGATTGGCTGTAGGCCAGCAAGCTGATTCTCACAGTGAGACCCCTGCTGGTCTGCATTTTCTTTGTAAAGAAGCTTGCAGGCCTAGAGGCAGTCTGAAAATTGCCTCCTCTTACTGTGGAAAAATTGCATAGGTTTCTTGTTGACTAATTCTTTTTTTGTAGGCATTCTAACGATTTAAAAGTGCTTGAATCCTTTCAGTAGGCACAAAATGGAGAAAATCCTAACTGAAGAACATTAGATAAAGGAGTACAAATGAACCATAAAAAATGCATGTTGCATTTCTAAAGCTTTAACCAGGGCTGGTGCAAGAGTATTGGGCACCTCAAGTGAACCTTCAGCTGTGGCCAGCATCCACATCACTTTCTTCCCTTCTCTCTCTGCACTGCCTCCTGCTTGCCTTCTGTGCTGGGGGCTCTTTGGCTAGCTTGGCTGCCTCCTCTCTCGTCTCTGGGAAGTGTGATATGCCTACCCTGCCACCATTACTAAATAATGCTGGGAATTTGATTCTTCTGTTCACACGTGACTACATGTGTGAGATTCCAGTGTTCTTTTTCTGAAAAGTACCACATGTGATGTCATTTCCTCTCCCAATAACTTGAACAAGGGGAGCTGATTGCAGGCAGTGATGGGAGGGGCAGAAGGTCTTGGGGCCCTTGACGCATAGTCAGCATTGGGAGGAATCTTGAATGTTGCCATCACACTTGCACCCCTAAAATTGTGCTGTCTCAGGTGGTTGCCTTATCTGCCTAATGGTAGGGCCAGCCTTGACCTTAACACGCACCCCTAATAAAGTTTATTTATCGTTATTTATTTCCCTAATCATTGTACTGAGCAAGCATTACAATGACAAGACAAGTTGCCCTGGTTTGTTCCATATGTCTGATTCCCAAGTTTTCCCTGCTTTTAATTGGTTCCCTGCAGAATAACATTCACAAGCATATGGTCCAGAAAATGCTGAGTGTTCTTTACTTATCTGATATTTTAGTCATTTAGGTGGCATTTGGTTTATAAATATAATCAGGGGGCTCTCGGTGTTCAGATGAATCTCCAGTGTACATATTTTTATTTTTCTTGTGAGCTCATCTATAACTGTGCCAAATATTGTCAGTGGACTGCACATTCCAGTCCAGTTTTATAATAATGCAAGGTTTGGCAAGATACAAAATGCAAAAAAGTAAAAACTGTCCTGCAGCATTTCTGCTGAGACATGCTTTAGCAGAGCACAGACTTCAGAACCACTACAGATCTCTGTGTGTGCCCTGAAGGAAGATCACCCGCATGACTGAAATGTGTTGCTATAAAAGCAATGGCAGGCTTAGTTTCCCCCCCCCCCCCCACCCAACCAAATCCCGAGCCACTTTACTCACTCTCTCCCGTGTCCACTATCCCCTCTCTCCCGCTCCCCGCCAGTGACCTCATGCCCTCTTTATGTTGTTCTTTAGGCCCTGCTTTAAAACCTGTGTTTTAGCATTGAAAGCACAGTTAATGATCTCAAGTAATAGGCAAAACTTTATTTTTTTATGTGTGTTTATTTTTAGTAATACTTAAAAGCTTTTCAAATTTATTATGCAAAAATGTCATGAACCTTTGTACTGTATGTTAATAAGCACTAAAACTGAATTGTAAATAGCACTGTCACAGGACTGTCTCTTTGAGTCAGCACTTTGGGACAGGAACTTGGCATCTCTCCCCTTCCCAGGGATAAGGAAGGGTGCCCAGGAGGAATTTTCAATGGCAGCAGCTGGCTATCACCACTTTAACTTTGCCCCGGACACTCAGTGCCACTGGCCAGATTGCAAAACCAGTTAAAGTTAGGACGGCCATTCAGCTGCTCTAACTTTAGCCAGTTAGGGTAACCTGGCGGATGCTGAATATTGCCACCACACGATTATCATTTGGTGCTGTCCCCACTCTGTCCCTGGAATGTCCCCGATCCTAGCCGAATAGCATTGGGGTGTGCAACAGCGGCACACAGGGATATTCAGAGGCACTAACTGCCATGTTACAAATAGCACGGGTTAACCATTAGCCCAGCTTACCTCTCAGTTAGACTTTCTACTACTACTAATACTCTTTAGCACTTATAAAGCACCACGCATGCAGCACTGCACAGCTAACCTACAAGTTCATGGTGTAACACAATAAAGCATTTATGCACAAGAAGGAGGGCGCCATCGGGCGAAGCTGCACGCTGGTCTCCACGCCGCCCTGAGGCAGCCCACAAGAAGGAGGGCGCCATCGGGCGAAGCTGCACGCTGGTCTCCACGCCGCCCTGAGGCAGCCCACAAGAAGGAGGGCGCCATCGGGCGAAGCTGCACGCTGGTCTCCACGCCGCCCTGAGGCAGCCCACAAGAAGGAGGGCGCCATCGGGCAAAGCTGCACGCTGGTCTCCACGCCGCCCTGAGGCAGCCCACAAGAAGGAGGGCGCCATCGGGCAAAGCTGCACGCTGATCTCCACGCTGCCCTGAGCAAGCCCACAAGAAGGAGGGCGCCATCGGGCGAAGCTGCACGCTGGTCTCCACGCCGCCCTGAGGCAGCCCACAAGAAGGAGGGCACCATCGGGCGTGCCTGCGCCTGAGGGCCTCGCCAGAGGGTCCTTTGGCGTGGCCCTTAGGCGGGGAACGCAGGCGGAAACAAACCCCAGGATCAAACAGTCTCTGCGTTACCCTCAAGTTTAACCCAAGACCCGCTCCTGCGTGAACCGTTAATGCAGCCCCAACAAATCTCCATAGCTACTGAAGAGCCGAGCAGGCACAATCACTCCCCCACACCCCAACCATCTCACGATTACCACTCTACACGTATCTCTGCTCTGGTCTTGCCTCCCACTGCTGGCTGTGATCTTACTTCTCTTTGCCTGCATAGAACTTGCTACCCATTGTGTGCCTAGAACTTGCTACCCATTGTTTGCCTAGAACTTGCTACCCTTTGCTTGCACAGACCTTGCTGCCCACTACCATGGCCCCACATCACATTGTCCTTCTCTTCCTCATCCTCCCCAACTGCCTCCCCTCCTACCAACATCCTCCCTCCTCTTCCCCCTCCCCTCCCCCTACCTTCCTTACTTCTCCCTCCATTCTGCCCCCTAGTCTAGCATCTGCTGTGGAGCTTCATCACACCATCCCCCGCATTCAACCAGCCCCCCTTTCTTTAAGGCAGGGGTCACCAACCTGCGGCCCACGAGGTCCCTTCGTGCGGCCCGTGAGGCTCTACCCCGGTTAACATTACGTGCGGCCCGCCAAGGATTCCCGCCATTGTATCCACGCGCTCGCAGCTCACCGACGACCACCTGCAAGCGTCCCTTCTCCTGTCAGTGTCATCTGTGAAGCCGGACTTTAAGCGTTTGTCTGCTAGCATGAATCATCAGCCATCTCATTAAATTCAATAAAGGTGATCAGCCATTGTTTTCATAATTTTGCGTTTGTTGTTTTTTTTCGCGGGGGCGGGGAGAAGGGGGGTGCGGCCCGCGAGGCTCCCGGTAGTCGGCTGTGCGGCCCGCGGCCCTCTGGAGGTTGGTGACCCCAGCTTTAAGGCAACCCCACCCTCGCTTCCGCCGTACTTTCTCCACTTTACCATGCTCTCTAATACTCATTCTCCTTCTCTCATCAGGTAATATCAACCCCAACCCTGCCCCTTCCCCCCCCAATTTCGTTCTCACCATAAAAAAGCTCCTCATGTACCCTATCTAATCTCATCCACATCCCACTCCTCCCCCCTTCCGCCCTCCCTCATTCATCCCACAATCACTCATCCATAGATATCAACTCCAACCCTACCTCCAAAAATAAATCCTCACATAACCTACCTGATACCATCAATTTACCCCTCACTTCCCCTCCCTCATGTCCCTCTTGGAGAGCACAGATACCCAGACGTACCCACCCATACCCTGCTCCCTCTAAATCTCGGTATTACCCTAGAAATAGACCCCCATGCTACTCTGATAAGAAATACACATGTAGCTTATCCAGCCTTATCCATATCCCTCTCCTCCCCCCTCACTCTCCCGTTTTCATGCGCCCTATGGAACGCATGCTCAGTCATTTAAAAAAGACCCTTTTATTCACGATCTTTTTATCTCTAATGTCCTACACCAGTGATGGCTAACCTTTTTGAGCCCGAGTGCCCAAACTGCCGCACAAAACCAAAGAATTTCCTCAAAGTGCCAGCACGTCATTTGCATAAGTGGTCTTATTTGCATAAATATTTGCATAATGTTACCATACACTAACTTTTAGTAAACATGTCTCTTAATGAGTGTATGGATAAAGAAAGACTAAAAGATTTCTACATTACTATAATCCAGTGCCAACCGCCAGGCACATTAGGAACTACTACAAACGCTGCCCATTTAGAACCCATAGCAAACCCGCCGTATCCTGACAGCATTACCAGGACTCACAAAGCACCATACCCTACCTATCAAAAGGCAACACTGCAAATATTAAACCAATACATTTCAGTGAATACTGGGGAAAGAGAACAAGTGGCAACGTCAAATAGGAATTTCCTCTTGTACCAAACAAAGCGCAGATGTTAATGATGCACATTTCCCAGAGCTGACATATTCCAGTTAATAAATTCAAAATAAAGAGATATCTTTCTACCTTTTGTGCATTTTTTTTCAGTTGCAATTGGTCCAGCCATTTTCTTCTGGTTTCTTCATGTTTTCTGCTAACTCTCCATCGTCTGCTGTCCATTTGTCCTTTCTTCTCTCTTCTAGTTTTTTTTCCATTCTCTCTCTCTCTACATCTGCTTTAACATACTAATCTTTCTCCTTTTGCTCTTTCCTCATTTCTATTTCATCCACACAAATTTTACCCCTCCATCCTCAATCCCCAATTACTCTCCCAATACCTGGCCAATTGTAGATTTTTCATCCCTCCTACACAAAATATTTTTCCCCTCTCCATTTTACTCTCCCAGCCCCATCCCATTCTAATCCTCCCCCAACATCAGCTCCCTTCTAGTTCCAGTCTCACCCAGCATCCATTCCCTTCTTCAAGCCCCCCACTTCCCCTCAGCCCATTTCCATTCCAAGCCCCGTCCCCATCAGCTATTTGCAGTTCAAGCCCCCCACTTCCCCTCAGCCCATTTCCATTCCAAGCCCCATCCCCAACAGCTATTTGCAGTTCAAGCCCCCTTCCACTCAGCCCATTTCCAGTCCTAGCAACCCCCCAACCCATTACCAGTCCTAGCCCCCCATAGCCCACTCCCAGTCCTAATCCCACCAGCCCATTTCCAGTCCTAACCTCCCCATCAGCCCACTCCCAGTCCTAATCCCCCATCACTCAATTTTTAGTTTAAGCCCCCCCAGCGCCTATCACCTAACCCCCCCAGCGCCCATCACCACTCCTACCCCCCCAGCCCAGCGCCCATCACCACTCCTAACCCCCCCAGCCAGCCCAGTGCCCATCACCACTCCTAACCCCCCCCAGCCAGCCAGTGTCCATCACCACTCCTAACCCCCCCAGCCCAGTGCCCATCACCACTCCTAACCCCCCCACCCCAGCCATTCACTACTCCTAACACCCCCCAGCCCAGCCCTGCCCATCACTACTCCTAACCCCCCCAGCCCAGCCAATCACCACTCATAACCCGCCCAGCGCCCATAACCACTCCTACCCCCCCAGCCCAGCGCCCATCACCACTACTAACCCCCCCAGCCAGCCCAGTGCCCATCACCACTCCTAACCCCCCCAGCCCAGTGCCCATCACCACTCCTAACCCCCCCCACCCCAGCCCAGCCCATCACTACTCCTAACACCCCCCAGCCCAGCCCCGCCCCGCCCAGCCCATCACTACTCCTAACCCCCCCCAGCCCAGCCCAGCCAATCACCACTCCTAACCCCCCCAGCCCAGCCCAGCCCAGCCCATCACCACTCCTAACCCCCCCAGCCCAGCCCAGCCCATCACCACTCCTAACCCCCCCTCCAGCCCATCACCAATCCTAACCCCCCCAGCCCAGCCCAGCCCATCACCACTCCTAACCCCCCCCAGCCCAGCCCAGCCCAGCCCATCACCACTCCTAACCCCCACCCCCCCCAGCCCAGCCCAGCCCAGGGAAAATTAAAAAAAAAACCAACCCTGTCTGCTGCCGTTGTCGGGGCCGCCGCGGCAGAATCGAGCGTGCCACGGGGCCCCCATGTACCCGGCAGATCCTGCCCTCCCCGTAGCAGCTCTCTCTTTGCAGCTGCAGTCAGACGCGCCGGATAGCAGAGCGCGAGGGAAGAGTTCCCTCGCTGCTCTGTTAAGCCCGCGGGGGCTGATGGGAAGTTCCCATCAGCCCCCGCGGGCTTAACAGAGTCGCGAAAGGGAAAGTCTTCCCTTCGCGCTCTGCAAGCCGGCGCATCTGACTGTAGCTCCAAAGAGAGAGCTGCTACGGGGAGGGCAGGGTCTGCCGGGTACAGGGGGGCCCCGCGGCACACTCGATTCTGCCGCGGCGGCCCCGACAACGGCAGCAGACAGGGTTGTTGTTTTTTTTTTCGATTGCGGACCTTCCCGCGTGCCAGCTGCAAGGCCTTCGCGTGCCACAGCTGGCACGCGTGCCATAGGTTCGCCATCGCTGTCCTACACCTTCTTGCCATGACTGAGACCTGGCTCACCCCTGATGACACCGCATCCATGGCCTCTCTCTGCTATGGGGGATACCAGTTCTCCCATACACCTCGATCTACTGGTCACAGTGGTGGCATTGTCCTCCTACTCTCTCCCTCCTGCCAATTCCAATCCCTCCTGCCACCACAACCACACTCCCCCTCTCCTTCGAAGTCCACTCCATCTGCCTCCTCACACCACTTCCCCTCCGAGTGGCTGTTATTTATCTCCCACCCGACAAATCCAAATCAACCTTCGTCACCGACTTCGACTCCTGGCTTTCTGCCTTTATGGATCCCTCCTCCCCCACTCTTATTCTTGGCGATTTCAACATTCACTTCGACAACCCCTCTGACCCCCATGCCTCAAAGTTCCTCACACTTACCTCCTCGTTCGACCTCCAAATTTGCTCCACTGCCCTCACACACCTACACGGCCACTGCCTTGACCTAATACTTTTCTCCAATTCCTCTCCCTCAGACTTCCGCAATTCAATCCTTCCCTCATCTGACCATCACCTTTTAACATTTACTCTTCAGCTTCTGCCGTCCCAATCTCATCCTGTCTCCTCCAACCTATTTAGAAATCTTCATAATATTGATCCCCTGACTCTCTCCTCCACCATTTCTCCATCTCTCTCCTCCATTATATCCTCCAAGTCCGTCGACGAGGCATTATCTTCATACAATGCTACACTGTCCTCAGCCCTTGACACTCTTGCCCCTCCCACCCCACGTCCTGTCAAATGATCTACACCCCAACCCTGGCTTTCACCCACAATCCGTCACCTATGCATCTGTGCCCGTTCTGCCGAACAAGCTTTGTCCAAATCCCGCTCCCCGGAAGACCTTCTACACTTCAAATTCATGCTTGGCTCCTTCCAGTCAGCCTTAGCACTTGCCAAACAAGATTACTACATCCATCTGACCAAATCCCTTGCCTCTGATCCTCGCCGTCTCTTTAATATCCTCAATTCTCTCCTCAAGGGCCCCCCGCCCCTGATCCCGCCCTCCCTTTCTGCCCAAACCCTAGCCGACTACTTCCATGACAAAATCCACAAGATTATCCTCCAATTCCCCACCCCCTCATCTACCTCCCCTCCTCCCCAATTCTCTCCCCCCATCCATATTCCCCCTGCCACCCTCTCCTCCTTCCCTCCGATCTCTGAAAAAGAAACCACACTCCTTCTTTCCTCCTCCAAACCCACCACCTGTTCATCAGACCCTATCTCCACCCATCTCCTACATTCCATCTCCCTCACCATTGTCCCCTCCATCACTCATATCCTCAACCTTTCACTCTCCACTGCAACTGTCCCTGTTGACTTCAAACATGCTGTTGTCACACCCCTCCTCAAGAAACCCTCACTTGATCCCACATGCCCTTCTAGCTATCGACCCATCTCCCTCCTTCCCTTCATATCTAAACTGCTTGAACGAGCAGTCCACGATCGCTGCCTCAACTTTCTCAACTCCCAGGCCCTCCTGGACTCACTACAATCCAGCTTCCGTCCCCTACACTCCACTGAAACGGCACTCACAAAAGTCACCAACCTGTTCCTGGCTAAATCTAAGGGCCTCTATTCTATCCTCATCCTTCTTGACCTTTCCGCTGCCTTTGACACCATTGACCACAACCTTCTCCTCACCACCTCTCCTCGCTTAGCTTCAAGGACTCCATAATATCCTGGTTCTCCTCCTACCTCTCCCATCGCTCATTCAGTGTATGCTCTGGTGGCTTCTCCTCCTCCCCTACCCCGCTCCATGTAGGTGTACCCCAGGGATCTGTCTTAGGCCCCCTCCTCTTTTCTCTCTATACCCAAGGCTTTGGCGTGCTTATCTCCTCCCATGGCTTCCAGTGCCATCTCTATGCCGATGACTCCCAAATCTACCTCTCTACACCTAATATTTCTCCGGCAACCCAGTCCAAGATCTTTGCCTGTCTTTTGGACATCGCTGCTGGATGTCTCATCACCGATTGAAACTGAACATGGCCAAGACTGAACTCCTTGTCTTTCCACCCAACTCCTCCCCTCCACTTCCCCCTCTCTCAGTCCATGTGGATGGATCTACTATCCTTCCTGTTCCCTCGGCCCGCAATCTAGGGGTTATCTTTGACACCTCTCTCTCCTTCTCCGCTCATATCCAGCTTGTAGCTAAGACCTGCTGCTTCTTTCTCTACAACATCAGCAAAATACGCCCCTTCCTCTCTGAAAACACTACCAAAATGCTTATCCACTCCTTAATCTCCTCTCGCCTTGATTACTGCAACCTACTCCTCGCTGGTCTCCCCGTGAGCCACCTCCTTTCCCTTCAATCTATACAAAATCATGCTGCTCGACTAATCTTCTGCCAGCCTCGCCATGCCCACACTACTCCTCTTCTCAAGTCGCTTCACTGACTTCCTGTCCAATTCCGCATCCAATTCAAGCTTCTCTTACTGATCTATAAATGCATTCACTCTATGGCCCCTCAATACCTCTTATCTCTCCCTATGTCCCCTCTCGAAATCTGCGCTCCGCTAACAAATTACTTCTATCAATGCCTTTCACCCGCACCGTGAACTCCCGACTGCGCTCCTTTCACCATGCTGCACCATACGCCTGGAACAGCCTACCTGCATCTGCGTGCCAGGCATCCTCCCTAGTCCTCTTCAAATCCAGGTTGAAGACCCACCTCTTCACCATTGCATTCAGATCCTGACTTCCATCCTCATCTTATCCTAACCCCCGTCAACCTTTATGACTAAACTATAGACCAAACTGTACCACACCGTACCTTGCGCTGAACTGACTAATGTTCTGTACTGTTCTGACTAGATTGTAAGCTCCGATGAGCATGACTCTGATGGGCAGGGACTGTCTCTTGTATGTTGGCTACCTCTTGTAGGTTAGCTGTGCAGCGCTGCATGCGTGGTGCTCTATAAGTGCTGAATAGTAGTAGTAGTAGTAGTAGTAGTAGGTGGCTAAAGACACAGTCACCAGCTAGTTGGACCCTTCACACTGCAGAACTCATTCCTTCTACTCTAACCTGCTCCTTGGCAGCTTCCCAACAGCTGCTCCTGGTTATCAAGAAGACAGAATCCTACTGGTGTGGTTCTAGCCCTCTTCTTTACTGAAATCCTAGGCTTCTTCCCCCCTCCCTTTCCCCATGAGCACTTTGACCTTTTACTCCTGCTGTAGCGTCCACAATGGGCTCGAGGTGTCCAAGAACATTCTTGTCTTTTGCTCCTCCTGCTTTAAAGAATCCTGTCCGATAACCCTCATGTCTATGCCACACCTAAGTCTGCAAATAAAATGAAACCAATCCTGTATGTCTCTAAAAAAATAATGGCCTTTTACTTTTTTTGCTCCATTTAATTTGTAAACATTGTGTCAGGAACAAGAGACAACCCTTTCTGTCCAATGCATATACAGTAACTACCCTTTGTAGCTTCAGTTTATTCTGAGAAAGATATTTCACAGAACTGTTATTTACCTACCTTTGCCAATAGCACTGAGCTGTAATCTAATGAAGACTTGTATTTTTTCTCCTTAAAAGCCCATGGCAGATGTACAGTGTATTTCACTGACAGCATTAAACCATTCAGTGGTAAAGCATCCTTAAAGGTGGAAATATCGTGAGTGCTTTTATTGTTCCTGTAAAACTGCTGATACTGGCTAGGAGAGTCAGTTGTGACACTGCTGATTTGGCCTTAAATAATGGTTTTGCTGGGGGCTTTTTCCTAGTTCAGCCTTTTCAAAATGTAACCAGTTTTGCTGGGGAGAGGAGGGGGGAGGACACTTTCTCCAAATGGATCAATTTCATGCACACCACGAAAGAATGAACCTCATCCCTAAACCAGAGTTTCTGGAGAATAATCTGAATCTCAAATGTACTGCCAATGCTTGCCATAGTACTTGCATCACGGCAAAGAAAGTTTCCTTTTGGAGTTCATAAGACGCAATACATGTAAAGGGGCATTTTAGAATAGTTGTCTTGTAAGAATCTGGAACGTTCAAAGCAGAATGCCCCAAAATTGGAGGTGCGGGAGGGGGAGTGACAGCAGTGAAGAGAGGCACATGTAAGTACCTTCTGAAATTGCTCCACCTCTACCGTGAGACATGAATGTCCCTGTAACCCATTATGGAAGCGGGCCCCGTGCATGATGCAAGGCTGGGTACATGCACGGGTGTAGGCTGTTTCACAAATATGAAACAAGGACATCTCCGAATTGCATGTCACAGAACAGGGTACTTGGACATCTCAGTCTGGTTAGTTGAGAAGGAGGCACATCTATGTTATGCGACTATCACATCCTGCTCCACCATTATAGATACTCGCAGGCCAATAGTATGTTTAGAGCATGCACTTATTCTCCATTTTGTTTGGGCAAGAAATAATAATTGTGATCCAAGCGTATTTTGCGCTTTCCATAGGAAGAGTACTTTTCTTCACCTTATTCTTGGTCTGGAGCAGGTGTAGACATGAATGTCTCATAACCAGAGCCAGACATGCTTGTGCCTTTCTGAAATCACACTGTGGCATGCGTCTCTCTTCCTCTGCCCAGGCCACGCCTCCGCCATGTCCACGTGCTTCAAAGACATTCTTGCTTTGGGGATATCTATATATCTGACTTCTGAAATTCACTTCGGGGATGTCTCCATACTTTGCATGCCCAAGCGCCCATTTTCAGCTGTCCAACTCAGGAATAAGACTTTTAAAATAACCCCCATAGGCAACTTATCAAAGAATGCTTGGAAATTGCTTTCAATCAAGCCCGTGGCACCCAGCATGATGAGAAATATTTCTGTATATTTCTACCATATTTTATTTGCTTCTCATTACTTTCTATGATGCCTAGTTCTCCTTTGGCTCTAGGAATTACAGTATATTCACTGATTCTTATAAATTACCTTGGTGGCATGGAAGAGTTTTCTTGTTTGTATAACACTTTTTCAAGATCTTTATGAGGCCAATCTAGAGTTCCAAAGCTATGAGAGTACAGGACTTGCCAGCTGATTAATGACTTGTATTTTCTTCTGTGATGTTGTAGGTTACAAGCCGTTAGTCAACAATGGGGCAGAACATAACAAACGATGGCATGAAAGCCCAAGACAGTAATACTAGAGGTGGAAAATATTTATCTTTTTTTAAAATCATTTTCTACTATTGTTTTTTTGGGGGGGACAAAACCCCCCACTGGTAAAAGAGCATGGCAGGACAGCAGATCACACCGGATGAGAGCAGCTACAGTAGCACTAGCAACAATGTAGCAGGCCAATTACACTACACCAAGACAGTAGACTGGGCCCAGGCTAGGCAAGCTGGGCAAAGACATGACACATGCTACATCAGACATCAGCAGCAGAAGAACATAGAGAAGGAGGAGAAATTTCTTCTTTATGTTTTTGTATATGGGCCTAACGGAGCAGATCGGCAGTGAGAGACCCTCTACAGCAGGTAGGGTAGGCTTTGACTTAAGCTACAGAAATGCAGAAAGGTGCAGGGGAAGAATATTCTTTTCTTTCATGCTAACAGAAACCACTGAAAAAAATAGACCAGTCAGCAGCAACTGGAGTGGCAACTGGCAAAACCACCACAAGACACTGAGGGCAAGGAATCTGAGCATGCATTACTTTAGTGGAGCTGTGCATTTAGTCATCCTCCTAGTCACATAGAAACTGAGGGAAACAAGCGGGGGGAGATTTGTCTTTAGGAGCTCGTGATAGCCGTGAACAACGGAGACTCGTCATATCCCCTGTCATCGAGAATATCCGATGCTGATTGGTGGACATAGAAATGCTGGACAACCTTGGCCAGGTCTGGCCATATTGCAGACATCTGTGCCTTTTATGCCAGTGAGTCTGTGATCATGGCCTTAGTGGACACTGCCTGTTTCAGTAGTGCATGCAGGAGTCTTGTAATGTACTGCTGCTGGTCTCTTTCGCTTACCACTATAGCGAGAACATGTATCTGTAAAGCTGAAGGGGGACTGGCAAATAATGGTGGGAAAGTAATGGTAGCTGACAGGGTGCTACTTATCTTGCCAGTACTGCTTGACATCATGCCTATTCTTTTCCCTGATGCATCCATACTGCCCTCTGCCTCTAGCACTTCCTTTCCTACACTTGAATTATCAGCTTATCTTTCCAGTACATCAGTGACTTTCACTGGACTGCAATACTCTTTCATCTGTGGGTCATGTAGGGTTGCCAGCATCTAAACATCCTTCTTGATGTAGGGTTTCAACCTGTTTGACATTTGAACATGCAAAGAGTCCAGCAACATGAACATCTCTGCTACCAATTCCTCTTGCTGCTGAAAACCCTCTAACTTTGCCTTTGAAATGTTCACTGTTGGGATGAGAAAACCCAGGATGGCTCTTCTTGAACTCAGTTCCATCATGGCTTCATTGAAGGGCTTCAGGATTTCTAAGGCTGGTCCCACCACTAGCCAAAATAGGCATCAATCTAGGACAGGAAACATTGCAGGCTGCACTTGGAGCCCTTCCCTAACCCACTTCCCGTAGTCTCCACCATGTCTCCTTCTGTATCCCTTACTTCCACCATGTTCAAGATTTCCACTGTACCTTGGGAATCATAGCAGTAAGTAAGCTGAGTGTGGCAGCAGGCTTTATAGCAGCACATCCATGCACTAAGCCTATCCTGTCCCATTCCCTCCAGCAGGAAATCCTTCCATCCTGTTTGTCACTGCTGCATCTGTGAGCTTGGCCGGTGACAGCTGAAGCAGCAGAGGCAGGGATAGTAGGAAGCAAAGCAGCACTGCAGAATCATCGGGTCCCGCACTGTCTGAGGCCCGGTTCTGTCCCGCCCCCAAAAGGAAGTGAACATAGTGGGGATCAGTACAGAGCAACCACGCTGTCCACTTGGGAAACCGGAGGGCTGGTGCCCGGTGGTTGCATAAACCCAAAATGGCCCAGCAGGTGGTTGTGCCCTGCTATGTGGTCAGGAAGGGAGGCAAAGCCCTTCACCCCGCTGGCTGTAGGAGACAAAGGACTAGGTGAGTCTGTTCGGGCTGAGTGAGCGAGACTCACTTCCATTTTACTTTAGCCCACCGGCTCCATCATTGCAAACCTCTTGCCCGATGGCTAGGGACAGAAAGAAGTGGTCCAGGCTGGATACTGACCTTTGCTTCTGACCCCTTACTGCTTATTGGCACCCACACCCAGGACTGGAGGTTAGGTGATGATAGTATTTAATTGGGATCTTGACTATCTTGGCCTATGTGGAGTAGGAGGGTGTCATTTTAGAAGACCTGGGCCAATCCTTTTTTTTTTTTAAGTTCTTTGCATCAGGGAGCCATGTTTTCTGTACATATATTTGTTATTGGTTATAAACATTTGTTCAAATAGTTTGAAAGTCAAAGATTGCTAGAAAAGCAAGTATGACAGATTTGTCATACCGAGATAAGGTTAAGGGAGATACTGAATGATCCTTAATTGTAATACCGAGGTCACTGTTTAGGATGCACCACTTATCTATTCTCAGCCTTTACTCATTTTAGTTTTCTCTGCCTCTAAATAATTGTCTGTGTATAGTTAAGAATAATTTTGAATAAGGAATTAATCCACACTGGTGCCAGTGCAGGAAAGTCACAACTACATGCCTAGAGTCTATTATCTGAGTCTTTGGCCCACTGTAGTTTGAGAGACATTAAGAATCCTTTATGCCAGTAGGGAAAAATGACAGAGGTGGGTATAGACCTAAATATATATGCCCTAGAGGAGACAGACAGGGGAGACATGATACAAACATTTAAATACTTAAAGGGTATTAATGAACTTTTTCAGTGGAGGGGAAGCTGTAAAACTAGAGGGCATACGATAAAGCTGCAAGTAAGATCAGGAAATATTTTTTAATTGAAAAGGTGATGGATGCTTGGAATACCCTCCCAATGGAGAGCATAGGAACATAAGAAATGCCATACTGGGTCAGGCCAAGGTCCATCAAGCCCAGTATCCTGTTTCCAACAGTGACCAATCTGGGTCATACATACCTAGCAGTTTCCCCAAAAGACACGGGTTCCACAATGCTTGTATTGGGTCAAGCACTGATATCCTGGGTCCTGTCATGAGGCTGGTACTAATAAAGATGCAAAGTTGAAAAGAAACCCTGTTTCTCACAGAGATTTAGATGTGCAATTACCTCAAAGCACAGCTAGAGGGGGCAGGAGTGATCATACAGAAGCTAATGAGGCTAGGAGATCTAACCAGTTGCTCCTGGGAATGAGCCTGGGAGATTCAAAGAGAAGATCCCTTTATAAGCAGAAGTTTAATTCTAGCAAAGCAGAGTGGGAGAGAAAAAGCCAAGCAGTAAGGAGCATGGCTGCAGAAAGGGAAGCAGCAGAACAAGGAGCAGAAGGACTTGAAGAAGGAACAAGGAGCATGGCTAAGGAAAGAAGGAGAGACCTGAAGGAAGGAATCCTCCTTGAGCAAGCCCAAGGGAACGGAATTCACAGAGGTGGAGTTCAGAGGGTCCAAGCTACCAGAGCAGCTGTTCAGAGGGAGTCTGCTGGGGAAAGCAGTCAGGCTGGAGAGTGTGCCACTCCCTGCTCAAGCAACGTTCCTGAGTCCAAAGCTGAGAGACGTATCCAGAGAACCAGAGAACCAGGTTTGGAGGAAGACCTGCAGTCACTGGAACCTGCTGGTCAAGTTTTACCAGGTACTCGAGGAAAAGGAGATTCTAGCAAGGCTACTTTACCACTGAAACATAGAGCTGCATCCATACCAGGTTTTGCTAAGCTGCCAGGAAGCACAGCACTGCCCAGAGCTACCGGCAGAAAAACTGTTGCAAAAGAGACGTTCTTGAGAGAGAAGGCTCCAGGGAGTCCAGCTACAGAAACTCAAGGTATGAAAGCTTTATTCCACCTAAAGAATGCCTAACTCCTAGAAGCACTGCTAAAGCAAATACTCCCTTTGTAAGAAGAAGAAAGAAACCAGAGTGGTTTCAAGAATTACCAAGAGAACTTAAAACCCAGTCTTATTGGAGGCAGGTCAGTGGAGACAGTCCGTGTAAAGCCGTGACAGCCAGAGACAGTATTTACTCCACGGGGGAAAAGTAGTGAGGCAGAATCTATGGACGTAGAAGATATAAATGCTATTCCCATGCCTCAGGAAGAAGATATGGATTGTGGGTTGTGTATGGCTACTAGCCTAGAGTCTATAGCCACCGTGTAAAATAAGAAGAAAACTTGTTTAATTGTTTTTGTTTGGAATGAACTGAATTCCTCCATTTTCCTTGGCACTAATTGTGAAGCTACTAACAGTTAGTCCACCTGTTTATTACTGGAACCTTTTCAAACAAAGGACATTCTTTGATTTTCACTGTCTTAATTGAACCCTTGCACAGAGGAGAAATAAAAGCCTTGTTTCCCTACACTCTTGGCTGAATTATTATGTGCACACAAGGAGCTGAAAATAGATAAGACCAAACTCCATTTTTGGCCTTACATTACACCACGCTCCTTGAACATAAATACATCATGGAGCATGCCCTTACCGCCCTTGGCCACTAGGGGCTGCCACCACGACAGTCCCTTTTAATAATAGTTTATGGACCTTTCCTCCAGGAACTTGTCCAAACCTTTTTTAAACCCAGCTACACTAACAGCTTTTACTACATCCACCGGTAACAAATTCCAGAGTTTAATTACACATTGAGTGAAAAAATATTTTCTCTTATTAGTCTTAAATAGATTACATTCTATTTGCATTCTATTTGCTCTCTTGGCTGCTGCTGCACACTGGGTGGTTTCAACGTGATATCCACGATGACGCCTAAATCGTTTTCCTGGGTGGTAGTTCCTAACATAGAACCTTGCATCGTGTAACCATAGTTTGGGTTGTTCTTTCCTAGGTACGTCAGAGACTCTTGGCAAAACTAAAAAGTCATGGGATAGGAGGCAGTGTACTATTGTGGTTCAGGAACTGGTTAAAAGATAGAAAGCAGAGGGTAGGGCTAAATGGCCAATTTTCCCAATGGAGAAAGGAGAATAGTAGAGTACCCCAGGGATGCTTTTTAACATATTCATAAATGACCTGAAAATGGGAATAACGAGTGAGGTTATCAAATTTGCAGATGACACAAAACTATTTAAAGTTGTTAAAACCCATGAGGATTGTGGAAAATTGCAAGAGGATCTTGATAAATTGGAAGACTGGGCATCAAAATGGCAGATGAAATTTAATGTGGACAAGGGCAAAGTTATGCACCTAGAGAAGAACAAAACAAACTATGGTTACATGATTCAAGGTTCCACATTAGGAACCACCACCCAGGAAAAAGATTTAGGCGTCATTGTGGATACCATGTTAAAACCCTCGGCCCAGTGTGCAGCGGCAGCCAAGAGAGCAAATAGAATGCTAGGTATCATAAGGAAAGGAATGGAAAATAAAACAAAAGATATTAAAATGCCTCTGTATCGTTCCATGGTAAGACCACACCTTGAATATTGTGTGCAGTTCTGGTCGCCGTATCTTAAAAAGGATATAGCGATATTAGAAAAGGTTCAGAGAAGAGCCACCAAAATGGTAAAGGGGATGGAAGGATACTCCTATGAAGAAAGGCGAAAAAGGTTAGGGCTCTTTAACCTAGAAAAGAGACGGCTGTGGGGAGATATGATAGACGTCTATAAATTAATGAACGGAGTGGTACGGGTAAACGTAGATCGATTGCTTACGTTATCAGAATATAGAAAGACTAGGGGACATGCAAAGAAGCTACAGGGTAAACTATTTAAGACTAATAAAAAAAAATATTTTTTCACTCAACGTGTAATCAAACTCTGGAATTTGTTACCGGAGGATGTAGTAAAGGCTGTTAGTGTAGCTGGGTTTAAAAAATGTTTGGACAAGTTCCTGGAGGAAAGGTCCATAAACCATTATTAAGAAGGGACCCAGGATATCAATGCTTGACCCAGTACAAGCATTGTGGAACCTCTGTCTTTTGGGGAAACTGCTAGGTACATATCGCCTAGATTGGCCACTGTTGGAAACAGGATACTGGGCTTGATGGACCTTAGTATGACCCAGTATGGCATATCTTATGTTCTTATGTTCTTAAGTCAAGCTCATAGCCAAATCGCATCTCCACTTTAGACCTCTCTCAACTGAAAGCACAGACGGAACTGACACCCTCACTATAACGAACAATCAACTAACCATTCTCTTCACCTATGGAACACCAGCCACCTGAACCACAGACTTCTCTAACATACTGGAAAAGGTACTGATTAACACCAAAACCAACAAGAACCTTCTCATCTTAGGAGGCTTCAATCTCCCCTCACTGCAGCCAAAAAATGTTGATTCATTCCTTGAACCCATGGTGGCATGGACCTCACCCAGATCATACTGTCCCCTACACATGACAAGGGCGACACCCTTGATCTAATCTTCATCACGAACCTCCCAACACACACAGGTCCCACCATTCAATACGAACACACCCAGTGCCTTGGTTGGACCACAGACTAATTAGCTTCGCCCTTCCCCTCAATCCCCCAATATCCCATACCTCATACCAGCAAGCAAATCACCGCTTCAAACAATTCAACAAAGACAGTTTTCTAGAAGACATCTTGTCAAAGCTTGAAACTGAATCAGATAATCCCAATATGTACACAACCAACTGGAACCTCAATATTGGAAAAGCAGCACCCATAATGACCAATCCACCCCGAATAACCAATAAACACCCCAAAACCCCACGGTACATCCACAACCTATGACAGTTTAAAATCCAACTATGAAGACTGGAAGAGATGTGGCACAAAACAGCCCTCAGCAAAGACCACAGTGAGGGAGGAGTGGCCTAGTGGTTGGGGCAAGTTACCTCAGGCTGGAAGGTCAGGTGTTGAAATCCCACTAGAGGACAGCAACCTTGGGCCAGAAGGACTGGGGTTTCTAGTCCCACAGGTGCTCCTTGTGGTCTTGGGCAAGCCACTTAACCCTCCATTGCTTATGTTCCCTGTAAATAGTTATCTCCATGTTATAATGCCCTGTTCAATGTAATTTCAGTTTGTTCAATGTAAAAACCACCTTGATATCATGAAAGGCAGTATATAAGAAATGTTAAAAAATAAATAAACTATCTGAATCTGCTCTATGACTACCATACAGCCACAGACAAAGTCAAGTGTGATTATCACACTAAACTTGTCAACACCTCCATCAGTCACCCAAGAGAACTATTCAACCTCATCAAACAGCTCGCAGGACCCCCTACCTACCCCAGCATAGCTCCCATCATCAACCATTAGCAGCTGGCCGCACACTACAAGCAACTCCACCTGCAACCCAATCCCACCCAACATCCCTATCCTACTCTCTGGTCTTCCTTTAACACAATTACCAGGGAAAATGCTGAAACCATCTTAACGGCACTCAGCTGGATCAAAGCAGAAAAAACATAATTCAACCCCTTATTCACTAGAATCACCCAAGCAGCACTCCAGCAAGGATGAATGCCTGAATGCCTCAAAGTCTTATCCATTTGCCCCACTCTAAAGAATCAACCCATCTGCCTCTGCCTCTTACAGACCCATCGCCAGCCTTCCTTTCCTAGCAAAAATCATTGAGAAAACCATCAAATAGCAACTCCAGGACCACATTGACAAAAGCTTTCTCCTCAACCCCCAGCAACATGGATTCCGACCCCTTCAAGGAGTAGAAATACTGATGACCTCCCTCATCAGCAATCTAATAAAAGGCATGCAAGACCCAACTATCCCGCTTCCCCCTCCAAGGCAGGATCATGCCACAGACCAGCTTTATAAGGAAGCACACTGCAGAACAAAAGCCTCTTCAGCCTTTGAACACTCCTGCTCTTCACCGGACACAATCCAGCATTGGGGGTAGAAGCGGGAGCTGCAAGCCCCTCCCACTGCCCCCTACAAGGCAAGATTGTGCCACAGACCACCTTTAAAAGGAAGCACGCCTCCAGGTGTGCCTGAGCCTGGCAGGTCTGCCCCTGAGAACCTCTCCAGATGGCCCTTTGGTGTGGCCTTTAGGTGGGGCACTTAGACACAAATAAACACATTAAATCGACATTCCCCAGGTAAAATGAACCTCCTATTCACCTCAGCCAGCTGTTTGGAGACCGTTGCAGTGTGGGGTCCTTCCCTCTTTTCTGAGCTGCGATACTCAGAGAGAGGAGATCCAATCAAAGCTACAAATGAGTGATCTTCAAGCACACCAAGCTCATCCCCACATGCCTCCAGGACAGAGTAACTGCCTTTAAATTCCAGCAAGCTACGGGGGGAATCCCTCTCTCAAGCAGGCACCGGGGCAGCAGCAGCAGCACCAACACCACCAAAGTCCTGAGGGAGAGGAAACCCATTTCTGCTCTCTACCAACAGCAGCTTGATCCAGCATCAAGGTGAGCAAAAGCCATACGATTCTCCGGATTCCTCTCCCCCAAAGACTTCCCTGAACAGCACGTGCTCCCTAGCTCCGCCTCTCTCATCAGCTACCATCATAGGTGGAGAGCTTTAAATTCCAGCGAGCTACTGGCGTGCCCATGCCTGAGGGCCTCGCCAGAGGGCCCTTTGGCATGGCCCTTAGGCAAGGAACAGGTGAAAACGCTACTGAAATTATCCTCACCTCCTGCGATAGCACCCTCTTCAACACGAAAACTTCGAAACGTCCACACATAAGAGAAGATACTGATTAGGACTACTCCACAAAGCTCAATGGTAACCATTTTGTTCATTTTCAGCATAACCTTTGCTGTATCATTCACAATCACTCTCTTGGAGTGTCACTTGAGGTGTCAATCTCGCGAGGGCCGGGAAAAGGTGGGTCGGAGAAGCCTGTGAGTGGGGCTGGTATTGCCCTTCACTCTCTTTCATCGTTGGCGCCAGTTGGAACCGAGTGCACAGGGAAGTTCGCTTCGTCTGTGCAACGCACAGCTTCTTCTTTACTGCCTGTGGAGATGGAGAATGCGACAGCGTCTACTATCATATCATACCCAGCAGAGAGCTTGTAGTTTAAATTAATAGTCACTCAGGGCCTAGTATCAGCAAAGTACTTTTAGTTTAAATTTAAAACACAGGAGGTGTTCCAAGATGGCGGATGCAGTCGTTACCATGTGAGCGCGTCCTTGTTTTTTCATGGGGAAGAAGCACAAGGGAAAAGTTGGGCAGGTGCCTTCGCAGCCCACTCTTACCTCTACGCTGCTTGCCCCTGTTTTGGGTCCGCTGGACACATATTTGGTTCGTGCCTCACGGTATCCAGGCGCTACTGGTGGAGAAAACCGATAGGCAGGATCATCGGAGCTGGACGGCTCGGTGGCAGCCTCGGTGTCATCTTCCTCCCCAGGTGTGAGCCCGGCACCAAAGGTTTTTCGAAGCGGCTCACTGCCGGAAGGCTGCCTGGAGATTCCCTCTCTTGGAGTGTCAGTTGAGGTGTCAATCTCGTGAGGGCCGGGAAAAGGTGGGTCGGAGAAGCCTGTGAGTGGGGCTGGTATTGCCCTTCACTCTCTTTCATCGTTGGCACCAGTTGGAACCGAGTGCACAGGGAAGTTCGCTTCGTCTGTGCAACATACAGCTTCTTCTTTACTGCCTGTGGAGATGGAGAATGCGACAGCGTCTACTACGGGTGGAGCTTTTGTTCTTCAACGCCCTACAAATTTCACTTTGGAATCGATTTGGAGTGCTATTGTGTCTCTTGGAGAAGTCTTGCTTCCGCAGGTTACATCTATATCTACTACAGTACAATCTACGATAGAATCTGCATCTGAACTGGAGAAGAAGGTTTCCAGTATCTCTATTGAATCAGAAGTTGAACGGAGGAGAGTTACCATCTTAGAGGATCAAGTGGATGTCTTTAAAAGGAACTTTTTGTCAGTGCAAGTAAAATTAGAACAATTAGATAATCTTTCTCGTGTTAATAATCTTAGAGTTGTTAATTTTCCTAAAGTAACTTCTATTTCTGCTAGGGACATGTTTAAAGAATATTTGCTTGAGACATTGGGGGTCTCTCCTGACCTAATGCCACCTTTGGTAAAAATATATTATCTTCCTAAAGCTAGACATGTTTCTTCTGGGGCTAATTCGGGTGGTGGTTTAGTACAAGGGGATGCTCTCAATGTAACAGACCTCTTAGAAAACTCTGGTCTTGAATCCCAAGTGCCTTCTACCCTATTAATAATGTTTGCACTGTTATCGGATAAAGAGTGGATGTTAAAAATTTTTTTCCAAAAAAGGAAGCTCCTGTTCCGGGGTTTAGCTGTTCGTATATATCCAGATCTTTCAAGGGACACCCAGAAACGGCGCAGAGAGTTTTTACTGCTCCGTCCTGGAATTTTGCAGTTGGGCGGGTTGTTTTTCCTCAAACACCCATGCAAATGTTTGATTAAATATCATTCTGTTTCCTATATATTTTTTGAGCCCTCCTAATTGGTTGCCTTTATAAATGCTAGGCGTTTAGAAGCTTCTATTGATTCCTCTTAGAGCTCATAAAATTGGTATTCGTCTGGATTTCAATTTCTATCCATTTCTTGTATGTATCGAATTATTTTGTTATGGAATGTTTCTCCCCCTCTTTTGTGGACTAGGGAGGGTTAGCACTGTAATGATTATTTTAGTTTTCTTATGGATTTTTGACATTGTGTGAGGTATCTTGGTTTAAGATATTTTCTTGTGCTGCCCTGTTTCTTTGAGAAGGGTTTTTGTTTGAACCTTCTTAAATTTATTGTAAAATTGCATAAATATATAATACAAAAATAATAAATTTAAAACACAGAAGAGAGCTTTCTGGTTTAATTTAGAACCCAGCAGAGAGCTTGTAGTTTAAATTTACTCAGCATTGTAACCCTCAAATTACCGTTTTTATTATATACAATTTAATGTTCACTGTAATTTCAATTATTTGAATAAGTTTCAATGTAATGTTCAAGTTTTGTTCTATGTAAACCGCTTTGATTTTTCTGAAAGGCGGTATATAAAACCGTTCAATAAATAAATAAATAAATGTAATAGTCACTCAGGGCCTAGCATCAGCAAAGTACTTTTAGTTTAAATTTAAAACACAGAAGAGAGCTTTCTGGTTAAATTTAGAACCCAGCAGAGAGCTTGTAGTTTAAATTTCATAATAAGTTAGAGCCTAGCAGCAGCAAAGAGCTATAATTTAAAATTTAAAATCAAATAAGAATATAGCTTACCTCAGCAGCACAGGACAGGGTACTGTGTAGCAGCCCTCTTTTAATAAGTGTTATTTCCCTCCCTCCCTCCCTCCCTCCCCACACCCACCCACCCCTGGGATAATCGTAGCTTTATAGGTACTTACACATCTTAAAAGACAGGGGGTGCTCTCAGGTGCAGCTCGTTACCCAAATCAGTCATACACTAAGGACCTGAGATTAATTAAGCTTCAGGTGAATAAGTTATATTAAATGTATTAGGTACAGTTTATTAGTATAAATATCCATAGCAACCCTTAGGAAGTAAAGAACTTAAAGATCTAAACAAAAACTTAAAACTAGAGATGCAGACAGCAGTCCAGCAGTGAGATGGGGGCTTTCCAGTCTCTTGCATTGAGTGTCACATGTATGATTTTCTCCCAGTTGGTGAGAGGTCTTACGTGTGCACTAGGTGCAAGGAGCTCTTTGCTCTCAGGGAACAAGTCAGTTCTCTAGAGGCTAGAGTAGCAGACTTGTAAAACATAGAAAGACAGAGAGGTACATAGACGAGACCTACAGGGATATAGTCCTGAAGTCCCACGTCCAGTCTGGCAGCATCCCTGTTGCCATGGAGGAGAGAGGTCACGTGACAGGAGAGCATCACCCTGCTGTGGCAGGAAGTGATCCTGTAACTAGGACCTGTCCTCCAGGTGATGTAAAACCCTCTCGCACCGAGGAAGTTTCTCCAGGGCCATGTGCCCATGAGGGAAGGGTTAGGACAGCCGTTATAGTTGATGATTCGATCATTAGGCATATAGATAGCTGAGTGGCTGGTGGACGTGAGGATCGCCTGGTAACATGCCTGCCTGTTGCGAAGGTAGCGGACCTCACGCGCCACCTACATAAGATCTTAGATAGTACTGGGGAGGAGTCTGCTGTCTTGGTACATGTCTGAACCAATGACATAGGAAAATATGGTAGGGAGGTTCTGGAGGCTAAATTTAGGCTTTTAGGTAGGAATTTCAAATCCAGAACTTCCAGGGTAGCGTTCTCCGAAATGCTTCCCGTTCCACGTGCAGGATCCAAAAGGCAGGCAGAGCTCCGGAGTCTCAATGCATGGATGAGACAATGGTGCAGAGATGAGGGTTTTGGATTTGTTAGGAACTGGGGAACATTCTGGGGAAAGGAGAGGCTCTTCCTAAGGAATGGGTTTCACCTTAACCGGGATGGAACCAAGCTGCTGGCATTAACCTTTAAAAAGGAGATAGAGCAGCTTTTAAACTAGATAATAGGGGAAAGCCGACATTCGCCCAAGAGCGGATGGTTCAGAAGAATGTATCCTTGAAGGATACTACCAAAAGCAGAGAGGTTCCAAAAAAGAGTGAAGTAGCCCAAATGCCCTCAAGTATGGAGCAGACAGAGCTTAAAGATCCCAAATTACCCATGTCTATCAACAGCCAAACTAATATGAATAAAATACAGTCTCTAAAATGCTTGTATGCAAATGCTAGAAGTCTAAAAAATAAGATGGGAGAGTTAGAATATATAGCACTAAATGAGAGGTTAGATATGATTGGGATATCAGAGACATGGTGGAAGGAGGACAACCAGTGGGACACTGTGATACCTGGATACAAACTATATCATAATGATAGAGCTGATCAAATTGGTGGAGGGGTTGCGCTCTATGTTAGAGAGGGCATTGAGTCAGAAAGGATTAAAGTTTTGCAGGAAACAAAATTTGCTGTAGAATCTCTATGGATTGAAATTCCATGTAAAAAGGGGAAGGCGATGGCAGTGGGGGTGTACTATCAACCGCCTGGCCAGAATGAACAAATGGATGATGAAATGCTCAAAGAAATCAAGGAAACTAACAAATGTTATAGAGCAGTAATAATAATGGGTGATTTCAATTACCCCGGTATCGACTGGGTCAGTGTCACGGCAGGACATGCTAGGGAGATAAAGTTCCTAGATGACATAAATGATTGCTTCTTGGAGCAGCTGGTTCATGAACCGACCAGAGAGGAAGCCATATTAGACCTAGTCCTTAGTGGAACACCAGATCTAGTGCAAGAGATAAGGGTGTTGGGGCCACATGGCAATAGTGATCATAGCATGATCACCTTTGATTTAATTAATGGAGGAGGGATAGTAAGGAAATCCACAGTACTACCTTTTAACTTTCGAAAGGGAGATTATGATAAAATGAGGTAAATAGTTAAGAAAAAACTAAAAGAAGCAGTTGCAAAGGTTAAAGACTTACATCAAGCTTGGGTGTTGTTGAAAAATACTATCTTGGAAGCCCAGACCCAACTGTATTCCACGCTTTAAGAAAAGTGGAAGGAAGTCCAAAAAACTGCCAGCATGGTTTAAAGGGGAGGTCAGAGAGGCTGTTGTTGCCAAAAAAGCATCTTTCAGGAAATTGAAAAAAGAGCCAAATGACGAAACCTGGAAACAGCACAAGCACTGGCAAGTTAGATGCAAGGCATTGATAAAGCAGGCAAAGGGAGAATTTGAGAAGAAGCTTGCTGCGGAAGCAAAAACGCGAAATAAAGATTTTTTGAAGTACATTCGTAGCAAAAAACCTGTGAGAGAGTCAGTTGGTCCATTAGATGATAGAGGAGTTAAAGGGGCACTAAGAGGCGAAAAGGCGATAGCGGAGACACTGAATGAATTCTTTGCTTCGGTCTTTACTGAGGAAGATGTAGGGATGTTACCCATGACTGAAGTGGTATTTAAAGGTGCAGAAGAATTGAAGGAAATATCGATACATTGGGAAGATGTATTACAACTATTAGATAAACTGAAGAGTAGCAAATCACCTGGGTGGTGAACGCTGTGAGACACCAGACCTGAAACACACTCCACAGACATCAGAGAGGTTGGTATGATACAGCTCAATGAGCAGATTGTGCTTAACTTAGGAATTTCTATCTGCCAGTAATCATAGCAACCTCTTGATATATGTGTAGCGTATTCCCAGGTTTAGGGTGGCATTGCTAGGGTATGTAAGTGCTAGTATTGGGAGATGCACACAGGGCCCAACATCCTACCTCTCCAGGAGGCTTTGGATACTGGAGCCGGTGGGTGCATGTGTTTCTGCCCCTGTTGGCCGCTGCTCTAGGGCAGAGGTTCACAACTCCATTCCTGGTGGGCCAAACACTGTTCGGGTTTTTGTGCTGTCCCTAATGAATATGCATGAGATACATCTGCATACCTTGGGGGCAGCACATAGAAATGCAGCATAGACATCTGTATTAGAGACAGCATGAAACCTGAATGGTGTTTGGCCCTCCAAGACTGCAGTTGGGGAACTCTGCCCTAGGTATTGCGCATGTTTATGGTATCTGTGCTCTGTAGGGTAAAATATAGGCTTTTAAGGCATGTTTATGATCTCCAGGAACAAGCAGGAATGTAGTCTTCACATATGGGTATCGTCGGTACCGACAGAGCCTGCGCGAGAACGCTCCCCAGTGTCCAATTAGGAAGCTTTTGGGAGCATCCCACAGCGCCTGCGTGCTGCCTTCCTGCCTTTCCCAACTGCCTCTCTCCAGTTCTTCATTTTCCGCGGAGCCAGCAGGTTGTGTTCCTGTCACCGCAGAAAAAGTTTTTCCTCGACGGTACCGCCGGTTCTTCTTTCTTTCTTTAAAAAAAAAAAAAAAAAATATATATATTCTTTTTCTCCAAACTTTTCTTTTCCAGGTGCACGTGCCATTTTGGGCCTTAGGCCCAAAATTTCCTCCATCATGGAGAAACCTGCCTCGAGTTTTAAAAAGTGCACCAAGTGTGGTGGTACCATCTCCCTCACCGACACCCACGAGTGGTGTCTTAAATGTTTAGGTCCTGACCACTCCATCTCCGAGTGTATGGCTTGTGCCATGATGTCCAAGAGGGGTCGACAAAACCGAGCTGCCAAGCTCAGCGCCCTTTTTCCCTCCGATGCAGCTTCGGTGGCATCAACGTCTTCCAGGGCTTCGTCTTCCTCCCATGGATCTCAGGTAACTAAACATAAGTCCAGCTGGTCCTCAAAGGGTAGATCTCCTTCTAAGCATCGAGATGTCTCTGGCGTTGCCCTTGAGGGTTCTGTACCAGCAAAATTGCCCCAGCGGGAGGCAATGTTACCTCTAATTTTCTGTAGGCTGTGTGCGCATAAAATATCAGCTGTGTGCAGCTTTTGAAGGAAGGTTAAATTTTTGTGCGCCACATAACGACACTCGGAGTTATATACTTTAAATTTCGACTACACATCAGAATACAGTATGTACACCACACTGATTTTATTCAAATTAAATGAAAATAGACGATTACTAAATTAAGCGGGAAATTTCTAGTAATTACAATCATAACTTTTAAATTTTAATACGTCTGTGTTTTCTATCAGAATCAGAGCCGTAATTTGTGTGCGCTCTGTTGTAAAGTATGTGCGCTCGCTTGGCGAGGTGTGTGCGCGCGCACACGCGCACAGCTTTGAGGGAACAGTGGCGGGAGGCTTCGGCTTCCAAAGCATTATCGGGGTTCCAGGACGTTCTCGAGGCCTTGACCTCGGCAGAACTACTGGTGCCATGCTCTGGGGTACCGGCTGCGTCCGGTACCGATACCCAGGCATTGGCAGCGTCGATAGACCAGAGGTTCCTGGCTATTGAACGCAGTCTGGCGGCTCTCCTTGTGGCATCGACGCCCTCAGAACTGTGTCAGACAGTTCACTCGGTACCGGCACCGATGCCGGTACCAGAATCGGTACAAGTACCGATAGCATCGACATCGACATCGGTGTCTGCTTTGCCGGCACCCAGTCATGCGATGCCTTCCGGTACCAATACCCTGGTACCGATTCCCCCTGGTACCGACTTTGGTTGGTACGGGTATCGGGCTCTTCAAGAGCATCCGGACAGAATGTACTTCGAATCCTCAGAGGACTCTGAGGATTCTGACAGCTCTGTCGGTTCCGGAATACTTCTCCCGGAGGAGCCTTCCTCTCCTAAACGTAGGATGTCTCCTCCAGAAGATATCTCCTTTCAGGACTTTATCAGGGAGGAGGCTCGTGGTTTGTCCATTACTGTGACTCCTGAAACAGAGCCCAGAGCTAAGGAGTTGGAGATTTTACAATATCCCAAAGCTCCTAAGGAGGCAGCTACCTTGCCTATCCTTGAGATTTTACATGATCTCATGTTGAGAATGTGGGAGACACCTCTCACCACCTCTCCTCACTCTCGCAGACTGGATACCATGTATCGAGTCCCTCCTTGTCCTGGATTCCAGAAAACTCAGCTTCCTCACCACTCTACTGTAGTAGAATCAGCTATGAGAAGGATCAGGAGTGCAAAGAGGCATGCCTGTAATCCTCCAGGATGTGAGTGTAGAACTTTGGATGCCTTTGGACGTTGTACTTTCCAGGCTTCCATGCTTTCTGCCAGGATCAGTTCCTATATTTTATATATGGGAATGTTCCTTAAAGAAGTCACAGGTGATTTAGAGGTTTTGAGCCCTCTTCTTCCTGAGGATAGAAGGCAGGATTTTCTCACACTGGTCAAACGTGCCCAGGATGTTTCTAAGTTTGTCAACCGTGCAGCTTTTGACTGTTTTGAGTGCATAAGGACAACCTCTGCCATTGCCATAGGCGCACGTAGAATTGCCTGGCTCCAGGCATCCAATTTGGAGCTCTGGGTACAGGACAAACTGGGCAATATCCCTTGTACAGGTGAGAATCTATTTGGCAAAAATTGGAAAGAAAAAGCCAATGAATTAGATGCTGACAACTCCACTTTGGATAGGCTATCCAAAGCCACAGTTGATCCTGTGAGAAAGGCTACTTGAAAGATTTCTTTCTTCTCAAAAAAGAAGAGGTTTATCCCTCTTATTCCCAGCAGGGACGTTCTGCAGGTCAGCCTGCCTGAAAGGGTCAGCAACCACCTAAGCAAAGGAAAGCAAAGACTGCTAAGCCTCAACCGTCTCAGCAGTCTCGGCCTCCACAAGGCCTTTGACTTTCATCTAGAGAACTTAGCCTTCCTGGCCCTCAATGGACCAGAGCCTTCCACCATTCCAGGAAGGTTATGTCACTTTGCCCCCAGGTGGGAGCAGATAACAGCAGAGCATTGGACACTCTCCATTATAAGAGAGGGGTACAAGCTGCACTTTCTGTGCATGCCCCCTCCCACCATGGTAAGACGGTTCAATTCTCAGACCTCTCTCATCAACCTGTTAGATCAAGAGGTCACTATGCTTCTTTCCCAAGGGGCAATAGAAGAAGTACCCATTCATCAACAGGGTACAGGGTTTTACTCCCCCTATTTCCTTATCCCAAAGAAAACAGGGGGATACAGACCTATTCTGGACCTCAGAGAATTGAACAAATTCCTGTTCAAAGAGAAATTCAAGATGATTTCTCTAGGAACTCTGCTGCCATACCTTCAGAGTCAGGATTGGCTTTGTTCTCTAGATCTCAAGGATGCATACACCCATGTTCTCATCCTTCCAACTCACAGAAAGTTCCTTCGGTTCCTTTTTCAAGGAAAGCACTACCAATACAGGGTGCTTTCACGAAATGCATGGCTGTGGTAGCAGCATTTCTCCGCACTATAGGGATATTCGTCTTCCCCTACTTAGACGACTGGCTCATTTGAGCCCCATCAGAGTCAGAGGCCAGGACTTCTCTATCTTGCACAATGCGTATCCTTCAGTATTTGGGTCTGGTCATAAACATCCCAAAATCCAGTCTAACTCCCACTCAGTCTCTAGAGTTCATAGGAGCTTTGCTGGATACCAGAAAAGCAAGGGCCTATCTTCCCCAGGCCCGTTGCTTTCACATGGTGCAGTTACCTTCTCAAGCAGTGCTAAAACTTCATCTCATTGCCCGAGAAATGCTACAGCTACTAGGCCACATGGCATCTACTGTGCATATGGTTCCTTATGCTCGCCTCCATATGAGAGTAGCCCAGTGGACTTTATCCATTCAGTGGACCCAGGCATCAGGATGCCTGTTAGACAAAATAGCAAACACAAATCACCATATTTTGTCCCTCCAATGTTGGCAGTACACTCAGAACCTGTTGCTGGGGTCCCTATTTCAACAACCCTTACCCCAGGCAACTCTCACAACGGATGCTTCACCAATGGGTTGGGGAGCTCATCTGCAAGACTTCTCCACCCAAGGCACTTGGACTCCACAGGAGACTCATCTACATATCAGTCTCTTGGAGCTCAGAGCAATCTTCCTTGCTCTTCAAGTGTTCCACACCCTGCTCAGCTACAAGACAGTCCTCATTCATACGGACAATCAAGTAGCCATGTTCTATGTGAACAAACAGGGGGGAACAGGCTCTCTTTGCAGCGAAGCTTTGCGACTATGGGCCCTCGCCAGAGAGCATCAGATTCATCTCCTGGCAGTGTATCTTCCAGGCATACAAAACTCTTGGGCAGACATACTCAGTCGAGTTCTGCTTCCACACGAATGGTCTCTACATGCAGACCAGGTGGCCAAGATTTCTCATATTTGGGGAATCCTGGACATAGACCTCTTTGCAAGTCTGTTGAATGCCAAACTTCCCCGGTTCTGTTCCAGAATTCCGGCTCAGGGCTCTTAGGCCAGGGATGCTTTCCTCCTTCACTGGGGTCAAGACTTCCTTTATGCCTTTCCACCCATTCCCCTAATTCCCAAAACCCTGTTCAAACTTCAGAGAGACAGAGGCCTTATGATTCTCATAGCTCCACATTGGCCACAGCAAGTGTGGTACCCTCTGCTTCTACATCTCTCTCAAGCTCCCTCCCTGGAGTTAGGATCTGCTCCAGATCTCCTGTCCCAGGAGGACGGAATGTTATGGCATCCCAATCCCCAGTCTTTGCATCTTAGGGCTTGGTTGCTGAAGGCCTAGATCTTCATGATCTTAGCCTCCCTCAGCAAGTAAAGGATATCATTTATGCTTCCAGGAAACCTTCCACAAGACGCTCTTATGCTTTCAAGTGGAAAAGGTTTACCATATGGTGTTCGCAGAAGGGTCTTAACCCCCTTGTGATACCTCTGGAATCATTACTGGAGTATCTCCTTCATTTATCCAGTGCAGGACTTAAAACTAACTCAGTAAGAGTCTATTTGAGTGCTATTGCAGCTTCTTTCAAGCCTCTAAATGGACAACCTATTTCCTCCCATCCTCTTATAGCAAGATTTATGAGAGGCCTCCTTCTAACTAAGCCTCCCATTAGGCCACCACCGGTGGCATGGGACTTAAACCTGGTTGTTGGTCAGCTCATGAAGCCACCTTTTGAACCCTTAGCTACTACCTCATTGAAATTCCTTTCTTGGAAGGTTATCTTTCTCATTGCAATCACATCAGCACGCCACTTCAGTGAGTTGCAGGCATTAGTAGCTAATCCACCTTATACAAGGTTCCATCATGACAAGGTAGTCCTTAGGACTCATCCACACTTTATGCCAAAGGTGGTCTTGCCTTTTCATTTAAACCAAGCGGTCTACCTGCCTGTGTTTTTTCCAAGGCTTCATGCATCTAATGCAGAAAGGAATCTTCATACTTTGGACTATAAAAAAGCTTTAGCCTTTTACTTGCAAAGAACACAGCAACATAGAAAGTCCTCTCAACTCTTTGTTGCTTTTGATCCTTCTCATTTGGGACTTCCAGTCTCCAAGAGAACACTGTCCAACTGGATTGCACAGTGTATTTCCTTTGCCTATCAGAGTAAGAATCTTCCTCTGAGGGCCATGTCACACCTCACAATGTGAGAGCCATGGCAGCTTCAATGGCTCATCTACACTCTGTGTCTATCGACGACATCTGTCGAGCAGCCACTTGGGCCTCGGTTCATACCTTCACAGCCCATTACTGCTTGGACAAGGACTCCCACCGGAATGCCTTGTTTGGTCAGGCTGTTCTCCAACACCTGTTCCATACCTAATCAACTCCTACCCGCCATCCCTGGTTGGATGCCAGAGATCCATGGGGGGAAGTGGAGCCCTTTCACAGGGACACACAACTTCTGGGGTCTGTAAACGGGGGTGCTTGTTGTGAAAATTCCACAATCTTGGCAAAGACAGGAATTTACTTGACTTGCAAAGGATTGTGGGGGTTGTAGTTCAATCACACAAAACTAGCCGTTCAACAAGAATAATGAATTGTAGTTTCTCGAGTGTAAAGCAGAAAACAGATTTTATTTATGGGGTGTTATTCCCTCGCACAGATATGCTTGGTAACATCAACAGGATAATTTCTTCAGGAATTGTATTCAGGAAACAAAACAAATAAGGCAACTGAATTACTTATGCAACAACTTAGTAACAGAAAAGGAACAGAAAAGGTCTTTCTTCTAGCCCCTGCTATTAAACTTTCTTAGCAGTGCTGGAATGAAAAATAAACCCAAAAGGAAAATTCTCTTTATCAAAAAAAAACAACTTTCTTCCTTTCACACACTGAAGAAGTTTTCTTTCCAAAGTCCCACGTGCACTTGTGCCTTGCTCTAATCACAGGTGCTTAACCAGCTGCAAACCATTGCTGGTCCACTCTCCACGTGGTTCCAACTTTCCCCAAAGCTTTCTCTCAAAGAAACTTTTCTGGGAAGCTAAAAAAAACAGTACCTTTTGGTGTTTGATGCTTAACTGAGGATTATTTTAGAACAGCAGCCTAGAAAGAGAGCAATCCATGCATCCACTTTCTCATTTGATATTTCCCCTTGCTCTTGAAATATCATGGGATCACTTTCATACACTGGCTCAGAGGAATTCTCTAACTGATCTCTACCAGGATAGAACCTGTTTCCCTGCTGTCTTCCTTGTGCAAAGCTAGGGAACAGATCAGAGTTCATACCTGAGATCACGTTGTCATTAGGTTTCCTCTCTGGGTAATTTGGCCAGTAGGTAGCAAAGCTTCTGTGCCCAGCTTTCCAGTCAGAATCTCTGGACTTTAGGTCTCTTTTCCCATACCTCCTTAAATAGGTATTAGAGCTCCTTCTTTCTATAGATGCAGCCGTCTCCTTTACAGGTGCTGTCTGGGGGTTTCTGGCTGTATATCTCCAAGCCTCTGGTTTCTTCCAGTCCAATGAAGAATGCTTGCCCCAGGAATCTCTCCCAGCATACGTACTGCCTTGTGCTCCTTTCTTAGACCTCCTGGACGTCTTGCTGTTCTTCCTTCTGTTCAGGCTCCGTCTCTCCTTCTCTTGCCGTCTTTGCCACCATTGCTCTTGCTCTTCTTGCTCTTGCTGTCTGTCTGAAGAATTTCTTCTAGTTTTAAAGTGCCTAGATGGACACGCCACTCTAGCACAGTCCAGGTGTTCTGAATCAAGCCCTGCCCTAGGAGATGGGTGATTAGGGACTACATCATTGCTCCTCTGATTAGGCACATGTTTCCCTATTCCAGCTCTCCTAGAGGCTTTCTGTAAACCAGTGCATTCTGGTCTGGTAGTCTGTTTGGTAAACACTCTGTTTTAGTGCTTTTACCAGCCAGCACAGGTTGCTTATTCAGAGCCAGTTCACCTCTTGTATTATTTCCTCCTGAACTATGATATGCTTCCTTATCACAGGTCTCTCCCTGGCATCTAAAGCTAGGGAGTCCCCATATGTGAAGACTACATTCCTGCTTGTTCCTGGAGATAGCATAGTTACTCACCTGCAACAGGTGATCTCCGGGAACAGCAGGAATTTAGTCTTCACAACCCACCCACCTCCCCTAGGAGTTGTATCTCTCTATCTATCTCTTTCTCTTTCCCTCTCTTTCTTTCAGCTTTAAACTCATCTGGAGAGAGGCAGTTGGTAAAGGCGGGAAGGCAGCATGCAGGTGCTGTGGGATGCTCCCAAAAGCTTCCTAATTGGACGCTGGGGAGCATTCCCACGCAGGCTCCGTCAGTACCGACGATACCCATATGTGAAGACTAAATTCCGACTGTTCCCGGAGATCACCTGTTACAGGTGAGTAACTATGCTTTATCTGCAATAAAGGTTCCCTCTTTATTACCACATTTTAGTAGTGGGTAAAATATGGGGACTGGGTTGGCAGGAACCACAGCTAGGACTTGAACCTGTGACCTTCCACTCCTGAACACACTGGCTGTGTGTACTGCACCACCGTGTTGCCACAGAGATAGTGCAGTCCCTGGGGATACCATGACTGTTCGTCAGATAGGGCCTGTCTGTTGCAATGCATGGCACCCACCTACACAGGGCTAGGCCATGGTTTGCTGTGGGCAGCTGCCACTGCCCCCTCCACTGCCAGTACCCCTCTGCCACCATGCTGACATGCCCTTCTGCTTGTGGTGCTGGTGGTGCGCAGTTGCAGGCCATCCAGTGTGCCGGTAGGCGGCTGCCTATGGTGCGGGTTCTGGGGTAGGGGTGCCCGCATAGATGTCCACGCTTCCCCTCAGCACCGCCTGCCAATGTTCTGTGCCCTTGGGGGTACCTGCTGGGTACTATCCCCTGTGACACTGTGGGAAACACACTCGTGTCCATGTTGGGCTCTCATCAGTTGCTGTCTGGCTGCTCTACTGTTGCAGCATTCCTATGGGCCACCTAGGCATCACCCTGGGCCACACTGTGGCCCTGCTGCACCACAGCATGTGCCGCCTGCAGCCCTCTGTATCCCCTTTTCCAGCATCTGCCCAGTTGCCCATTCCGACATGCCCACCCTGCTGTTGCAGAACATGTGCACGCCATAGAAAACCTGTCCAATAACAAGGAGAAACCGTGATCAGCGTTATTTCACTGTGGGATCATTCACCTTGTATGGGGACAGAGCATAGACCCTTCCAAAATTAATATCCTTTTTTTGGAGCTTTCTCGGTAGTGTTTTTTGATGTTTCCCATTCATATCACTATTGGCCAGCTTGGTTATGTTTGTTTTACATTTTGTTCAGGTCATTTTCAGTGTTTATTTGCCCTTTTGTTCTGTGCACATGTATCACACTTATCACTTTTTGTAGGTTTCCCTGGCTTTGCTGTACATTGCTGACTGAAATGGTTTCTCTCTCCTGCAATTGTGTGCTAACGCCTGGTTTTCAGTTGCGTTAGGAATCAGCCCTTAATTCCTCCGCGTTAGTGTGAAAGGGGCCTCTCCCCGCCCACTCCCTGCCCATTGACCCCTTCTCCCCGCCCTCTCTCCACACTTTTTTGCACTTAACGCGGCTGGGAACGTTAAGGCGCTGCTGCTGCTACGTTAACGCAGTTTAGTAAACATGCCCCATAGTATGAAAACATAAAACAAATACCATCATAAGCCCTTGAATAAAATCATTTCATAAAACTACATAAAAATATCATAAAAATGAAATGCAAACCCTCCTCGCACCTCAACCATCCCCCAAATAAAAGGCCCTTCTAAAGTAAAAAGCCTTCATCATCTACTGAAATTGTAAACATTTTTGTAAAAGTCTCAACTCGGAGGGCAGCTGGTCCCATACTAGTGGCCCAGCAACAAACAGAATTTGACTTCAAATATGCACTCAATAAGCTTGAGGAAAAGAGGGACATCGTAATTGCACATTTTCCAGCAATCTTAACCTCTGTGATGGGGAATAAAATTCCCATGGGATTGTCAAAGGTAAAGCTGTCCCTAATTTCAGTACTTTAAAAATCAATTTCCTTAACCTAAAGTGGATCTGCATTTCAAATAGAAAAAAATGAAGTCCTCCAAATAGGGAGAGATAGTATGTCATACAGCTTTGCTCCTGTCAGATGAACTGCTGCATTTTGTATTTGTTGTAATGGTTTTAAAGATGCTGCAGAAATCCAAATAAAATAGTATTGCACAAATCTAAAGAGAGACCACCACATACTGTATTACATACAGTCCTAAAATCTCTCAGATCCAAATAGCTCTTTAACTGCTGCACTAAACGCAATTTATAGAAAGATTTTATGATGAATTCCCTAACATACAGTAAGAGCAGAATGACAGTTGGGCATCCCACCAAAATTCCCAAATAACAGGTCTGTTTAGCTATGGCAACCTTATGTGCTTCAATATTGGCCGTATCAGGTAACTGTAGAACAGAATTATGATGAAGAACTAAGATCTTCAAAGAATTCAGCTTTGTGACCATAAACAAAGGGCCACCTATTGAATACAGCTTGTTAAGTTTAAAAGGGCAGCATCAAGATTCTTCAAAAAAAGGAAGCAAAATCATGATGTCATCTGCATATATGAGATATTCAACATTCTGAGAACGAAGCAATTCACATAGAGGATGCAATGTAGATGTTAGGATGACAGTTAAAGAACGTTGGGGAAGACCACGTTTCAGGCTGAACCAGTCAGAAATCTGATAACCTACATTTACTCTTTGTTCTCTATCAGAACTGAAATCCTTTCAGCACTGACTCACTTAGTCCTTGTACATCCAGGTGGTCAAGTACCAATGAAAGGATAATAGAATGAAATACTGCAGAAATATCTAAAATGGCAGCCACTGCACTCTGACGACCGCCTAACAACATCAGCCAACTATCAACCACAGAAGCAATTTCTCAGTGCTCCATCCACTTCGAAATACAAATTGATATTGGTCAAGGGTGGAGCATTGTTCTAAATGGATTTGTAGCTGATCCAAAACAGCATGTTTGATAAGCTTGGCAGACTAGATATCAGGCACAAATTGCTCAAATTAGTTGGGTTCTGCCCATGTTTTTTCAACAATGGGTTTGCAGCTGCCTATTTTAAAATAGGGGGTAGATAATTAGATCTTAAAGAGCCATTGATTAGCTTGGTAATTGATTAGCAAGGTAATAACAATACAAGTACATCACTACATGCTCTAAAAAGGCAAGGTGGAATCAGATCCAGTCTCGAGTAACTGTAGACGTTTGGTGTCATAACTTTTAGACAATTATTTGACATCTCAGTGAACTCATCCCACTCGTTCCTAACAGATTCAACAGAAACCTGGATCTCCAGGAACAAGCAGGAATGAGTCTTCACATATGGGTACGTCGGTACCGACGGAGTCTGCGCGGGAACGCTTCACAGCGTCCAATCAGAAAGCTTTTGGAAGCATCCCAACACGCCTGCGTGCTGCCTTCCCGCCTTCCCAACTGCCTCTCCTCAGTTTTCGTTTTTCCGCGGAGCTGGCAGGACGTCCTCCTGTCACCACAAAAAATTCTTTTATTTTTTAGTTTTCTTGTGGTCGCGGCTGCCTTCCCCGACGCCACTGGTACCACCGGTGTTTCTTTTTTCTTTTCTTGTAAAATTTTTCCTCTTAAGGAATATTTTTTCTTCCTTAGTGTCTCACGGTTTCTCCGGCCTTCTAGGCCTCTCCATTTCCTTCATGGAACCGCCAGCCACTTTCCCCAAGAAATGTACAAACTGTGGCGGTACAACTTTATTTTTAGACACTCACAATTGGTGTCTAACCTGCTTGGGTCCTGACCATTTTCCCTCGGAGCCCTCGGGCAATAGTATTGTGAGAAGTTTTCAACATCGAGTTCCCCTCGACACGCGGTCCCCCTCCAACTTCAGGGCACCGACGATATCTTCTTTTCCACAGGATCAGGTAACCCAAAAACAGTCTGTTAAGACTAGCCAGTCCTCGAGCGGCAGTTCTCATGCACAGCATAGAGATGCCTCCGGCCTTGTCCTCGAGAATCCATTGGCTTCAAAACCCCAGTGGGAGTCTTCGGCCTCCAAAGCCTGTGTGGGGTTTCAGGTTGTTCCTGAGGTTCACCCCTCACAGAACAAACCTGAGCCATGCCCGGTGGTGGCATCCGCTTTGAGCGGTACCGATACCCCGGCATCGGCACTGATGTTGGATGAAACATTAATCACCAAGGATCGTCGTCTGGTGTCCTCGGTACCTACGGGCCCGGTGGATACGCTTCAGACCGACTTTACAGTATCGGTACCGACACCGATACTAATACCGACGTCGGTACCCTCCAGACGTGCATCGATAGTCTCGTTTCCTTCGATGCCGAGTCTGGAATCGATCTCCAGTCTGGAGGACTGGGTACCGACTCGCCTTGGTACCGACTACCGTCGGTACCGAAGGCTCGGTTCCGATACTTCGGATCCGCAACTCTCGGTTCCTCCGATACCATTAGAGTTGCCACCGGCTGGTCTTCGTCTACCGGTATCAGATATGGTACTGAAATCGGTACCGATATCCACATTACCTTTGTTGTCGGAACCTTCCATGCTTCTCTCGTCAGGCTCGCTTCCCTCGATGCCGAGTTTGGAATCAATCCCTAGCATGGACGATCTGTTACCTACTGTCGCTGGTCCTGACCTGCAGTACCAGCGACCACCATCTAAGGATCCCATACTGCACCATTCAGGATCCTCTATTCCAGGGGTCTCAAACTCAAATTGCTTTGAGGGCCAAATGAGGACTTGTAGAGTAACCCGGGGGCCGCACAAGACGCAGGCCTCATTTGCATAAGGGCATCATTTGCATAAATATTTGCATAATGTTACCATACACTAACTTTTAGTAAACATGCCTCTTAATGAGTGTATGGATAAAGAAAGACTAAAAGATTTCTACATTACTATAAACCAGTGCCAACCGCCAGGCACATTAGGAACTACTAGAAACACTGCCCATTTAGAACCCATAGCAAACCTGCCATGTCCTAACAGCACTACCAGGACTCACAAAAGCACCATACCCTAACTATCAAAAGGCAACACTGCAAATATTAAATCAAGACATTTCAGAGAATAACAATACATGACCTACTCGGGAAAGAGAACAAGTGGCAATGTCAAATAGGAATTACATAAACAGAATACCTCAGCTCAGTTACACATGCAGAACATACACCATCACCAAACAAGGAATCACAATTTAGAAACAGGAAGACAATTAAACTGGGAACCCCAAAAGCCAAACTTAGAATGTACAACTCTGTAGAAATAAAACTATAAATTGATTTCCTCTTGTATTAAATAAAGTGCAGACGTTAAAGATGCACATTTCCAAGAGCTGACATATTTCAGTTAATAAATTCAAAATAAAGAGAGATTTTTCTACCTTTTGTGCATTTTTTTTTCAGTTGCAATTGTTCCAGCCACTTTCTTCTGGTTTCTTCGTGTCTTCTGCTAACGCTCCATTGTCTGCTGTCCATTTGTCTTTTCTTCTTTCCTAGTTTTTTTCCATTCTTTCTACATCTGCTTTAACATACTAATCATTCTCCTTTTGCTCTTTCCTCATTCCTATTTCATCCACTCAAATTTTACCCCTCCATCCTCAATCCCCACTTACTCTCCCAATACCCGGCCAATTGTAGATTTTTCTTCCCTCCCACACAAAATATATTTCCCCTCTCCATTTCACTCTCCCAGCCCCATCCCATTCTAATCGTCCCCCAACATCAACTCCCTTTTAGCTCCTGCCCCACCCAGCATCCGTTCCCTTCTAGTCCCGGCATCATCAGCCCATTTCCAGTCCTAGCTCCCTCCCCTCACAGCCCATTTCCTTTCCAAGCCCCCCTTCCCCATCAGCCCATTTCCATTCCAAGCCCCCTTCCACTCAGCCCATTTCCATTCCAAGACCCTGTCCCCATCAGCTATTTGCAGTTCAAGCTCCCCCTTCTACTCGGCCCATTTCCAGTCATAGCCCCCCCCCCCCCTCCACAGCCCTTTTCCTTTCCATGCCCCCCTCCCCATCAGCCCATTTCCATTCCAAGCCCCCTTCCACTCAGCCCATTTCCATTCCAAGACCCTGTTCCCATCAGCTATTTGCAGTTCAAGCTCCCCCTTCTACTCGGCCCATTTCCAGTCCTAGCACCCCCCCCCAGTCCATTACCAGTTCTAGCCCCCCCCCATAGCCCATTATCAGTCCTAAGCCCCCCCAACAGCCCACTTCCAGTCCTAACCCTTCCATCACCCCATCTTCATTCTTAGCCCCCCCCATAACCCCATTTTCAGTCTTAGCCCCCTAATCAGACCACCTCCAGTCCTAACCCCCATCTGTCCATTACCAGTCCTAACCCATCACCCCATTTTCAGTACTATCCCCCCATCACCCGGGGATGGGGGGATAGTACTGGATCTGTTTTCTAAGTCCTCCAGCTTCAACTGCACTTACTCAAACCACTCCTTTTCCTTCCTTTTCATTTCCCTCTCTTCTTGCCATACCTCCAGCAGGTTCTCGTGGTCCCCCATGCGGAATGTCAGCTCTGCCACCTCCTCCTTTATTCCAGCCAGCATCTACCCAGCTCGGTTTTTGCAGAGTGTACCTCAGCCTTCAGCTCCTCTATCCACTCTCGCAGCTCTCTGGTCACCGTTGCCCCTGCTGCTCCATTCCGCTCCTCCTCCGGGCCTCCACTCGCTCTCCCCTCTTTCTCCACGTGTTCTGCCTGCACGTTGTCCATCTGCGCCATTCTCCTTTCCCCCGCAGCTACATTCAGGCCGGCGCACGCATAGTCGCAGATGTCCGTGGCTTTTTTCCGGGTTGCCATTCTCCGGTCCCTCTCTGTCTGCTTTCCTGCACTAGGAGATGCCACAAAACCCCTCTGCAGAGTTTTGTTGCTGTTTTGCTGCAGGCTGGCCCTGGAGCTCTCCACTTAAGCCACCATCGCGGTGGGTGACGTCACTTCCTCCCACCCACCTCTGTTCTAACGGCTGTTGCAGGTGTCGGTAATATGTCGGCAGCAGAAGCCGGGGGGAGGTTTTTGTTTCTTCGGCATCGCGGGCCGCACAAAGGTCTTTCGCGGGCCGCATGCGGCCCGCGGGCCGCGTGTTTGAGACCCCTGCTTTACTACATCCTCCGGTAACAAATTCCAGACTTTGATTACACGTTGAGTGAAAAAATATTTTCTTTTATTAGTCTTAAATAGTTTACCCTGTAGCTTCATTGCATGTCCCCTAGTCTTTCTATATTCTGATAAGGTAAACAATCGATCTACGTTTACCCGTTCCACTCCGTTCATTAATTTATAGACTTCTATCATATCTCCCCTCAGCCGTCTCTTTTCCAGGTTAAAGAGCCCTAACCTTTTTAGCCTTTCTTCATAGGAGTATCCTTCCATCCCCTTTACCATTTTGGTGGCTCTTCTCTGTACCTTTTCTAAAATCGCTATATCCTTTTTAAGATACGGCGACTAGAATTGCACACAGTATTCAAGGTGCGGTCTCACCATGGAATGATATAGAGGCATTATAATATCTTTTGTTTTATTTTCCATTCCATTCCTTATCATACCTAGCATTCTATTTGCTCTCTTGGCCGCCACTGCACACTGGGCCGAGGATTTTAACATGGTATCCACAATGACGCCTAAATCTTTTTCCTGGGTGGTGGTTCCTAATGTGGAACCTTGCATCGTGTAACTATAGTTTGGGTTGTTCTTCCCTAGGTGCATAACCTTGCACTTGTCCACATTAATTTCATCTGCCATTTTGATGCCCAGTCTTCCAATTTATCAAGATCCTCTTGCAATTTTTCACAATCCTCTTGGGTTTTAACAACTTTAAATAGTTTTGTGTCATCTGCAAATTTGATAACCTCACTCGTTATACCACTTTCCAGGTCATTTATGAATATGTCAAAAAGCAGCGGACCCAGCACAGATCCCTGGGGTACACCACTATTCACCTTTCTCCATTGGGAAAATTGGCCATTTAGCCCTACCCTCTGCTTTCTATCTTTTAACCACTTCCTGATCCACAATAGTACACTGCCTCCTATCCCATGACTCTTTAGTTTTGCCAAAAGTCTCTGATGAGGGACCTTGTCAAAGGCTTTCTGAAAGTCCAGATACACAATATCAACCGACTCACCTTTGTCCACCTGTTTATTCACTCCTTCAAAAAAACATAACAGATTAGTAAGACAAGATCTTCCTTGTCTAAAGCCATGTTGGCTGTCTCCCATTAGGTTGTGACTATCTACATGCTGAGTAATTTTATTCTTTATGATGGTTTCTACCATTTTTCCCGGTACTGACGTCAGGCTCACCGGTCTGTAGTTTCCCGGATCACCCCTGGAACCCTTTTTAAAAATTGGTGTTACATTGACGATCCTCCAATCTTCAGGTATTAGAGATGATTTTAATGATAGTTCACAGATTACTGATAGCAGTTCTGCAATCTCATATTTCAGTTCTTTCAACACCCTTGGATGTATACCATCCGGCCCAGGTGATTTGCTACTCTTCAGTTTATCTAATAGTTGTAAGACATCTTCCCGATGTATCGATATTTCCTTCAATTCTTCTGCACCTTTAAATACCACTTCAGTCATGGGTAACATCCCTACATCTTCCTCAGTAAAGACCAAAGCAAAGGATTCATTCAGTCTCTCCGCTATCGCCTTGTCGCCTCTTAGTGCTCCTTTAACCCCTTTATCATCTAATGGACCAACTGACTCTCTCACAGGTTTTTTGCTACGAATGTACTTGAAAAGGTCTTTATTTCGCGTTTTTGCTTCCGCAGCAAGCTTCTTCTCAAATTCTCTCTTTGCCTGCCTTATCAATGCCTTGCATTTGACTTGCCAGTGCTTGTGCTGTTTCCAGGTTTCGTCGTTTGGCTCTTTTTTCCATTTCCTGAAAGATGCTTTTTTGGCAACAACAGCCTCTCTGACCTCACCTTTAAACCATGCTGGCAGTTTTTTGGACTTCCTTCCACTTTTCTTAAAGCGTGGAATACAGCTGGTCTGGGCTTCCAAGATAGTATTTTTCAACAACACCCAAGCTTGATGTACGTCTTTAACCTTCGCAACTGCTCCTTTTAGTTTTTTCTTAACTGTTTTCCTCATTTTATCATAGTCTCCCTTTCGAAAGTTAAAAGGTAGTACTGTGGATTTCCTTACTATCCCTCCTCCACTAATTAAATCAAAGGCGATCATGCTATGATCACTATTGCCAAGTGGCCCCAACACCCTTATCTCTTGCACTAGATCTGGTGTTCCACTAAGGACTGGGTCTAATATGGCTTCCCCTCTGGTCAGTTCATGAACCAGCTGCTCCAAGAAGCAGTCATTTATTTCATCTAGGAACTTTATCTCCCTAGCATGTCCTGACGTGACACTGACCCAGTCGATACCGGGGTAATTGAAATCACCCATTATTATTACTGCGCTGTAAGTTTTGTTAGCTTCCTTGATTTCTTTGAGCATTTCTTCATCCATTTGGTCATTCTGGCCAGGTGCTCGATAGTACACCCCCACTGCCATTGCCTTCCCCCTTTTATATGGAATTTCAATCCATTTAGATTCTACAGCAGATTTTGTTTCCTGCAAAACTTTAATCCTTTCTGAGTCAATGCCCTCTCTAACATAGAGCGCAACCCCTCCACCAATTTGATCATCTCTATCATTACGATATAGTTTGTACCCAGGTATCAGTGTCCCACTGGTTGTCCTCCTTCCACCATGTCTCTGATATTCCAATCATATCTAACCTTTCATTTAGTGCTATATAATCTAACTCTCCCATCTTATTCTTTAGACTTCTAGCATTTGCATACAAGCATTTTAGAGAATGTATTTTATTCATGTTAATTTGGCTATTGTTAGACATGGGTAAATTGGGATCTTTAAGCTCTGTCTGCTCCATACTTGAGGGCATTTGGGCTACTTTACTCTTTTGTGGAACCTCTCTGCTTTTGGTAGTATCCTTCAAGGATACATTCTTCCGAACCATCCGCTCTTGGGCAACTGTCGGCTTTCCCCTAATATCTAGTTTAAAAGCTGCTCTATCTCCTTTTAAACTAGATATTAGGGGAAAGCCGACAGTCGCCCAAGAGCGGATGGTTCAGAAGAATGTATCCTTGAAGGATACTATCAAAAGCAGAGGGGTTCCACAAAAGAGTAAAGTAACCCAAATGCCTTCAAGTATGGAGCAGACAGAGCTTAAAGATCCCAATTTACCCATTTATTTATTTATTTATTACAGTTTCTTATATACCGCGCTATTTAGAATCAGCGCGGTTTACATCATAACAAAATGACCATTACGACAAACTGTCAGGTTTTACATTGAACAGGAGTACAAACTTGGATAACTGGGTTAACTATATACATAATCTATCTACACTGCAGTGTGCGGGCATTTCTAGATTGGGTTATTTCTTGGAGGGGATATCTGGTTCAGTTGCTGTCTGGGAAATATTGGCGGAAAAGGTATGTTTTGAGAGCCTTTCTGAACTGATATAGATTGGTGATGGCTCTAATGTCGGGGGGTAGGGTGTTCCAGCATTTTGGTACATAAAAACTGAATGCCCTGTTTGTGGTGTTCGTGTTGGACTTTGTTGAAGCCTTTGGTATTGCTAGCAAGTTTACAGCTGATGTTCTTCTTGCTCTATTGGGGGGGACCATGTGGATTAGATTCGTGAGTGAGAGGGATGAGGTGCCTTTGATTGCCTTAAATGCTAATACAAGGGATTTGAAGGTGATTCTCCCGTGAATTGGTAGCCAGTGCAGCTGTTTGAGAATGGGAGTCACGTGGTCGTTTCTGGATGCACCGTAGAGGACCCTAGCTGCGGCATTCATGGCCAACTGTAAGGGGGTTAGTGTGGATTGGGGGAGACCTTGTAGGATGGCATTTGCAAAGTCAAAATGCGGCAGGATCAGCGCTTGATATATGGTACGGAAATCGTCTGGGTCCAGCAGGGAGCGTAGGTGTTTGAGGGAACGGATTTTGAAATAGATGGCTTTGACTACGCTGCTTATGTGGCGTCTCATGTCTAGATGTTGGTCCAGGGTAACTCCCAAATATTTTATTGCATCTTTAGTTTGCAAATCAGCTTCCTTGACACTGACGTGGGATGGGGGCGTAAAGTTGGAGTCTCTGGAGATGAAAAGGACCTCTGTTTTTTTATGCTGGATACGTAGGTTCTGTGTCTGGAGCCATGTTGAAACTGCATTGAAACAATCTGTGAGTGGGGTCAGGTCCATGTGGGTTGTGGAGAAAGGCATGTATAAAAGAATGTCATCTGCATATATCATGCAGTTTACGTTGAATGATCTTATGATATTGCATATGGGCTGCATGTAGATATTGAAGAGTAAGGAGGATAATGAGGATCCTTGAGGTACCCCTTGTTTTTGATGGAAGTGGCTAGACTCTTCTGATCCAGACTTCACATATTGCCATCTATCGTCCAGATAAGACTTGCACCATTTTAGTGCCTTGTTGCAGACACCCTTTTCTTTTAGTCTTCCCAGGAGGATTTCGTGACTCACGGAGTCAAAAGCCGCGGCGATGTCTAGGAAAATGAGGACAAAACCTTGATGGATGTTGTCGATTCCTGTGATGATATTGTTGATTAGACCAGTGAGTAATGTCTCAACCCCGTGATGTTCTCTGAACCCATGTTGGCAGTTATCTAAGGGAGCAACAGAGTCTATGTGATCTTGAATTTGCCGTTGTGCTTCCTTCTCGATTATTTTGGCTAAGATGGGGATGCTAGCTATTGGTCGATAGGAGTCTACCTTTTGGGGGTCCAGTTTGGGGTTTTTCAGTAATGGTCTAATGGACGTCTGCTTGAGTGAAGTGGGAAAATAACCTGTTGAAAAGGAGAGTTTCATTATATTTGCGATGACAGGACTGAGCACATCACGTAGTTCCTTGATCCAAAAAGCTGGACATGGGTCAGTCTGTGCAGTGGAGGTGTTGAGTGATGCTATGGTGTTCTCAATACATTTATTGGATGGTGTGGAAAAAAAGTCAAGTGGAGAGAGGTCCGCCGGTTCTTGATATTGGACTGCTGTGACCTTGTTAGTTTGTACAATCTTGGATTGCAGAAAATCAGCGAATTCTTGTGGATGTATGTTGATGTGTTGCTCGGGTGATGGTTCCTTTGAGAGGGATTTGACCAAATTGAAGAGGTCACGAGGTTTATTCAATGACCTCTTTAGGGTGTCAGTGTGATATTGTCTCATTCTGATAGAGATTGTTCCTCGATGTATTGCAAGGTGGGTTAGGTATGCGGTCTGATCTTCCGGTGAGCGTGATCGTCGCCATCGGCGTTCGAGTCTACGTAATTGCATGAGGGAAGCGCGTAGATCAGGAGAGAACCATGGGGCGGATTTTCTTTTCGCTCTTGCTGTATTTTTAGGGTTTGGGTGTTGTGAGATGGCAAGCAGGCTGGAATTAGGCTGGAATAGCCAAATTAACATGAATAAAATACATTCTCTAAAATGCTTGTATGCAAAGGTGTACAGACTATTCCTCACTGGTTTGTCATGCTCAGAATATCTCTAGGTTTCTTACTCGTGCTACCCTAGACTCCTTTGAGTCTGTTAGCAGGACTTCTGCTATAGCTATAGGGGCACGACGTAGAGCCTGGCTTCAAGCCTCAGACTTGGACAAATGGGCACAAGAAAGACTGGGAAATACTCCTTGCACTGGAGAAAATCTCTTCAACAAGGAGTCTTTACTTCAGGTTACTCAGTTATCCACTGACTTTCCTTTTTCCAGAGGCTGTTCTATGCCTTCTTCTTTCCCAGTAGGTAGGAAATGTCCTACCAAACTTTCTTCCCCTAGGGGGAGAAGGGTTTACCCATCATCTGCCCATCATACAGATGTTCCCAAACAGGGGAAACATCGCCCTAGTCTGAAGAATCCACAACCTCAACAGGGTCAACAAACCCATCAGTCGCAAGGTTTCAAATAGATCATTGTCCCTTTTGGTTGGGGGTTAGGATGGCAGTCTGCTTCTTTTCACTTGAAGTATCTGCACTAATTTTTATCCTAACCTACCTAGATATCTCTTCATGAGACATCTTTCTCTAACTCTAAGAGTCTTTATGATGATCATTCCCATAATCAACAGATTTTCCTCTTCCTCTTGGAGGAAAGAGAGGTAGCAACTATCAATAGACAGTTGTTTCCCTGTACTGGCATGTATCATCTCATCTGTCTGAGACCTCCTCCATAGTCGGTCTCTTGCAACTCTGTCTTACCTCCCTCTTCCTACAACATTTGCTTTGTAAGAGTGGCTCTTTAAACGGGTAAGCCCTTATGGTCCTCTACCTGTTCTACCGGGGGATTCTCCCTTCTGGAGTTGTCTCCCCCCCTTGTTACCTTAGAGCAGCTCATCAGACAATAGGAAGTCCTACCATGTCTGTTGTTTCTTTTTCCCAGTCTAAAAAAGGAAGAGGGAAAAGAAATTTTCCATGCTGCCCTGGTAGTTGCTGCAGATACAGCAATTCCTAGGGGTTAAGCCATTGGTTTTGTTCACTACACAACCAGAGATTCCCCTCCACTAGCAATCCTCCTCGCCTCAGTGCTAAGTTCCAAACAGGTTATCAACCACGTTTGGGAAACCCTATCATCACAGTCTGGTTGGTTAACTTCTATTTTTCGCCCCCTTGTCCTTGGCAGAATAGCTGGTTACCTGTTGGCTTTTCACAGACAGTTTTTTCTTCTAACCAACCTGCAGCATGCTCTCTGCATCTCTACAGAGTAGCTTTGCACTATGGGCCCTTGCTAGAGAGCATTAGTATCTTGCCTAGCAGATAACCCCAGAGGGTTAGGGGGGGTTCCCCCAGTCATGTTCATGTCTGGCAGGTATTCCCTACCCTTACCATCTCATCTTAAATCTCTTTTGAGGCATAAGCCTCAGGCCTTTTATTACGTGAAAACCTAAAGGAGGGCCAATTCCCTGGCTTGGCCCATATCTCCTTGGGTCTTCTCGTCAGAGGTAAATTTCTTCAATAGCAGCTAGAGGACGCCTAATACCCATCTTGCCCTCATAGGCGGGTCACTAGGGTATCTTCCTCCAGAGGCGTCCTCTATCCATTCTCCATACTGCAATTCTGGAGATATCTGGACTTCCTGTCTGCAGACTGAAGTTATCCTCTGCAATTTTCACGTAGGCCATCCTGGTTATTCAAGAGCTCAAATTCTGCAAGGAATTCAGACTTCTTCTTGTCAGGGAGACTTCTCCTCTGACTCTGCCAGTCATAACCAGGAAAAGAGGATTCTCTATGTCTCTATTCAAGCAGGTGTTAACTTTCTTGCTGTCATATAAATCTTTCTCTCTCCCTATATCCCTAGGGGGATGAGGTTTTATGGGCATCTCTCCATCCTTATACCTGGAGGCATGTGTCTATATGCCTGCCTATTCATATAGGTATATATATATATAGATATAGATATAGATATAGATATACTTATCTATATCTATCGGTGTGTCTTCTGCCCATACATATCTCTTATAGTTATATACCTATATACCCTATAGGTGTATATATTTAAATAGATATATATGTATATATATATTTATATATTTATATATACATATATATTTATAGATATAATGAGATATATTTTTAGATAGATATGTAGATGGATACAGATCTATCTGTCTGTCAGGTTCAGGTATCCCTACATCCCTATATGAGCCTGACAGATGGGCACTACCCCTATCAATGCTGTGCCAGCATACATAGGGGGCTACAGCTATAATCACTTCCTGTGGTAATTAACAAGTTTTTTCCTTACCATAACCTTTTCAGGTTAGGTACTCCTGAAGCTCTCCATGTACCTTTTTTCTTTCCTAATTGACCCCATTTAGGAAAGACATTGCGGAGCTTCAGTTGTTCTAAGCTTAAGCTTTCTTTAATAGTACCTTCTGCGTCTCCGCTGAAGCTCTACCTCTTATATTACCCCAGTTTTCCCCTGGGGCTATTTCTCACCCTGAAGGGTTCTGACCTCCACTTGTTTTTCTTCTACTTATTACCTCTACTTCTTAGTGAGGTACCCCTTGAGCACATTCACTGGCTCTCCTATCAGATCCAGATGTAGCTCAGTGCACTTGTGCAATGCCAACAAGGGAGGCCCAGATTACAATATTTCATTACTAAATACCCTCGATACAGGGTCTTCCCCTTTTGAAGCCCTGTTCTAGCCAGCTGTTCCACAGCTCCTTTTCTATATTCAACTCCTACTCTCCATCCCCAGGATGCCTGAGGTCCTGAGGAATAGCATGGCTCGTTCTAGACTTGCAACATGCTAAGACTCCCTCCGGGCATCTGAGCTTGGGAGTCCCCATATGTGAAGACTCATTTCTGCTTGTTCCTGGAGATAGCACAGTTACTTACCTGTAACAGGTGATCTCTGGGAACAGCAGGAATAAGTCTTCACAACCCACCCACCTCCCCTAGGAGTTGCATTTCTCTATCTCTATCTTTCCCTTCCTTGCTCTCTCTCTCTCTCTCTCTTTGTCTCAGCTTTAAAACTTAACTGAGGAGAGGCAGTTAGGAAGGCGGGAAGGCAGCACGCAGGCGTGTTGGGATGCTTCCAAAAGCTTTCTGATTGGACGCTGGGAAGCGTTCCCGCGCAGACTCCGTCGGTACCGACGTACCCATATGTGAAGACATATTCCTGCTGTTCCCAGAGATCACCTGTTACAGGTAAGTAATTGTGCTTTATCATCAGCAACACTCAAATCATCATGCCTGGCAGATTTAATGTATAAGTAAATAAATAAATGCAACTGTGAAGGGTAAAATTCTTTTTTTTAGTCTTCACAACTATCTGTCCATATTGAAACAAAAGTTCAGTGTAGATGTTCTTTGATGCATTTTTTCTCTCTCAAAGCTGGCTTAGCTATCTGGACCATCTCAGAGAACCAAGATGCACAATGGGACCTGGATACACTTTTGAATTGCAGAGGTATGATTTTCTGCACAGCAGACTCTAGCTTCAGAATGAAAAGTGGAACTTCATAGATCAAATTTTGGCATGGCAGACCTTCGACAGCCTCAGGCCAAATGGCAGAAAATGGTTTGGGATCTACGTTTGTCTGCCACTTTTTCAAATAAGACTGTATTGTTTATATTATTCTGTTCCCATTACCTTTAAAATTAAGTGATAAAATAATAGTCTAACCTTGGAATAGGCATTGCACACATATCTAAATAACATAAAGAGAGACATTTTTCTGGTACAAATATCAAGCCAAGACAGTGACCCTTCTCATTAGTTGGAATTTCAACACATTGATGGTGGCCTAACACTTTCATCATATCTCTCAGATCTAAATGGCCTTCTAGAAGGCCAAGTCAATCAATGGGGACATTGAAATCACTCATAAACACATAATTGGTGAGATTAACATCCAAAGTACGCAGATTCTCTCACAACTGTCCTGGATCAACAGAGGCACTTGAGGCATGATAAATTAAGCAAATTCTCCAGTTTCTGCAGGTTGTGGGCCTGGTTTCCCCACAAACGTTCCTCAAATATCACCAATATTACCAATTGCCTGGGCACATGGGAGTCGTACACCAGGAAAATAAAAGAACTCAGATCACAATTATTTGTCAGCAAAAATAACTCTTTTATTTGGCACAAGCAAAAGCTGTAAGCACAGATACACAAGTGTCTATCTGAGGGATCTGAGTACAGGCAGTGTTCCCTGTCTCCACAGTGATGAGACAGAGAAGGCCGCCCTGAGCTCTGTAATTGTATCCTTATATACCCTACACCCTCTGTAGCAACTCCTGCACAAAAGTTTTGTTCCGTGTGCAAAGGTTGCTGTACTGTCTGTAAAAGGCTGTAGGGCCTGCAGAGGCCTCTTTCCTTTGGGATAAAGGAGGGCCGTGTGCAAAAAGTCTGCAGAGGCCTCTTTCCTTTGGGGCAAAGGCTCTTTCCATGGGATCCACCCTTATTAGCATATTAATGGCTTTTATTCTTGCTAGTGTTGAGTCATTCTGGCTACACTCTGCCATTCCCTTTGTTTCATTAATCACTGTAGTTTTCAGCACTGTAGTCTTCAGGGCCTTTGAGCACTTTGTATCACCAGCTTTGTTTGGCCTGTTTAACTTGTCCAGGCTTGCCCAACTTGCTCAGGCCTGTTCAATCTGTTCAAGCCTGACTTGTCTTTTCTTAGCTGGGTCCATTTTCTGTGCACTTCTGCACGGAATATGGTTCCCCCTAGCTTTACTCTTGTTGTGCTGGGCTCTGGGTACTCATTCCTTAGCCCACATGTTTTTCTTCCGTGCCATACTAATTTTTGTGAGAATTTGTCATCAAATCATCCCCCTTTGCCCATGCATGCCTGGCCAGGACATACAGAGGCAAAAAGAGGCAAAAAAAAAAGCATCTGGAAGTACCACATGGCCAGTGTGGGTGTTCCAAAGCTTATCAAGGTGCAAGGTGCACCTAGCCTGTCTCCAGGTGTCTATTTCAAATTGGAGTATGTGTCGGGGCTTAGATGAATTTCTAAATTGAAAATTCTGGAGACGGCATAGTTGATGTTCATTAAGCAGATACATCACTTTAAATTACCTTCATCAATTTAATTTCCATCAGAGTTCTTCCTCTTAATATCCCACTTCATCCCTCACAACACTTTTTATCACTTGCATCATTCCACCAACTACATACCTAGGTCCTTTTCTTATTTTTTATACCATACTAATGTATCCTTATTTGGCAAGGCTGCTAAGAACATCAAACAATTGTTAAAAAATTAGTATTGTTTCTTTCTCTCATTCTTTTTCTCAAACCTCTCCTGGACCATTGCTGACAAGCAAGATTTGGCCCTGTCCAATCAACTCAAGTCAATGTTATCGTTATATCTGCAAATAATTTTACAAATATTTCCATATTTTCTGGGAACTCAGTTCCATCTCTCCACCAAATTTGAAAACTGGAAAGATCAGTGTAATTAGCACCCATGGTGACACTGTCCTGTTCAGCAGTGATCAGCACTGAACTTAACAATGCAAAGTAATTACCTTAAATCTTACAGTTCAGAAAACAGGCATTCAAATGATGAAACTGATGCTTTTGCATGAAAAAGTTGGTGGTTCCTTAGCGCTCCGCAGTGCAGTCCTCAACTTCTGGGTTGTCAACCTCCTCCTGCAGCTAGGAGACTGGCATGTGCAAATTCATGACATCACTGGATATATCCTGTCAGCTTCCCTCCTACTCCCAGTGTGACCAGTCTCCTTGCAGCAGGAGGACGTTGTGAGCCCCGGAGTGGGACTCACTGTGAGAAACAAATAAGCAGCTCTTTGCTTTTTGATCGTTTTTGATTCCCTTTTTTATTTACCTTCCTTTCTTTAATTATGGGGCTTCTGTTACTTTAAATTTTGATCAGCCCGTTTGGAGGGAGGAGGGGTCAGTGCTCAGCACTATTGGAGCCTCCTGCCTCTCCTCCGTGTCTGCCCTGCCTGCCTGATTTTGTTTTCTTTAATTGCCTTTACTTTCTTTTAATTTTGCTTTCTGTCGTTCCTTTCTTAGCAGGCTGTTTGGGCTCCGTAGAAGTTCTCTCCTCCCGGACCATACGGGGGAGAGCCCTTCGGCTGCCGCGGTCTCCGGGATTTCCCCGGGTGCTGGAGCTTGACGCTGCAGATCGCGGGGTTCTTTTCCCCTGCGGCGATTTGAGCGGCAGCGGTAAGAGCTCCATCGGTATTCTGGAGCCTCGGGGCAGCCTTTGTGAGCGGCGGTAAGCTGCTCGCGGGTCTTGGTTCCCTTTTTCCCTCAGGGCTTTTGCCGCGGCGGCCATTTTGAAGACGCTTGGTCCACCGCGTGCATTTCAGCACCTCGGGGCTCGATGGATTTGGGTAAGTCTCTCTTGGTTTAATTTCTTCAAAAGCTGATTTACCTTTCTTTTGGCCTTTTCTCTTTCTTTTGGATTTGGTTTTTAACGGACAAACGGATATTGGTAGGCCCTTCCCGTGGTTGGTCCCCGCGGAGGGTTGCCTGGGGGGGGGGTATCCCGTAGTGTGCTCTTTGCTGGCATCGGGTTCATTGTCAAGGCCAATGCCACAGAGGCCCCTCTGTATTATTTGTGGAGCCCGTAGAGGTCCTTTATCAGTTTTGGGAGTCTGCAGGGGTTGCGCTACCCTGTCTTCTCTCATGGAGCAGAAGCTGGAGGTCAGAGAGCCTGAGGGGATGGCTGAGCTTCCAGAACTTGCTGCTGAGCTGTCTTCCCACCAGGCGGCACCAGAGCTTCGGTCGGAGGGGACTGCTGGGCCCTCTGCGCCTCCGCCAGCAGGCCTTGCGGTAGGACCCGGGGCTTTTAGTCCCGAGTTTGTTCTGTTAATGCACCAGGTGTTTTGTTTGCGGCAGCAGGGCGCGGTGCCTGGCTCGGGTCCTCTGCTGCCCCTTGAAGTCCCCCAGGACGCGGGAGGTGCTTCAAGTGCTCCTCCGCCCGCTCCAAAGAAGGCTCATCGGTCCGCAGCCTCGGTAGCGGATGAGGAGTGGCCTGAAGGGTCTGAGGCCGCCTGGGATCCGGAGGGGGATCCCCTGGATCTCGAAGATGGGGAGCTCCCGGAGCCTGAAGACCAGGCCAAGATCATTTGAGTTTTTCGCCGCGAGGAATTGCCGGCGCTCATTACCGAGTCCTTGAAGGTCTTGAATATGGCGTCTCCAGTGGCCAAGGATGTAGAGATCGAGGATCCGGTTATCCAAGCGGAGCGTCAATCGCGAATAGTTTTTCCCTTGCACCGGGTGGTAGACAAAATGATCAAGGATGAGTGGGATAAGCCGGAAGCCGGCTTGCGTGGCGTTCGCACCCTGTCTCGTCTTTATCCCTTGGCGGATTCGGATAAAGACCGTTTTCGGGCACCGCGTGTGGATGCGGTGGTCTCGGCTGTTACTAAAAAGACCACTATCCCGGTTGAAGGGGGTGCGGCCTTGAAGGATGCCCAAGACAGGAAGGTCGATGGCTTACTGCGGCAGACCTTTGAGGCCGATTCCATTTCGTTGCAGGCGTCTGTGTGTGGCGCTTGGGTGGCTCGGGCATGTTTACGCTGGGCCCAGCGGTTGCATCTGTCCTCGCGTCTCGAGGAGGAGGATGTGAAGGAGCTGGATCGCTTGGAGTCAGGGGCTGCGTATCTAGCGGATATTCATTACAACTTGATTCGCGCGTTAGCCAACCGTACTGCTTCGGTGGTGGCGGCCCGACGTTCTTTGTGGCTCAGGAACTGGGCGGCTGATGGTCCTTCCAAATCTCGTCTTAGTAAGCTTCCCTTTAAAGGGGGACTACTATTTGGAGAAGATTTGGATAAGTTGGTCAAGGACCTGGGGGAGTCCAAGGCTGGTCGCCTTCCTGAGGACAAGCCTAAGCCGCTTCGTTCGACCTCCTCGGTAAGGGGTCAGTCTCGTGATTTTCGCCGGTTTCGGTCCCCTCGCTATGCGGGTTTCTCTCGGGGCCGCTTCCAGACCCGCGCGCAGGGTTTTCGGGGCTACAGAGGTGGAGCGAGGGGCTTCGCGGCGGCCTCCCCCTCCACGTCTCGCAAGCCACAATGAGATGAGGCGGGTCCCGGCGGTGGGCGTTTCGGTAGGCGGCCGTCTGCGGGAGTTCCTCTCCGCTTGGACCCTCATCACTACGGACCAGTGGGTTCTCGATATCATTCAACATGGCTACGCCCTCGAGTTTGCTCGACCCGTTCGGGATTCCTTTATCCGCTCGCCGTGCAAGGGGGCATCCAAAGCGGCGGCAGCGGTGGCCGCCACTCTCAACAGATTGTTACTGTTGGGTGCGGTGACAGAGGTGCCCAAAAGCGACTACGGTACGGGTCGTTATTCTATTTATTTTGTGGTGCCCAAGAAAGGCGGAGACTTACGACCCATTCTGGATCTCAAGTCTGTCAACCACTGCTTGCGGGTTCCGCACTTTCGCATGGAGACCTTACGGTCGGTCATCGTCGCAGTGCGTCCCGGGGAGTTTTTAACGTCGCTAGATCTGACGGAGGCGTACTTGCATATTCCTATTCTGGAGGCTCATCAGCGATTTCTGCGATTTGCTCTCCCGTGGGGACATTATCAGTTCCAGGCGCTTCCTTTCGGTCTGGCGACGGCTCCTCGTACCTTCACGAAGATTATGGTAGTCGTGGCGGCGGCATTGCGGCGCGAAGGGATCCTGGTTCATCCCTATCTCGACGATTGGTTGATTCGTGCGAAGTCCAAGGCGGAAAGTCGGCAGGTTACGGACAAGGTGGTCCATTTCCTGCAGAGCCTGGGTTGGGTGATCAATTTTGCGAAGAGTCATCTGGAACCCACCCAGGACCTCGTGTACCTCGAAGTCCGTTTCAACACGTGCTCGGGGCACGTGTTCCTTCCTTCCCCACGAGCCGAAGCCTTGCGCACTCTCATTCGGAAATTCCGAGCCACTCCGGCTCCGTCGGCCTGGGACTACTTGCGAGTGCTCGGTACCATGGCAGCGACGCTGGAAGTGGTTCCGTGGGCGAAAGTGCACATGCGACTGTTGCAGCGGGCCCTGCTCCATCGCTGGTCGCATCAGACGGATCCCTTAAGCAGGAGGCTGCCTTGCCCTCTGGCGGTTCGCAGGTCTCTCCGGTGGTGGCTTCTCCATCGCTCTCTAGCGACCGGGATGCCACTCGATCAACCCGATTGGTTGCCTCTGTTGACGGACGCCAGCCTGACGGGCTGGGGGGCGCATTGCCAGGACAGCTATGCGCAGGGCCTCTGGTCAGAAGCGGAAACGTTGTGGTCAATCAATCGCCTGGAGCTGCGAGCTGTGTTTCTAGCTCTTCAGGCCTTTCAACACTTAATCCGGGGTCGGGCAGTGCGAGTTCTGTCCGACAACTCGGCGACGGTGACTTACATCAATCGGCAGGGTGGCACGGGCAGCGCCGCCATGGAACAGGAGGCGGATCAGTTGTTCCGTTGGGTGGAGCCGCGTCTCCCATTGCTTTCAGCGGCTCACATTGCCGGAAAAGACAACGTAACGGCCGACTTCCTCAGCAGAGTTCACGTGGATGCCGGGGAATGGCGGCTGCATCCCGAAGTATTCGGTCAGATTGTGGAGCGCTGGGGATCGCCGGTGATGGATCTGATGGCGACCTTTCTATCTGCACAGGTCCTTCGCTTTTACAGCAGGCGAAGAGAACGGATGTCGGAGGGCATAGATGCGCTTCTGCAAGTTTGGCCGAGACAGGGACTTCTCTACGTCTTTCCCCCGTGGGCGTTGATCGGTCGGGTCGTTCAGAGGATAGGGCATCACCCGGGGAGAGTGCTTCTGGTGGCTCCCGATTGGCCTCGTCGGCCTTGGTATGCGGATCTAGTTCGTCTACTGGACGGTCGTCCCTGGCGGCTACCGGAGCGATCGGATCTCCTGGTTCAGGGTCCTCTTTTCATGCCTCAAGTGGATCGGTTCTCGCTTACGGTTTGGCCATTGAGAGGGCACGCTTAAGAAAGCGGGGATACTCGGCGGCGGTGATAGCCACAATGTTAGCATCCCGGAAGCGATCCACGTCGTTAGCTTATGTGAGAATTTGGCGCATTTTTGAGGATTGGTGTTCTCGGCATTGGATTCGAGCAGCCACGGTGGCCGTCCCCGTTATTCTGGATTTTCTGCAGGATGGTTTTGCTAAAGGGCTGGCGGCCAGCTCCTTGCGGGTGCAGTTGGCGGCGTTGGCCTGTTATCGAGGTAAGATCAATGGTGTGTCGTTAGGGTCCCATCCGGATGTTCAGCGGTTTTTAACGGCAATTTCCAAGTTGCGGCCTTCTCTGCGGGTTGGTGTCCCATCCTGGGATCTTAATTTAGTTCTCCGAGCCTTGGCTCGGTCTCCCTTTGAGCCGTTGAAACGCTCTTCTCTGAAGGATCTGACCTTGAAGGCTGTTTTTCTGGTGGCAATTTGCTCAGCAAGGCGTATTTCCGAATTGCAAGCCCTGTCTTGTCGGGAGCCCTTTCTGTCCTTCTCGGCTGATAAGGTGGTGTTGCGTACCGTACCCTCCTTCCTACCTAAGGTGGTCTCTCCCTTTCATATGGACCAGGTGGTCACTTTGCCAGTTCTCGGTTCTAGCGCTGAGCCCCCCCTCTATCGCGATCTGCGCCGATTAGATGTTCGGCGGGTGTTGTGTCACTATTTGCAGGTCACGGCCTCTTTTCGTAAGTCGGATCGTTTATTTGTGCTGTTTGGGGGTGTACGTAAGGGGGAGGCCGCGGCGAAAGCTTCTATTGCCCGGTGGCTTAAAGAGGCAATTTCGGTGGCTTATCTGCTTCAGGGCCGCGTGGTGCTGTCGGGCTTACGGGCTCATTCCACCAGGGCGCAGGCTTGCTCTTGGGAGGAGCATCGCTTGGTTCCGCCGGGGGATATTTGTAGAGCGGCCACATGGTCGTCCTTGCATACTTTTAGCAAGCATTATCGTTTAGATGTGGAGGCGGCGAAGGATTCTCGCTTCGGGTCGGCGGTGTTGTCTGTCGTCCGGAAAGATCCCGCCCCTTAGGTACTGCTCTGGTACATCCCAGAAGTTGAGGACTGCACTGCGGTGCGCTAAGGAAATATTAATTACACTTACCTGGTAATTGTAGTTCCTTTAGCGACGACAGTGCAGTCCTCCATCCCGCCCTATTTCTGTCATTTTCAGGGTTCCGGAGGGGAGTACGGTTGAAGAATTTATACAGGTGAGCCGACTCCGTTTTCCCGGTTTCTTTTCGCTATCTTTCTAGTCTGTCTCTTGCCTCTGCTTCTGTTGCTCGGAGGGCAGGGTTGGAGAGCCGGGCATGAGCCCGGTTAACACAGTCATTTATAAATATACAAAAATTAAAAATAAAAAAAAAAACCAACAAAAAACCCCAATAAATATCAATATCAAAGTTTTCTTTTTGGTTGTAACGTTCTGGCTACTTATTTCTTGCTCCTTTGAGTCTGCTTTGTTAATAGTTCACACTGGAAGTAGGAGGGAAGCTGACAGGATATATCCAGTGATGTCATGAATTTGCACATGCCAGTCTCCTAGCTGCAGGAGGAGGTTGACAACCCAGAAGTTGAGGACTGCACTGTCGTCGCTAAAGGAACTACAATTACCAGGTAAGTGTAATTAATATATATCTGGAATGCAAACACTTCCCTTTTATATTTTTAACCAAAATGTACTTTTCACATTTAATTTAAAACCTAATAATACCTGAGACTGGCATCAAACTGATCTGAAAACCCTCTATGAGGTGCTTACCACAGTATATAAAATCCCTTTTTACTTTTAATTTTGTATATGCAGTCAAAACCAAATATATGTACCAGAGATCAAATTCAAGCTGGATTACCTTTTTTATTCACACAAATTGCAATCTGGTAACTACTGGCTCAGAATGCCCCATTGTCCTGTCAGAGCCCTTAACCTCTACTTTTAAGGTCAAAGGAAAACAGAAACAGTTTCCTTAGTTTCATGCCTTGTTGTTTGATCTAGCATCTAGGGGCACTTGGCAATGAACAGCCAGCAATGAAAGAAAAACAATATTTACTGTAGATTAAAACATTTAAACACAAGACTATTAGTCTTTTAAGTATAGCAGCTAGCAGCCTATCTGATTGGAATAAGGAGGTTTCCTTGATAAATTTCACTAAACCCTCCCCCTTGGGTAGTTCTGAAAAGCAACAGCTAGTTCTCACACATGAGCTTTGCCCTACAGATATTCTCCACCCCATACATCTTTGCTAAAAGTAATTTGACCAGTCCTTCTCCAGCCTTTGTTTGCTCCCAGCCTTACACAATCAAGATGTTGGTCAGACATCTGAGGATGCTCAAGGGAGACACCCCCCATGGCTTTAGAAGCTCAAAATTCTACAATTAAAATTGATGACAAGAGGATTGTTTTGAAGGCTAGGTGAATTGTTCTTTTTGTCCTCTTTAATGGATTTCCATTTGTTTGCTAGGAGAAGAACTCCTCCCTGATCTCCCAGTATCTTTCTGTAGCCATGCAAACAGTTTCACTCCCAGTTTCATTCCCAGTATCTTTCTTTAGTTATGCAAACTGTCTCAACAGTTTCAAGTACCCCTATCTCAGCAGTTCCAACTACCCCTTAATTACTGCTGAGAGGTATGATCAAAATTTGGTTCTTTGACTATTGATTATGCATGAAACATAGTAATGAAGCTGGATATGCATTAAAAAAAGCAATTGTCTTCCTTCACTGCTATACTAGTACAACAGTCTATATACAGTAAACCCTGCTCCCCTTTATTTACAGGAGAGTCCCCCTATTCCCCTTTTATTTATAGGGAACAGTCCCTTTCCTCTTTATTTACAGAGGTTATAGGAGAAGCTATGGGGTTGGGGCCAGATTCAGTCCCTTTTTCATTATTTACCCCCTTCTTGGATTTCTTTTTTAAACATTTTCTAAATTGTCCCTTTCCCTGCAGTCAGTAGACCTGGTGTTTTTCACTGTTTGGGGACAGGGGCAATTTGTTAATAAATTCGCCTTTTACCGATAGAGTATCAAACCTCTTTATCTACAGAGGTGCAGGTAACTTTGCTTTTATAGATAGAGAATCAAACCTCTTTATCTACAGAGGTGCGAAGCTACAAATCCAGGACTCATACAGACATGCAATCCTTGCGCTTCGTCCAAACCCAGCCAATCCCCTCGCGGGGGTATGGAAACATGGATAGGGACACACACTCACTTCGTATCAATGATACGTACAGTCTCAAGCATACACCAATCAATCCTGGAGATTTAAAGACTTAGGGGTATGTTTACTAAACTGCGGTAAACGTGAATAATGCGCGTTGTATGACGTTAACATAGAAACATAGAAACCTAGAAACATGACGACAGAAAAAGACCACAAGGCCCATCTAGTCTGTCCTTCCATAACAACAACTACAACAGTCCACTTTTTACCTTTAGAGATCCTCTGTGTTGGTCCCATGCTTTTTTGAATTCAGTTACTGTCCTCATCTCCACCACCTCCACTGGGAGACTATTCCACGGATCCACTACTCTTTCCGTAAAGAAATATTTCCGCATATCACTCCTGAATCTATCTCCCTTCACCCTCATCCCATGTCCCCTCGTAGCAGAACTTGCTTTCAATTGAAAGAGGCTCTCTCCCTGAACATTTATGCCATGGAGGTATTTAAACATCTCAATCATATCACCTCTATCCCGCCTTTCCTCTAAGGTATACATATTAAGATCCTTAAGTCTGTCCTCATATGCTTTATAATGAAGCCCATTAATCATTTTAGTAGCAACCCTCTGCACCGACTCCATCCTGTTCACATCCTTTTGAAGGTGCGGTCTCCAGAATTGCACACCATACTCCAAATGAGGTCGCACCAAAGACTTATACAGAGGTATTATCACCTCCTTTTTTCTGCTAGCCATTCCTCTCCGTATGCACCCAAGCATCCTTCTAGCTTTTGCTGTCACCTTTTCTACCTGTTTAGCTACTTTAAGATCATCAGACACAACCACGCCTAGGTCCCGCTCTTTTTTAGTGGACAAAAGTACTTCACCTCCTATACTGTATTGCTCCCTTGAATTGCTGCAGCCCAAATGCATGACCTTACATTTTTTAACATTAAATCCCAGCTGCCAAATTCTAGACCATTCTTCAAGCTTAGCTAGATCCCTCCTCATGTTATCTACACCTTCCTGGGTGTCTACTCTATTGCAGATTTTGGTATCATCCGCAAAGAGGCAAACCTTACCCGACAGCCCTTCCGCTATATCACTAACAAAGATGTTAAAAAGAATCGGACCAAGGACAGATCCCTGGGGCACACCACTGGTAACATCCTTCTCCTCAGAGTGAGCTCCATTTACTTGTACTCTTTGTTGCCTCCCACCCAACCAATTTCTAACCCAAGCAGTAACTTTAGGCTCCATCCCTAGGGTGCTCAGTTTGTTTATAAGTCGCCTGTGAGGAACAGTGTCAAAGGCTTTACTGAAATCTAAATACACCACATCTAGAGCTCTCCCGTGGCCTAGCCCTGTGTAGGTGGGTGCCATGCACTGCAACAGACAGGCCCTGTCTGACCAACAGTCATGGTATCACCAGGGAATGCACCATCTCTGTGAGAACATGGTGGTGCAGTGCACAGAACCACTGTATTCAGAAGCAGAAGGTCACAGGTTCAAGTCCCAGCTGTGGTTTCCACCAACCCAGTCCTCATATTTTACCCACTACTATAACGTGCTAATACAGGCAGAATCGTTCTTGCAGATGACGTAAACATGCCCAAAACACCAACATTTTACCCTACAGAGCACAGACACCATAAACATGCACATTACCTAGAGCAGAGCCTCCCAAATGCAGTCCTGGAGGGCCAAACACCATTCCAGTTCCATGCTGCCTCTGATAAAGATGCCTGTGCTGCATTTCTATGCGCCACCCCCATGGTATGCAGATGTATATCATGCATATTCATGAGGGACAGCATGAAAACCCGAACAGTGTTTGGCACCGCAGGACTGGAGTTGGGAACCTCTGTGGTAAAGCAGCATCCAACAGGGGCAGACACACCCACACCCACAGGCCCCATTATCCACAGCCTTCTGGAGAGGCAGGACTCTTCGTGCATCTCCCAATACTAGCACTTGCATACCTTAGTAATGCCACCCTAAACCGGGGAATATGGTACACATCTATCAAACGTTTGCTAGGATTACTGGCAGATAGCAATTCCTAGGTTAGGTACAAGTGTCTGAGTGAGCTGCATCATAGCAACCTTTCTGATGTATGTGGAGTGTGTTACAGGTCATGTGTCTGACAGTGTTTACCAACCTGGGGAGTGACTCCTACAAGATTGCGTACCATAGTCATGCCTGCACTGTGCTCAGGACTTGTGTGGTGGCCTGGGCTGCCCAACACCTCTATAGTTGCACAATGCTGGTATAGGTGTGGGGAGTGTGTGTCTGTCTATCCAGTGTGTGGTGGCTTCCAACACCCTCCACAGCCCACACTGCTAGCACCGTTCCCAGTATTGGCCTGCCAATGTGCATAATGAGGAGCAAGGTACCGTGGGAATAGCCTGGATAGGGTGGCCTGGCCTGGCCGCATCTGCGCTGGGCATAGGGAAATGGCTAGGACATTGTAGTGCCCGGTACCACCTGCACGGACAGAGTGGCCACAGCATGTCCTGCTGGGAGGTCACTCTCACCCTGACTGAGTAGTGACCACGGCATGGCTAGGTTCCCCCATAGTGCTATATAGCATTTCGCTCATGTGTTATATATGGGTTCCCTTTTGGGGCCCAATCGTGGCCTAGTGGTTGGGGCAAAGTACTTCAGGCCGGAAGGTCGGGGGTTCAAATCCCACTGGAGGACAGCAACCTTGGGCCGGAAGGACTGGGGTTTCTAGTCCCACAGGTGCTCCTTGTGGTCTTGGGCAAGCCACTTAACCCTCCATAGCCCATGTTCCCTGTAAAATAGTTATCTCCAAGTTATAATGCCCTGTTCAATGTAATTTCAGTTTGTTCAATGTAAACCGCACTGATGCAGAATAGCGCGGTATATAAGAGAATGTAAATAAATAAATAAATTATCTGCTTGGTGTGTATGCTGACATCCCCTGGGTTCTGGGTACATGCATCTCCTCCAGGACCATGCACTATGGACTAGCTGGTGGACTGTCTGCAGCTAGTATGTGTCTTGCTGGAACACCTTGCAGGGTGCAGCGGCTGGAGGCTTGAAGCTGGGGAATGTCAGATAATGGTGGGGGGCAGCTGAGCATATCCAGGACTGCCATCTGTCTGCTATTGCGTTATGGATGTGTACTGCTCTGTCTGTTCCCCAGCAGGACTGATGTTGCTGGTCCCCTCTACCGCTGCCATTGCAGGGGGGTAGACTGTGGATCTATTGGTGGGTGACCCTGTTTCCCACCCTAAGCCCCAGAGGGTGGGTTGTGTGGTGGTAGATGATTTGCCCATGGGTCCATACACCCCCCCTTCACCTACAGCAGGTAACCTTGGCACCAACACAGGATATGCACTATTCTGAGTGCATCATCGCCCATAAGGACTAGACATGACCGAGACATACAGCAGGGCACAGATGTATCCTAGGTGTGTCTAACGGAGCTACCTATCACACACTGATGGGGACCTGCGGCATGGCATATTTCAGCCATGAAAGGTGCTGTGGACCTGGTGCTGGGGGCCCCACCTCAACCTCAGGGTAGGCACTGTACCCGCACAATGTGAGTGTCTGTGGCTACTCTGTGGCCGAGGTGCTGTGGGGGTGCATACCCGCTCTTGTGCCCATCTCTCGACTGCTGATTTGCATGTGCAGTGCATCATGGGTACGGGTGGGTTACCCCTATCCTGGTAACCACAGCAGAATGTGGGTATGGTGCCGTGCAGTCCTCCTGTGGCCAGCCAGTTGTTTGTTAGCAGCTCTAGCCCACTGGTTACTTCACTGCCTGTGGAGCCAGAGGTCATGGGTCCTAAACCCACAGTGGGGTTCATCAATAGTGCTGTCTTAGGCATTGTCTGTTTTTATTGTATATTAGTTCTGCCAGCAGGACCACCCTCAGGGTACTGTCCCCTTAGGGTGGCTCATAAGGCGCCCTATAGGGCGCCTTATTCGGCGCCCTATAAAGCGCCTTATAAGGTGCCTTATATGGTGTCCTATAGGGGACATTATAGGGTGCCTTGGCAGACAGCGCACTTTATAATGTGCCCTATGGTGTTCCCTCTAGGGTGCCTTATGTGGCACCTTAGGTTAGGCCACTGTGAGGGTGTATTTGCTGGCAGCACTATTCAGGTACAAGTAACCGTCCTCACAGCCCACTACTGAACCCTTTTCAGGCCAAGCCCAGTACTTTCGGGATTCAAACCTCTGCCTATATATTCCTATCAAATGGTATAGCATACATGACCATGCCAGAGGGAACGTCACTATTGAAACATATTGGATACGACGGGTACAATTTTCCTGACATGTGCAAACATTAACCCAGCTGCAGAATGTGGATTAAAATATTATAGTAGGCCTTCAAAGGGTTACACATGACACCTCAGCAAGCCTTATTCATTTGGCTCGCTGGGGAATCGAACCCATGACCCTTGTACCATCAGTCTGTATAGTAACCATTGTGCTACAGCTCTGTTTCTGTATTTGGGTGTCTGCGCGCTTTCTTAAGCTTGCGCGCAGTAGCACGTGCTGTAGCGATCGTTGCCGCGCGGCGCGCACTAACGCACACACCTGCGCGTTATCGGTTACGATGTACCGCCCATGTCCTTTTATGTCTTTCCTTCCACTAACGTGGCTCCTAACGTGAATTGCACAAACGCAGTTTAGTAAACATACCCCTTAATGTCTGAGCAAACTTTCAAACTTTCTTTCCCTAATATTACAACTAGACACAGAGACACTCTAACAGTTTTCTACACAACAAAACAACATTAATTACATAAAATACATATGCATATGTGTAGATTTGGTACTCACCCACTAATCGAACCTGGGTAAGTCTTCTGTCCTTGTTTGTAGGCAGGTAAAGCAGCAATACTCACCCCTGGAGTCTTCCTAGGGCATCCACAGAGCTCTCTTCGTCCCTCAGGACGGTATTCTCATCTCCTGAACCCGGCAGGAGGAATTCTCATCTTCTGGACCGGCAGAAGGAATCCTCATCCTCTATTAGGATGGTATCCACATCTCCTGTTTTTGCACAATTTAAAACAGGAAGTATCCTCTCTGACAAAAATGCAGGCAAGCCAAAACTACAGTCAGAGGAATCCTTGGGCAATTTAGAAAAAATTTAGGAGTTCTAAAACTCAGGAGGCCGGGTTTCAGCACAAATTGTGGGCCTGGTTTCCCCACAAATGTTCCTCAAATATCACCAATATTACCAATTGCCTGGGCACATGGGAGTCGTACACCAGGAAAATAAAAGAACTCAGATCACAATTATTTGTCAGCAAAAATAACTCTTTTATTTGGCACAAGCAAAAGCTGTAAGCACAGATACACAAGTGTCTATCTGAGGGATCTGAGTACAGGCAGCGTTCCCTGTCTCCACAGTGATGAGACAGAGAAGGCCGCCCTGAGCTCTGTAATTGCATCCTTATATACCCTACACCCTCTGTAGCAACTCCTGCACAAAAGTTTTGTTCCGTGTGCAAAGGTTGCTGTACTGTCTGTAAAAGGCTGTAGGGCTTGCAGAGGCCTCTTTCCTTTGGGATAAAGGAGGGCCGTGTGCAAAAAGTCTGCAGAGGCCTCTTTCCTTTGGGGCAAAGGCTCTTTCCATGGGATCCACCCTTTTTAGCATATTAATGGCTTTTATTCTTGCTAGTGTTGAGTCATTCTGGCTACACCCTGCCATTCCCTTTGTTTCATTAATCACTGTAGTTTTCGGCACTGTAGTCTTCAGGGCCTATGAGCACTTTGTATCACCAGCTTTGTTTGGCCTGTTTAACTTGTCCAGGCTTGCCCAACTTGCTCAGGCTTGTTCAATCTGTTCAGGCCTGACTTGTCTTTTCCTAACTTTTCTTAGCTGGGTCCATTTTCTGTGCACTTCTGCTCGGAATATGGTTCCCCCTAGCTTTACTCTTGTTGTGCTGGACTCTGGGTACTCATTCCTTAGCCCACATGTTTTGTCTTCCGTGCCATCATAATGTATTACAGCCTCAGGCAAGGATGCAGCCATATTAGACATACCTATCAGCCAATTTCCCTTCAAGCTTACTAACACATATTAAAATTCCTCAAAATCATGCACATGAGAATATTTAAAACAGTCACACATTATTACTACCACTCTTCTCTCTTTATCAACCCATTGGGGTATGTTAACTAAACTGTGGTAACGTTCCCTGCGTTAGGTTCCCTGGATGCCCATATAAGGGAATGGGCGGTGCATCATTATGCAAACTGTATCAGGTAACGCGCGTTACAAGGCATGTTATAAGGTGCATGTTATTAGGCACAGTACAAGGCACCTTATTAGGCACAGTACAAGGCACATTATAAGGCATGTTACAAGGCACCTTATTAGGCACAGTACAAGGCACGTCATAAAGCACCTTATAAGGCACCTTATTAGGCACAGTACAAGGCACGTGCCTTGTAATATGCCTTGTAACGTGCCTCATAACGTGCCTTGTACTGTGCCTGATAAGGTGCCTTATAACGTGCCTAATAAGGTGCCTTATAAGGAGTGATGGCAACTGTGGTGAGGGTATTATGGGCTGGCAGCATGGATCTGCAAAGATATGACTGTCACAGGCATGCAAAATATCTGACATAGACAGGAAGGAACAAAGAGGAATAAAACCCATGACCACTGCCTAGAACGTCAGTGTACTAACCAGTAGGCTATACCTCTATGGTTTGCTGCACAGCAATGGCTGGGTACAGAAGGACTGCAGGTCACTGTGCAAACCATCTGCTCTGTGTGCCAGGATAGGGTAACCCCCACCAGCACCCATGATGCATTGCACATGCAGAACAGCGGCCTACAGCTGACCACCAGATGGGGTCTGCACCTCTCCGGTACTGCAGCATGGTAAAGACGGATTGACAGTGTGTGATACTGGCACAGAGTAGCTACAGACCATGCCATTGTGCAGGTTCCATGTTCACCCTGAGTGATAGGATGGGCGCCCAGCACTAGGTCCACAGTACATGTGATGCTAGAGATAGGTCCTGCTGCACATCCCCATCGCTACCAGTGTGTGATAGGTGCTCCCAGCAGTGCAATTAAAAGTGCTTCTGTTCCCATCTGTGTTTTGCAGTCACATGTGGCCCTGTGGGACCGGACACCACCCGGATTAGTGTGTACGTGGTGTTAAGGTCTGGCTGCCATGGGTACCTGTTATCAGGGCAGCAGGGTGTCTAGATTCGCATGAGGTTTAAGTAGCACTGACTCTATGGGTCTAAGTCAGTGGTTCTTAACCAGTCCTCCTTGAACCCCTAGGCCAGTTGGGTGTTCAGGATAGCCCTAATGAATATGCATGAGATATATATGCATATGCAGTTCTCACCACCACCAAAAAGTTGTCTAATAGACAATATTTTGGTGGTGGTGAGAAGCAAAGAGGCATGTGACAAATTCTATCTAACCTTTTGATGTCTAGAACATCTGCACCTTGCCCACTCACAATCTTAAATGACAGAGATGCAAGGCAGGGGTCTCCAAATCCAGCCCTAGAGGGCCACAAACCAGTCAGGTTGGCAGGATATCTCTAATGCATATATATCTCATGCATATTCATTAGGGCTATCCTGAACACCCGACTGGCCTAGGGGTTCAAGGAGAACTGGTTAAGAACCACTGGTCTAAGTGGTATGCACTATATACCCTAAGGGGCCCACAATCACCCCTTTTGTAATTGAGGGTGTGGTGGGACAGGTGCCTGCACCCTGCGGAGTGGCTGTAGTACCAGTAACCACTGTCCTGTTTGCAGATGATAGCCCTCCAGGGCTGATGAGCTCGAGCCATACCTGTGACAGTAGCAGACCAGCAGTGATGCTTGGGGTGGGCAGGGGAAGGCTCAACTGCCCCACACCACAGTCTGCCATCCACCAGCACAATCAGACTGCACCTGCAGCATCCTACAGGGTGGTCCCACCATGCAGAGACTAATTGCAGACAGCTCACTAGCCAGTCCATAGTGCATGCTCACGGGAGAACCCTCTGCACCCAGAGGTGGGATGCACAGCACAGACACCAAGCAGGTATCTCCATGATTGAGCCCCAGAACCAGGAACACACAGGTTTCACTGGAGACAAGTAATGTGTTGCACTATGTGGGAACATGGACATGCCATGGTCACTGCTCAGTCAGAGTGAGAGTGACCTCCCAGTGTGACATGCTGTGGTCACCCTGCCCATGCAGGTGGTAGTCGAGCACTACAGTGTCCCAGCCATTACCCTCCACCCTGTGCAGATGCATCCTGGCCAATCTGCCCTGTCTGGGCCATACCCACAATACCTTGCCCTTCATTATGCACATTTGCAGGCTAATACTGGAAACAGTGTGAGCAATGTGGTCTCAGAGAGGTATTGGCAGACACAAAACAATGGATAGATATACGCACACTCCCACTTCTATCTCAGCATTGTGCAGAGATAGAGGTGGTTGACAACCCTGCCCGCCACACTGGTCCTGATCACAGTGCCGACTTTGCTAAACTGTGCAGGAGGTAGTAGCAGTGCTCTGGTGATAACTGCATTTCCGTGCTGGGGCCAACAGCCTGACACTCCATGAGGCTGTGGATAGTGGAGCTCATATGAGTGGGTGTTTGTACCCCTGTGCACCGCTGCGTTGGGGTTTGCACATATTGTTGTTGTGGCTGCATTGTGGGATAAAACTATGGGGTGATGCTCTGCAGGATCCACAGATGGGACATGAACCTTGGACCCTCTGCTCTTGGACATACTGGCTGAGTGTACTGCTCCACACTGCTGACACAGCAACATAGTTGTCCCTGGGGCTACCCTTACTTTCCCCAGCCAGACCTCTTCTGCTGCACTGCACACCACGTTACTGGTACAGGGCATGGCCTAGGTCCACTGCAGGCGGGTGCCACTACTCCCTCCAGAAGAAACACCCCCCCCCCCCCCCGCCATGCCACCATGACCATATGCTGTCGGTGCCGATGGTGTGCAGTCCCAGGCCATCCAGGGGGCAGGTAGGTGGCTGCCTAAGGTGTGGGTTCTGGGGTAGGGGTGCCTACATAGATGTCCATGCTTCCCCGGCACTGCCTGTCAATGTTATGTGCCCCTTGGGGTATCTGCTGGGTAATGTCCCCTGGATGGGACACAGACTCATGGGCATGTTTGACCCTGGTCAGTTGCTGTCTTGCTGGTTTCCATTTTTTGCATTCCTATGTGCTACCTAGGCATCCGCCTAGTGCAACCTGTTCACCAGTTGCCCCCACTGCATGTCCTGTCTGCAGCCCCCATGCCCCATTTGCACCATCACCATAGTGGCCTTTCATAGCTGGGCACTATGCTGTTGCTGCAAATGGAGCACTACTATCGCCTTTCTTGCGCTCCCTGCCTATGCTGTACATTGCTGACACTGAAATGGTTTCTCTCTCCTGCAAATATGCCTCTAATGCCAGGTTTTCACTTGCGTTACTTTTCAGCCCTTCAGTTCCCCGCGTTGGTGTTGTGGGAGCCTCTCCCTGCCCATTGACCCCTTCTCTCCGCCCTCTCTCCACCCTTTTCTGGACTTACTGCGGCCAGGAACGCTAGTGCGCGTTAGGTAACGCTAATGCACGTTATGTCACTCTAACGCGCGTTAATGTAACATTAACATGCGTTATGTAACGTTAACACGCGTTAACGTTACCGCTGTTACCTTACCGCAGTTTAGTAAACATACCCCATTGTATCATATTCGGCAATTCAAGTCTCAGTAATGCAGAAGATGTCAAGCCTGGTTTCTAAAATCAGGTTATAAAGGATCTCGTACCCAATATTCAAAAGGTATTTACATGGTTTACAGCCCGGTAAACTGAGTAAATGCCTTAAACAGAGTTATTCAATGGCACCTACATGGTTAGTGCCATTGAATATCCCCTCCTATGTCCCCTATGTGCCCTGATGCTATATAGTTAGCATCAGAGCATGTCGGGGTGTTTCAGGCAGAGCAGAGATGGGGAGTACCACTAACCAGGTAGCAGCGAGATTGCACCGCTACTCGGTTAGCGATCCATGACTAAAACTCACGGATGCTAACTGGGTAATTGTGCAATATCACTGCTATCTGGTTAGGCTCTGTGGCGTGGTTCCCTCGTTGCCAAAAGCGAATATTCAATGCCGTCGCCGTGGTACTGAATATCCTGGGTTAAAAATGAGCGGATAGGGCTATGCGCCGTAGTGGCACATAGCCTGCCTAGTAGAATATCAGCCACCTCAATTTTACTTTTTGTAGATCAAGCATTTACCAATCTAATCTAAATGCTGCCTCGTACCGAGAAGAAGCAATACTGACAAGCTATACAAGAAGCAAATCCCGCTCATGTCGACAGAGTCACAGATGATGAAGAGACTGCACGAATGCATGGCAACCTCTTCCTGAGATCTCAGGAATGGGAAAAAACACCCATCGGGCAAGAAAAACCCAGCATCCTGAATAAAGCCAGGAACTTGAGCTTGAGATAGCACAAGCACATGAGCATACACATGATGGTACAAAGAGGTGTGTTCTGTCCCTTAGACTTGCCCCTTACTTAAATGAGCTCTTTCTCTTTCTGGTAATGTGGACTTGAACATGGTATTGTGATATTACTTTTGTTTAATTCTATATTTTTGATTTAATGGATTTAACTATATATGCCTTAATATCTGCTGTTTTGAATGCATATTTCAAATGTATAATTTTAAAAAAACATTTAGTAGTCTACAGCTTTTTGTGATTATATAAATGACATTATCTTTGGGTACCTAATATTAATGATCTTGTTCATCAATTAGCAATATACTTTCTCACCTTCATATTGTGGCAAGGGCAGGCACACTACAAGTCCCAGAATCCCTTGTGATCAGAAGGTCTCTGCCACAGTTGAAGCACCAGGGTGATTCATTTAGGGAGAGAACACCTAGATGAGCTGGGTGGAGTTTCACAGAGCAGAGTGCACAGGCTATTTACCCCTGGGCTAACAGAGAGAGGGAGGAGTACATAGAAAGCGGGTAGCTGGGGAGGAGCTGTCAGAACCTCTGCTACAGTTATGGACTGTCCCTTAAACTTTAACAGGCCAATGCAGAAAGACTAACTCGCCCTTTGTATGCAGATAATGCAACTTATATGCACAAGTTCCGACATGCCAAATGCAGAAAAGAGATGTGCATGTAAACAGCAAAGGAAAAGCAAGCACACACAGTAATGCCAAACATATTTAAATTATATGCAAATGAGATGTATGTATTAAAATGGCATGCTAATATTGTCTGCCCGATGCAGAGAAATGCGTAGAGGATTATGTAACCAGCCGAAGTGCCAATTTCTCTACGCCTGGTCTGAGGTGGCTTAAACATCTTGCGTGTGCCTCCGACAGTACTTTGATGACATCGGTGCCCCCGACAGTATTTTGATGGCATTGGGGGATTTCCCATCTGAGGTGTCAAACCTCCCCTCAGATGATCTAGGCATCAGGGAAAGCCCCCAATGCCATCAAAATACTGTCAGGAGGGTCGGTGCCCCCGACACCGACCCCCCCACAGAAACCAAATCTTTGGTGGTCCAGTGGCCCTAATCCTGCCCACCCACCCAATAAAAACAATCCCTGGTGGCCCAGTGGCCCTGAACCCCCCACCTGCATCCCGGTACCTTTAATATGGAGTGAGAGAGTTGCTCATGTGCTCCCGTCCCTGTGCAGCCATCTTGTAAAATGGCAGCGCCTGGCTGCACATGGGAGCATGGGAGCAATGCTTCCACTCCATCATAAAGGTACGGGGAGGAAGGTGTGGGTTCAGGGATCATCAGGCTACCGGGCCTTTTGTTATTGGGTAGAATCAGGGCTGCTGGGCCACCAGAGATTTTTTTATTGGGTGGGTGGGTGGGGGAATCGAGGCTGCTAGGCCACCAGGGATTGGTGTCTGTCAGGGGGTTGGTGTCAAGGGCACCGGCCGTCCGACAGTATTTTGATGGCATTGGGGGCTTTCCCTAATGCCTGGATCATCTGAGGTGAAGTGTCAAACTTCCCCTCAGATGACCCTGTTTCTCTGGAGGAGCATGCCAAACTTGCGCCTTCATGTGTTTGGCTTGCTCTCCCAGTTTAATACTGCAGTTTAGCACATGGCTAATTTGCATATGCGCTGCTTTCTGCATGCCAGTGCTGAAGTTGCATGCTATTGGCACGCTACATAAACATGTACATAGCTAATAGCTCGCGACTTCAATGCCAGCTTTCTGACATTTGGACCAACTGTTGTGCCCTTTTTGGGGCAGGCCCTCCTACCTGGATTCTTAGGCTTACCTGGCCCTTCTAACAGGAAGGAAAAAAAACCAAGACATATACACAGAAAATCAGTTATATTAATTCCAGAGCTCTTGAAGGAAGATCGTCAGGGGGTCCAAATCATGGCTCCTCCTCTAACCACCTTCGAAAATCTTCCGCCAGAGATCTGCCTTTTATTAAGAAGTATCAGCTTACATATTTAATTTTTAATTAACATCGGATGATATTCATGTTAGAAAATTACAGGTCTGGAATAAAATCTGCATACAGGATCATTTTTCTGCTGATGCTTTGCAAAAATCATAAAAAAACGGAAGTTACAAGGCCATGACCATAATCACAAAGCGACAGCAGGGGTCGCTACAATTCTTTAATCAAGCAAGAGCTGATTAGTTACACTTATAATTTCTTTCTAAATTCTGCTGACTTCTCAAGCTTTTATTTGATTTCCAGTTACATGTTGACCTAAGGTCTCTGATTCTTGGAAAGTTCATGCAATAGTGCTGACATTAGTTGTTATCTAAAATTTGACCCATCATTCATCACAAGAAGGGTGGAGAGATTACAGAAAGTCCTCAAAATTTGCAGAAGCTAACCTTTGGTCACAGTAGCTGTGTACACAATTTGTTAGTTAATCTCTTTTGCAATGACCGTCAGCATTTTTCACAGAGACAGAAGCTTCTATTTAAAAATGTATATTTTGCAGTTCAGCCTTGCATTACAATAAGCATATATTTTTACCTGAGTAAAGGTATATGGCTATAGCCACCTTCACAGGCCTCTTTCTCTGTCATTATCTGTGCCTGCATCACTATCTGTATCTATATCAAGGGGTATGTTTACTAAACTGCGTTAGTGTGATTCGCGTTAGGAGCTGCGGTAGAGACAGAAATCCCAAATAAGGACATGGGCGGTACATCGTTACCGATAACGCGCATTACCAGGCACCATAAATGAACGAGCGCTACATGGCACGTTACTGCGCGTTAATCTTAAGAAGGCGCGCAGGCATACAAGCACAGCAACAGAGCTGTAGCACAATGGTTACAACACTGACTGATGGTACAGGGGTCATGGGTTTGATTCCCCAGTGGGCCTAATGTATAAGGCTGGCTGAGGCATCACCCTTTACATTTAAGTAGTGATTGTTGAGGCATTTCACTTGTATTTTAATTAGTGCTGCCAGCAAACACAACCTCACGGTGGCATAACCTAAGGTGCCGCATAAGGCACCCCATAACGCACTCCATAGGGCACATTATAAAGTGTACTGCCTGCCAAGGCACCCTATAATGTCCCCTATAAGACACCTGATAAGGCTGTGAACAAAGCCTGGCTGGCTGCAGAAGGACTGCACGTCACCACACAAACTGTCTGCTGTGGTTACCAGGATAGGGTTAACCCACCCGTACCCATGATGCACTGCACATGCAAATCAGCAGTCGAGAGATGGGCACAAGATTGGGTATGCACCCCCACAGCACCTCGGCCTGGTAAGGGGAACAGACCGTGTGTGGTACTGCCACAGAGTAGCCACAGACAGTCACATTATGCGGGTACTGTGCCCACCCTGAGGTTGAGGTGGGGCGCCCAGCACCAAGTCCACAGCACCTTTCATGGCTAAAATACGCCATGCTGCAGGTCCCCATCAGTGTGTGATAGGTAGTTCTATTAGACACACCTAGGATGCATCTGTGTCCTGCTGTATTTCTCGGTCATGTCTAGTCCTTATGGGTGATGATGCACCCAGAATAGTGCATATCCTGTGTTGGTGCCATGGTTACCTGCTGTAGGTAAAGTTGGGGGGGTGTATGGACCCATAGGCAGATTATGTACCACCACACAAACCACCCTCTGGGGCTCAGGATGGTAAACAGGATCACCCACCAATAGATCCACATTCTACCTCCCTGCAATGGTAGCAGTAGAGGGGACCATCAACCCCAGTCCTGCTGGGGAACAGACAGAGCGGTACACATCCATAACACAATAGCAGACAGATGGCAGGCCTGGAAATGCTCAGCTGCCCCCCACCTTTATCTGACATTCTCCAGCAGCAAGCCTCCAGCCGCTGCACCCTGCAAGGTGTTCCAGCAAGACACATACTAGCTGCAGACAGTCTGCCAGCTAGTCCATAGTGCATGGTCCTGGAGAAGATGCATGCACCCAGAACGGGGACGTCAGCATACACACCAAGCAGATAAGTCAATGATTGGACCCCAAAAGAAAACCCATAAATATCACATGAGAGAAATGCTATATAGCACTATGGGGGAACCTAGCCATGCCATGGTCACTGCTCAGTCAGGGTGAGAGTGACCTCCTAGCAGGACATGCTATGGCCACCCTGTCCGTGCAGGTGGTGGCCAGGCACTACAATTTCCGAGCCATTGCCCTATGCCGTGTGCAGATGCATCCAGGCCAGGCCACCCTATCCAGGCTATTCCCACGGTACCTTGCTCCTCATTATGCATATTGGCAGGCCAATACTGGCAACAGTGCTAGCAGTGTGGGCTGTGGAGGGTGTTGGCAGCCACCACACACTGGATAGACAGACACACACTCCCCACACCTATGCCAGCATTGTGCAACTATAGAGGTGTTGGGCAGCCCAGGCCACCACACCAGTCCTGGGCACAGTGCAGGCATGGCTATGGTACGCAATACTGTAGGAGTCACTCCCCAGGTTGGTAAACACTGTCAGACACATGACCTGTAGCACACTCCAGATACATCAGAAAGGTTGCTATGATGCAGCTCACTCAGACACTTGTACCTAACCTAGGAATTGCTATCTGCCAGTAATCCTAGCAAACGTTTGATAGATGTGTACCATATTCCCCGGTTTAGGGTGGCATTACTAAGGTATGCAAGTGCTAGTATTGGGAGATGCACGCAGAGCATAGCCATAGGCTGCCAAACACCTCTATAGATGAACAATGCTGGCATAGGTGTGGGGAGTGTGTGTCTCTCTATCCAGTGTGTGGTGGCTGCCAACACCCTCCTCAGCCCACACTGCTAGCACTGTTGCCAGTATTGACCTGCAAATATGCATAATGAGGAGCAAGGTAATGTGGGAATAGCCTGGACAGGGTGTCCTGGCCTGGATGCATCAGCACAGGGCATAGGGCAGTGGCTTGGACATTGTAGTGCCCTGCCACAACCTGCACCGACAGGATGGCCACAGCATGTCCTGCTGGGAGGTCACTCTCACCCTGACTGAGCAGTGACCATGGCATGGCTGGGCTCCCCCATAGTGCTATATTGCATTTCTCTCAAGTGAAATATATAGGTTCCCTTTTCTGGGGCCTAATCACTGACCTAGCTGCTTGGTGGGTGTGCTGACATCCCAGCCTTGGGTGCACACATCTCCTCCAGGATCATGCACTGTGGACTACCTAGAAGACTGTCTGCAGTTATATGTGTATGGCTGGAACACCTTGCAGGGTGCAGTGGCTGGTGACTCACTGTGCCTGCTGCTGGAGAATGTCAGATGGTGGTGGGGGGCAGCTGAGCATTTCCAGGCCTACTGTCTTTCTGCCATTGCCTGAAGGGTGTGTACAGCTTTGCATTGGCTGCCCTGTAGGGTGTCTGCTCCCCGGCAAGACTGGGGTTGATGGCCCCCTCTACTGCCACCATTGCAGTGTGATAGAATGTGGAGCTGCTGGTGGTGGAATCCTGTCTCCCATCCTGAGCCACAGAGAGTGGTGGTACATAATCCACCTATGGGTCCAAGCACCCCCTTCCCCCACATCATGTTACCATGGCACCAACACAGAATATGCACTATTCTGGGTGCATCATAGCCCATAAGGGCTAGACCTGATGGACAACAACAGAGGGACACTGAGGTATCCTAGGTGGGTCTGCAGGAGCACGCACACTCTTGCAGCCATGGAAGGTGCTGTGGACCTGGTGCTGGCCACCCCACCTCACCCTCAGGGTAAGCACAATACCCACACAATGTGATGGTCTGTAGCTACTCTGTGCCACTAACGCACACTGTCGGCACCCCCTACCGGACGGAGGTGCTGTGGCGGTGCACTCGGTCAGTTCCCCCTACCAGGCAGAGGTGTTGTGGGGTGCATACCCCATCCTGTGATAATCTGTAGACTGCTGATTTGCATGTGCATTGCATCATGGGTACAGGTGGTTTGACCCGACCCTGGTAACAACAGCAGAGTGGTTGTGTGGTGACCTGACGTCCTTCTGTAGCCAGCCATGGGTTTACTAAGAGCTATAGAGCAGTAGCCCACTGGTTACTTCACTGCCTGTGGAGCCAGAGGTCATGGGTTTGATCCCACAGTGGGGTATTGTGTATTTTTACTTTTAAATTGGTGCTGCCAACATAAACACCCTCAGAGTGCTGTAATCTGAAGGTGCCTCATAATGCGAACCATAAAGTGTCTTAGAAAGGTGCCATATAACGTGTCTTATAAGGCGCCTTATAAAGCGCCCTATAAGGCGTACTATGGGGGACATTATAGGGTGGCTTGGTGGACAGGGCACATTATGGAGTGCCCTGTCCGCCAAGCCACCATGGAGTGTCTATAGGTTACGGCACTGTGAGGATGTGAGTGCTGGCAGCTCTAATGTAAAAGAAATAATAAAATGCTGCACACAGCATTGCCTAAATGTAAAGGGTAATGCCTCAGACAGCCATATAGATTTGACACACTGGGGGATGAAACTCATGACCCCTGTACCATCAGTCAGTGTATTAACCAATGTGCTACACCTCTGTTTTTGTGCTTGTATGTCTGCGCGCCTACTTAAGATTACCGCGTGTTAACGTGCTTAGCGGCGTCTCACATGATAATGTGTGCAGCGCACGTTATCGCGCGATAATCCCGTTTTGCTACATTAAGACCGACACACCCACTCCTTTTATGGCAGCCTGCACACTATCGCCGGGCGCACGTTAAGACTGCATGGAAACTATGGGGTATGTTTACTAAGCATGCACAATTTTTCTCCTTTTCTTTATCTTCTCGTTTTTATGGAAACCTTTAGCTGTTATGAGATGTACCAAAGAAAGTTATCTTGTTGAAGGGGAGCTGATCCCTCTCAGCAATGTGGTGTTTCTTAAACCTCACTGCAACAGGTCCCATTTCGCCATTACTGGCGGCCTCAGGGAGTGTCCATTTGTATGTCCATTTATCAATGTTGCTCTATCATCACAAACTTCAGGATGTACACAATAGCTAGAGAAATATATCAAAATCATGACTGAGGGTTTCTTGTTAAAACTTACTCAACTATTCTCTATTTTGTGAAAGTGTGTGCCAGTCAACCATCGAGGGCAAAGACACACTCTTCTCTGAACTAAAAGCAGGTGCATATGTACTCTTTCCCACAGCATTTAGACATTCATTTATACACCTACTGAAACCATGTCCCAGCACTCTTTCAAAGTTTACTCATCACACCAACGAAGCGTTGTCAAAATAAAGGCACGGCTCTACCAAAACCGTCGGGCATGCACCCATTTAACTTTTTTTTATGACCAATGATGTAGTACTGTAAAGATCAGTATATGCTGACAAGAGTACTGAGGTCTTTTTTCCTTCTTACAGTAGGGTGGCATAGATATGAAGGTGAGAAAGTATATTGCTAATTGGTAAACAAGATAATTAATATTAAGCGGTCTAGAAAGGGTCTTTTTTTCAGTTATGATTGTTCCCCTTTCTTTGGGTTTCCAAGGAGGTATTATCTTGGATAGAGTTTTGAGATTTCTGATATGGAGAGCTATCTGCAAACAGTGTAATTTATAAAGTGTTGGTACCCATGTATTCTGCAATTGTATCTAAGAGGCTTTTTTACTAACCTGTAGGAAGCAGTGACAGCATAAATTAGTACATGGTAATTACTGGCACACACCCAGGGTAACCATGATCGTGCAGACATGACAGCATGTAGTAATTCTACACTAACTTCATAGCCTGGAATGGAAGGGAAAATGGGGGGGGGGGAGGGGGGAGGTATGGGCAGGGAATGGGTATGGTCTGTAGGCTGCAGTTAGAACACGCTAACTTACTGCATGCTAGCTTTCATTAGTGCACTTAGCATGGATGCACCTACCATCTTCTAAGTAGGAGGTGGTAGCTGCATTTCTACTATGTCATTGTACATTAAAGGCCTTTTCTGTATAGGAAGATCCTGGATACAGCCTTAATAGTTATTGCACAGGTTATACATGAACCACACAGTGATTTGTCCACTTGCTATACTGTAATTGCAAAACTTAGTAAAGTGGTCCCTAAGTTTAATGATTTACCCTTGAGTTTTGGATGTATTTTAAATGCTTGGCATTTCCTGGCACTGAAATTCCAACAGTTTTATTTTCTGGATGAAAAGATGTTTCTTATATTTATACAGTGGGAAAACGTGCTTCTGAATGAACTGCAGATGAAAAAATAGAGCCAGAAGGCATGACATAAGGACATATTCCCTGATGCAGAAGTGATAAAATAATTTGGATTTGATTTTAGATCTGGACTCCTAAGTGAATGTGGTGAGCGTTTGTATAAAACAATCTGTCATTTTAGAAAGGGAAAGAACATGTATACTTTCCCTTCTAAAACTTGTACTTATATGTGTCACCAATAGCAGAGTTGGACACAAGTCACCAGAGCCTGTATAATCGACCATCCAACTCCTCCAGTCCTCAAATTGAAGAACCAGTATGCAACTCTGGAAGTGGAGGAGGTGAAAACATCCTAGGAACGGGAAGAACCAGAGCTCAAGTACCCCAAAGTTGCAGAATCAGAGACCACAAGGAAGTGAAGGGTAGTGGTGGTTGGTGACTCTCTTCTGAGGGGTACTGAGGCATCCATCTGCCTACCAGACCTGATGTCCTGGGAGGTGTGCTGTCTGCCAGGTGCTAAAATCTGAGATGTTATGGAAAGTTTGCCAAGACTCATCTAGCATGCTGACTATTATCCAATGATGCTCATCCGTGTTGGCAGAAATGATACTACTAGGTATCTCTCCGAGTGCATCAAGTGTGACTTTTTGGATCTGGGAGAGAGAGTGAAGCAGATAGGTGTGCAAGTGGTGTTCTCTTCAATCCTCCCTGTTGAGGGTAAAGGCTAATACCGAGAAGCATGCATTCTCAAGATGAATGCATGGCTGCGTGGATGGTGTCATCGAGTGCTTTGGTTTCCAGGACCAAGGGATAATTTTCCAAGGGCTTCTGAGCAGAGATATTGTCCCCCTATCCAAAAAGGGTCAAAGTGTCTTCCACAAAAGCTGACTAACTGACTGAAGAGGGCTTTAAACTAGATTTATTGGGGATGGATTAAGAAAGCCCCCAGGTAAGTAGAAGCCCTCAGCTAAGTGAAACATTTAATACCTCTGTAGAAACCGGTAAAAGGGAAAATGTCTGGAAAGCAGTGTGCATTAATGCCCGTAGCATGGGAAATAAGATCCCAGATATTAAGGCTTTAATGGAAGAGGCTGACTTGGATTTATTGTCGGTTACAGAGACATCGTTCACAGACAACCATGACTGGGATGTAATTATACTTGATTGGCGCATCCCTGCTGTGGTGTCATCTACAAGTAAGGAGATTCTGGATTTCTGCAGGAGATTTATTCCAGCAACTGGTAATAGAACCTATAGGTGAAGGGGCCATACTGGACCTGGTGATTACCAATGGGGGAAGTGTTTTTGATGTTACAGTGGGAGATCGTCTCCTATCCAGTGATCACCAGATGGTATGGTTCAGTAGATAGGACTATGGCTGATAAAGTGAGGGTCCTAGACTTTAGAAAAACTAGTTTTGCCAAGATGGGACAGTACCTTAAGGAATCGTTAGTGGGATGGGAACAGCATGGGGATGTAGAAAAGCAATGGCCAAAACTGAGAGGGGATATTTTAAAGACAACAAACCTTTTTGTTAGTAAAGTAAATAAATGTAAAGGAAAAGTCCACTATGGTTCTCGAAAGAAATAGCTGAAAAGTTGAAGAAAAAGTCAGTGGCTTTCATAATATACAAGAGATCACAGAAAGATCACAAGCATTAATATTTGGAAACACTTAGAGAACCTAGGAAAGTAGTCAGGAAAGCAAAAAATATAGCCAGAAGAAAAAATAGCCAATGCAGTAAAATGTGTGTGTGTTGGGGGGGGGGGGGGGAAGAGGGGAGGAGGCAAGACATTTTTCAGATATGTTATGGAGAGGAGGAAGTGCAAAAGTGGTATTGTCAGGTTTAAAGGTGAAGGGGAGGAATATGTAGAAGCTGATGAGGATAAAATAGAATTGCTTAACAGGTGAAGAGCCAGGAGCAGGACCTCATAAAGTACCCACAAATAGGAACAGAAGTGAAGGGGATCTGGAATGATTTTCAGAACATTATATTCGTGAGGAACTACCTAAACTAAAAGTAGACAAAGAAATAAAGCCAGATGGGATACATCCCAGAGTTTTGAAAGAATTTGTGGAGCTTCACTGTCTGACCTTTTCAATGCTTCTTTAGAGTTGGGAGTGGTCCCAGAGGACTGGAGAAAGCTGCATGTGGTCCCTTTACACAAAAGCAGAAGTAAGGATGAGGTTGAGAACTATAGGCTGGTTAGTCTGACCTTTGTGGTGAGTAAATTAATGAAAATGCTGCTAAAACAGTGAGGTTTCTGGAGTCCAATAGATTGCAGAATCTGTGGCAGCATAATTTTACTAGGGGCAGGTCTTGTCAGACAAATCTAATTAATTGCTTTGACTTGGCGACCAGAGAGTTAGACTGAGGGAGAGCCCTAGATGTGATGTACTTAAATTTCAGTAAAGACTTTGACACCATTCCGCACAGACAACTTATAATTAAATTGAGCATTCTAGGAATAGACCCTAAAATGACTGACTGGGTTAGAAATTGGTTGAGAGGGAAGCGACAAATGGTACAGGTAAATGGAGCTTACTGTGTGGAGAAGGATATAACCAGTGGTGTACCTTGGGGATGTGTCCTTGGTCTGATTCTTTTTAACATTTTTGTTAGTGATATTGCAGAAGGGCTGTCAGGCAGGGTTATGGGGACAGACTTAAAGATATGAATATGTATACTTTGGAGGAAAGGCATTAGAGAGGAGATATGACAGAGATGTTTAAATACCTCCATGGCATAAATTGCACAGGAGGCGAGCCTCTTTCAATTGAAAGAAAGCTCTGCAATGAGGGGGCATAGATGAAGGTGAAAGTGGATAGACTCAGGAGTAATATGCGGAAATATTTCTTTATGGAATGAGTGGTAGATGCATGGAATATTCTCCTAGTGGAGGTAATAGAGTCCAAACGGCGAATAGCGGAGTTGGATGTCCAATCCGCGTTCAGCGTTGGGACGCAATTTCGGTCCCAGCGCTCCACACACGTACAGAGCATTTGTGTGGGGAGCACTGGATGTGGGTGGGAGGGGGCAGAGTGGGTTTGGAGCAGGGGCGGGGCACCACACCAGGACGTAGAGAGGCCATTCAGGTCTAGCCTCTGTACGTCCAATGGCCCAGAGGTGCATGCCTGCCTTATTCCTCCCTGATCTAATCGAAAAAATCCCACAAACAGAGATCCTAATGAACCAATCAAAAAATCTCCTGGAGTTTTAAGATGAGTTTTAAGATAAGTTTCACTTAACTTACTAAAGAACGGTATTTACTGATTAAAATGGACTCCCAGTGACGGGTGAGGTTTTGCAGATTATCTTAACCTCCCTCACTGTGGTCCGACAAAAAAATTACTTACATTTCACATGGTGGGGATATTCTCAGGGATTTTATGATTTATTCCTCCCTGATGGCAGAATAAGTGCCAGGCACTGCTGCGATCAGGAGCCACAACCCCCCAATTCCATCGTGCCACCAAGGGAGAGCAGACGCCTCATGACCCTGGCCTTGGGGGCCCCTGCCGAGGGTTGGATGGTAGTCTACAGTCGCCACACTGGGCCCGGCCATTTTGCTCCTCTGGCTGCATGTCTCAGTGCCTTGGCGATGGGACGCCAAAGCGCCGGCATGCCAGCAGGAGCGCTGTTTGAAGTGGATGGGCAGCCCATGAGGCGTCCCCCACTCGGGAATCGGGTGCCAGGCAAGATCTCTGTGTGCCCAAATCTGCCATCACGGGTATGTCCAGGCCCAGCGGCAGCAGAATAGGGCCCGTTTCCCGCATGTACGGTTTTTGCACAGCCAATGCGGCTGGACATATGGGAACCAGAATCGGTCTCCACTTGAATTCAAGAACGTGTGGGACCAACACAGAAGACCACTAAAGGAAAACAAGGGAATACAGCATATTGGTATGAAAGGGCAGGCTGGATAGGCCATATGATCTTTTTCTGCTCTCATGTTTGTATGTTTCTGTATTTCTTATGTTTATACCTTATCTGGAGCAGGGGATAATAAATATGTATATGTTTTCCGGGTTATGAATGCAAAACGCTAGTCCGCTGAACTCCTACAAACACCTACTTGTTATGTGCATAAAAGTATAGTTAGGATTGCCCACTGCATATATCTGTATGAGCAGACTCTGATTTAGGCATAGGCAGCTGTTTAGAACACCAGATTTTGAAGGCATCAAATACCTTAGCTAAATGGAAGCCTGATTCCACTTGCTCTAGCACTGTTCCCCACAGCTTTCCTGCCCTGCCTATAGGAGCCTGCATCTTAAATCTGGCCACAGGCATAGGAAGGGGGGGCATAGGGGGTGCACAGTGGCCCGGACCCCACCAAAACTTTTCTACTCTGATCGGGGCTTCCCCTATTTCAGCCCCTGGGGATCTGATGTCCTGTGGGCAGAAGTAGGAGAAGACTGGTGATTGCAATCCAGAAAGCAGTAAGCTGTCTGCGGGGATCCCATCCCCTGCAGGCAGAAGAGCACTGCGATCGTGGCACATATCCCTCCTGTCTGCCCGCATAAGATTGGATTACTGTGGGCCGACAGGATTCGAAGGCCAGTGATCGCAGCCACATGGAGTTCAGCTGACCCGGGGCAGAGCCTGGCCCCTCCACGGAACAGGGCGTTCCGACGCCTCTGAATGCAGCCCTGTTTATGAGGATAATTCTATAATCTTGTACACAAGCAAATCACGTTGTCACATGCATATTTTGGACCTATTCAAAGAACATAAGGGCTTTACTTTAGAGAGTAGGGGCATACAGATGTGCCTGAGTCTAGTCACAGCAGTTATGCCTGCTCTAGGGAAGCATAACTGACCTGCCTAGATCAGCACAGCAACGCGCATAAGTCATAGTATTCTATAACTTACATGTGTAGGTTTAGGCCACACTTATGTTCCACTAAGGCTCCTCCCCAATGCACACCCCAACTGAACAAACACACGATGGGGTGTGTGCAGCCATGCATGCAGAATAACGACTGCCAAAGCACACGTGTAAGTCTTCAGAATAGGGATCCAGGTCTGAAGCGCATACCTCTCTGCACACCCTCTACAGAATCAGCAGATTTCATATCACCCACTTTCTACATATAAAACTGGGTTTTACACTTAGAAAACGTAAATAAAATTGCCTTCCATGTTTCATAATTAGAGCATCAGCTTGTGCCTGAAGCTGTAACTGTATGTTCTTCAGCATTCACAACTTGTGCTTCTATTTTCCAAGAGGAAACATAATTTGCCATCTATTTAAAAAGTAATTGTAATAATAATGCTGATTGTGAAATATTGATGGGATGTTCTTTGCCTACAGTAGCTTGATGAATTATTAAAAAATGTAGTAGTGCTTATTGTCTCTTCTCTGGGTTTATTTAAAATAAAGTCATAAACACCATCTAATTTTTAGGGCATTTATTTACAAAGCGAAAAAAATGTCCATTGGGGAGATCGTGTCTGTGTCTTTAGGGAATATCAAAGTGCACTAAGCAGTTAGTTTGGGATTTAGCATGTGCTAACCATGAGTTCAGGCATGCACTAATGGCTATCACCTGTTGAAAACAGCCTCTGCACTAAAAATGCCACGCAGAATGAGCCAGGAACAAGGTGGGTTATAGGCAGACAAGGCATGGACAGTGGTGGCAGATAGCACATAATAAGTTGTGCAATGTCACCACTGCAGACAGCAAGGGTACACTTAATACCTCCTCAAAAGAGAAAGGGCCAACTACACCAGGCTATCGGCAGCAGTTAATGCAGTCACTGTTAACAATGAAAAAAGACGATACCCCTAGTAGCCTCCTGAACCCCTTTCATTCCTTCTGATAAGCTTCACCAGCGTCTTCCCCTACCTTCCGATTCCCCTTCCAACAGTACCAGCATCTCCCACCTTGTTATTCCTCCAACAATACCAACAAAGCCCCACCCCATCAGTACCAGTATCACCCTCAACCTCCCAAAGAAGCAGCTGACTCCCCCCCCCCCCTTGACTCATCTTGGCACTCACTGGGGGTTTCCATGGTAGTATAGTGGGGGTTCTGTGGTGGTATAGTAGAGAGACAGGAGCAGTTCCTGGACATTCTTGCCTCATTGCCTCCTGGGTTCAAAATAGTGACTCTAACCTGTATCGGTAGTCTCACAGTGCTACTACTAGGGTTCGTAGCTTGACCCCTGGAAGTAGCACCATGAGGACTGGGACTATTGGGACTCTGAGCCACTATTTTGAACAAGGGAGGCAATGAGGCAGGAACATCCAGGAACTGTTCCTGTCTCTCTACTATACCACCACAGAATCCCCCCCCCAATAAGTATTAAGGGGTGTTAGGGAGTGGGAGGAGAGTCAGTTGCCTCCTAGGATGGGGGGTGATGCTAGTATTGATTAGGGGTGAGGGAAGAGAGACTCTGGTACTGCTCTGGAGGATTGGAAAGTGGGGTCCTTCATGCTACTCAGGGGGAGGTATTTGGGGGGACAGTGAGGCTTCTTGAAAGGATGTGAATCGGGAGTGGAGGTGATGTTTATCAGGAGGGGTGAGATATCTAGATATTGGGGCTTAAACATATAAGTTATATGTTTGGACAGTCCAAGCTATATCTGGTTTTATCAGGTTCAAGCTAAATTTCTAAGCTATGGCCTGATATTGAGTCAGCTGCATTTTAGAAGGGCTATGTGCCTTGTGGGTGTATAGCCCTCCCTGCCAACCTCTAATCTGAATATTCAATGCCACGGCGATGGCATCGAATATCCGGGGATCGCCGCACACGCCGGTAGCTGCTGAAGCTAACCAGGCAGCAGCGATATTGCATGCTGCCCAGTTATCTCCTGCACTCCTGAATGCCCCATTACTATCCGGATAGCATCGGGGCGGGTAGTGGAGATAGAAGGGGCTATTCAACGGCACTAACCATGTAAGTGCCATTGAATATTCCCATTTACGGCATTTACACGATTTACTGGGCTATAATCTGTGTAAATGCCTTTTGAAAATCGAGCCCTACATTTATAGGGGTTGAATATCAGCACCTATATGCACAATTTGGAGCCCCACCCCTGGAATGTCCCAACCCACCCTCCTCATTATGAGGCAGATTCCATATAGACAGGCTAGCAAATGCGGAAACGTTTAAATAGGGCACAGGCATGATTCTAACTCGATTCCGAAGACACAGGTATAGACACACCCACATTTCTTGCACCCTGGATCATAGACATGTCCAGCGCTGCATGTCCAATATGCTGTTCAGCAGTCCGTACATGCATCCAGCATGAGGCCCTTGCACGGCTACAGGCACGGGCCATAGAGTAAAGCAAAGAAACACATCTCCATTAATAGTAGGAGATATTGGTAAATAATGATCAGGTTTTGGATGGGCCCGTGCTCACCGTATTCTGTAAAATAACACATCTGCTGTCATGCCCGACTCCAAGCTGGCCACGCCTCCGCTGTTAAAAGTGCATCTCCTAAGCTGCTGTGCTCACTGATGGTAGTTTGTTGATACAAGACATAAATACTGATGATAAATGCATGCTGATGCAAACTAGACCATATCTCAGTCCACAACATGCCCAGAATAGTGCTAGGTAATCCCAGCGCACCCTTAGTATAAGAGAAGGTAAATATGAGCACGTATGACAGAACATACCTGGCATCAAATGGTACTTGTCATCATAAAAAGGCTTCAGTGAGTCCTGCATTGGTCAGCTCTACAGACACTCTTAAAAATGCTCAGGATGGTCCCGCATCATGTGCACAGAAAACAACACTAGCATAGCAATTCCCCAAGGAATGCGTGATATTACTGAGCAGCGAAGGTACGCCCTGGCTATGGCATGCCTCATGGCACCATCTGGACACTGTTGGCACTACATCAGTCATGTTTTCCAGTGCCTGACCCTCCTCCCTGATATGCAAATCAGCCAACCAGATCCTTCCGTGCAACCCGCAAACCACACACACACACACACACACACACATTCACTTGCTGTCACAAAAAGACATAATTCAGGGAAACATGCTCAGCACCTGTAGAAAAAAACTGGTATACCATAAAAGCATGGAGTACCAGGACTAATATCTGACACCCCTCTCTCACTCAAACACAATACTGGTGCACACTCATTCACACTTCTTACATCAGCAGTCCCTTTTTACATAACACAGGAATTGTCAGGGTCCCCAGATTAGCTCCTTTAGAACAAACAGCAACTGTCAGCATAGCCACCAGAATCACTACTGCTCATCTTAAAATGTCTTTAGGGGTAGTTATTAATGCCCCTTTAGCTTGCAAAATTCTCTCACCCCTCATTTCTGTTCATTATAAATACATCTAGCTGTGTTTTACAGACTGCAGTCACACCAGTTTGAAACATTCTTGTCACAACCTCTATACAAGCTCAGTAGAAAAATTTCTAAGAACTGGCCTTATTCTACATCTCCAGAGGGAATAAAGGGCACGTCTGTAGGGAACACAAAAAATGTACATGGGCCTTTCCTGAATATGCTTTATATATCTCTGCGGAAAACCACGTCCCCGTTCCGCCCCTCCCGGGCACGCTCTGAGATCCCCATATTCGCGTCGTGGACAGGCACGGGAGACGGGTTTTGGAATATGGCCATAGACATTTTTGGGAGAAATCCATCTCCTGTGCACATCCAAATGGCCTATTCATGTTATGTAATGACCCCTTGTATGTATAATTCTGCTGTTGTTAAAAAACAGCACTCATGATAGAGCGTTGCTGGGCTGTACTAGAATTCGATGAGGTGTTAGATTGTGGTTATATATGCTGGAATAATTAGTTATAGGATGGTTAAAATCTGGAGGGGTGATTTTTTAATAGGCAATCATTTATACGGTATTTTGTTGATGTCAGTGTTCCAAATTCCTGAAGGATATGTATGTATTGGTGGGCATTGGATCCTTAATAGGAGAGGTATTGATTGGGTTATTATTTATTGTTTTATCACTATTTCCTGATTAATTTATCTTATGTAGCAAAAGCCTCGGAAGTGTCTTTCCTATAGTTTAAAGGAGGTGCATTCTAGAGTCCTTGCTTCTTAAGTAGAACTCTGAAATATATGATATAATGGGGAAGGGTCTCCATGTCAGTCAAGGGGCAAGAAGTTCGATTAATACTAAAAAAAAGTCCACTAGCTCAAAATGAATGTGAAAATTACTGGCCTATGTCAAACTTACTAATATTAGGTAAAGTTATGGAACAAGTCATTTGTCTTCAGTTAGATGATTTTTTAGAAATAAATGCTATTCTTGACCTATGGCATAGTTCTGCAACATTAGTTTCTTTCCCTTTTTGATGGATCGCTTACTAAAAGACATCAAAGGATTGAATGCAGCTTACTTATTGATATTTATTGAAACAGCCACAGATTTAGAATCTCTGATTCCTGAAGTCTTCTTGGCAAAATTGGTAGAATTAGGGGTTTGAGTTGTGGTGTTCCTTTAGTTCAAATCATACCTGACCAATGGAATACAGTAGGTCCGTATAGAGGATAATGCCTCAGGATGGCATACAGCAACAATAAATGCTCCTCATGGCTTGGTCTTGTCGGCAGCCTTATTTAATACTTAACTCCACTCTACATACTTTAATAAGAGTTCAAGGTTAATTTTTGATTATATGTGGATGAAATTTCGTTATTTGTACAGTTAATGATAATATTGCTTCCATTGGCTTAGTTAAAAATGTTTCCTGTATTTTGTATTTTGAAATGACTATTACTGAATGACTGTTACTGTTGAAAGAACTGCAGACCTACTATTATTAATCTGTGAACTATTTATTTATTTATTTATTTAACAATTCTTTTATACCGCGCTATTATAATCAGTGCGGTGTACAATAGAACAAGAACATACTACAATGCATACAGGTAACATTGAGTTTTACATTGAACAGGGAAATTCAATAATAGGACAACCGGGGGAACTATGTACAGAATAACTTAATGGTATATACAGTAATATCAAACTCGATTGGATGTTACAATGTGGTTTACTAATAAGACTAGAGAGAAAGGTTGACCTGCTAGCCCTTTTCAGGTTGTATTGAGGTGGTAGTTTTGTTAGTGACTAGGTTGACTTCTGGGTAGCATTTTGTAAACAGGTGGTATTTCAATGTTTTTCTGAATAGGATTAGGTTTTTGATAGCACGGATTTCGTGAGGTAGTGCATTCCAGTTTAGAGGAGCAAATAAGGAGAAGGCCCTGTTGGAGGTGGCCTTAGTACACTTCGTTATTATCTTCGGGACAATTAAGGTGTTCATTGATGTGGTTCTCCTTTTTCTGTTTTCCAGGGTGCCATGGATGAGCTTGCTGATTGGCGTAGGGGGGCAGTTATTTAGTGCCTTGAAAGTAAGGACTAAAGACTTATACTGGATTCTGGCATGTAATGGTAACCAATGCAGTTCTTTCATGATGGGTGTTATATGGTCAGATCTTGATGAGCCGGAGAGGACTCTGGCGGCTGTATTCATGGCTAGGCGGAGCGGGTTTAACGTTGATTGAGGGAGGCCATGTAGGATGATGTTGGCAAAATCCAGGTGTGGGAGGACTAATGCTTGGAAGGTTGTTCGGAAGTCTGTGGGTTCTAGTAGGGAGCGGAGGTGATGTAGCGATTTGATCTTATAATATACGTTTTTTGTGATGTTCTTGATATGAGTTGTCATATCCAAGTGCTGATCCAATGTGATGCCGAGGTAACGGATGGTAGCTTTTGATTTCAACTCTATGTTGTTGACGCGTAGTGATGGAGGCGGTATGAAATTACGGTTCCTTGTGACAAAAAGAACGTCGGTTTTGCTGTGGTTTATCCGAAGGTTTTGTGATAGCAACCATTCAGCTACAGCCTCAAAACATTTGATTATTGGGGAGAATACTGGATGTTCAATTGTGAACGGCATATATAGGAGGATGTCGTCTGCGTAAGCGAGACATTGTACATTAAAGGATCTGATCAAGTCACATATCGGCTGCATGTAAATATTAAACATTAGTGCCGATAAGGACGATCCTTGAGGTACACCCTGTGATTGCAGGAATGGTTCTGAGGATGCGTGGCCTGTTTTTACTTGTTGCCACCTGTTAGATAGGTAGGATTTACACCACTCGAGTGCTGTGCTTTGAATCCCCTTATCTTTCAAGCGTTGTAGGAGTATATCATGACTCACAGAGTCGAAAGCAGCGGAGATGTCCAGGAAGATGAGGACGAAACCCTGTTGTATGTTGTTTATTCCTGTCACTAGAACATTGAATAGTGTTGTAAGGACTGTGTCAACTCCATGTGCTTCCCTGAAGCCATGTTGCGATGGATCTAGTGGTGCTTCAGTGTCAATATGATGTTGGATTTGTTGTTGGGCGGCCTTCTCAATGATTTTTGCAAGCTGAGGGATGCTCGAGATAGGTCTGAAGGAATCAACCTTGGATGGATCCAGTCTATTATTCTTCAGTAGGGGCTTGATGGAAGTGTGTTTTAGGCTCTGTGGGAATGAACCTGATGAGAAAGACTGGTTCAGTATTTTGCTCAATATTTGACTGAGGTCATGTCGCATGTCCTTGATCCAGCTGGCTGGACACGGGTCATTAGGAGCTGTACTGGGGTTGATTGAGGCAATAATGTTCACAACCTCGCTATTTGATACAGTGGAGAAGTTGTGAAGTGGCATAGCATGGGATGTCTTAAGTGAAGTGGGGGCGTTATTGACATTTATGTCTCTGTTGGTTTTTATCATCTTTGACTGCAGGTAGTTTGCGTAGTCCTGCGGCTGCGGCATGGGAGGTTGAGCTGATACCGGTTCACCTGTTATGGACTTTACTATGCTGAACAAAGCATGTGGTTTGTTGATGGAGTGTTTTATTAATCCTGAGTGGTAAGTTTTCCTGCTCTGTGCTATCTTTGCTCGGTGGGTAGATAGGTATGAGCTGTATGCTACCAGCGCCTCGGGGGAGTGAGTTCGTCGCCACTGTCGCTCAAGTTTGCGTAAATGGTGGAGGGATGAACGAAGGTCTGTGGAGAACCATGGAGTATGCTCACGTTTTCGAATTTTCTTTTCGGTGAGTGATGGGCAGGAGGCAGCTCTCAGGTTTTCATCCCATTTGGATATGAGATCATCTAAGTCCATGGTTGTGTTGGCCATGAGAGGTCTGAGATTCTCTAGGACTATGCTCTGGTTAAGTGGTCTAAAGCGGGTTGAGTGGGATCCAGATGTGTTAGGGGACTTTCGGCTTTTGTGGACTGCATTAATGGATATATTGAAACTGAGAAGACTGTGGTCCGACCAGGGTACTGGTATTACCGATAATGCGAGAGTTAGGGGTATTGAGTCGTTGGAGAGAGGTGCGAAAATGAGGTCTAGTTTACCACCCTTAGTGTGGGTGGGTGAATCGACATGCTGTTTGTAACCTAGGTCCTCCAGGGCGTCAAGGAATGCTGCTGAGTGGCTGTCTTGAAGAGATGGGAGATTAAAGTCACCGATTAGCCAACTTGGTGAGCGTGAGGTGGATGCGGAACATGCCTGCTCAATTATAGTTGGAAGATCATCTGGTGAGGGGGAGGGTGCACGATAGAAAAGGTGGATTGTGCAGAACTCATTAGTTATAGTGAGGGAGTCAAGGTACGTTGAGCTAGAGGAGTTGCACATCTTGAAGTGTAAATCAGCTTTGGCCAGGATGAGGGTTCCGCCTCCTTTTTGACTGGATCTGTGAGATGTGTATATCACAAAACCTGGTGGCAGCATCTGATTCAGTAGTACGTTGTCACAGTCGGATAGCCAAGTCTCAGTAATCATCAAGATGTCAAGATCATATTGGGGTATCAGGTCGATGGCTGCGGGCCATTTAGATCGTACTGATCTGGCATTTATCAGTGCACATTTTAGCAGGCGTTGGTGATGTTGCTTCTCTTCTTGTATCCTTTTGATGGTTTGGAGAGGAATGTTGAGTAGATGGGAGTGGGATGTAAAGTTATTTTTTGCTGTAGAGTGGTGGGGAATTCGGACCATCTCCTTCCGTATGAGCGTAGGATTGGTATGTGATATGTATCATGGTTGAGAGCATTTGATGAGTAAGGGAGACCAAGGGTAAGGAAGGTCATAAATAGGAGCAGAACTTTGTACATTCTCTTGGGTGTTGGTAATGAGAAAGATAATTGTGGAAATGTTGGCTACAGTACAGTGTGATGCAGTGTTTGCACTCAGGAAAGATTAATTGCAATAGTACTGTGAATGCAGGCGATAGTACATAAGGCAACCGTCGTGCACTGGCAACTGTAATAAGAGTAGATACTGGCAACAGTAAATATAGTAAATGAGAGTTGATACTGGCGACAGTAAATACAGGCAACAGTAAATACAGTAAATGAGAGTAGATACTGGCAACAGTAAATATAGGCTACAATGGATGCAGTGAATGAGAGGAAAATATTGGCAGCAGTAAGTGATGGTAACAGTAAATACAGTAAAATGAAGGTATATACTGGCAACAGTAAATAATGGCAATAGGTAGCGTTTTTTGGATATGAAGTATTACAGAGGCTAATACTGTTCAAATAGTGATGGTAATACTTGCAGTCCCGATTAGGCGATGTTGCTGACGCTGACGCTGTTTCCGTGATGCCGGAGGCTCTATCCCCTGACTGGGGAGAGCTGTTGGTGATGGTAGGGGTTCGCTTTTTCAGGTGCCCCGACTTTCGGCCGCCGCCTAAGGGCCACGCCAAAGGGCCCTCTGGCGAGGCCCTCAGGCGCGGGCCTGCCAGGCGCGGGCACGCCTGCCGGCGCGAACTTTTGAAGATGTTGAAGCTGTCCCGATTGGACAGAGATGGCTTCCGCGCTGCTCCCACCTCTGGAGGCTCGATCCCCCGACTGGGGAGAGCCGATGAAGGAGGCGGGTGGTAAGGGAACGTGCGCCTGCCGGCGCGAACTTTGAAGATGTTGAAGCTGTCCCGATTGGACAGAGATGGCTTCCGCGCTGCTCCCACCTCTGGAGGCTCGATCCCCCGACTGGGGAGAGCCGATGAAGGAGGCGGGTGGTAAGGGAACGTGCGCCTGCCGGCGCGAACTTTGAAGATGTTGAAGCTGTCCCGATTGGACAGAGATGGCTTCCGCGCTGCTCCCACCTCTGGAGGCTCGATCCCCCGACTGGGGAGAGCCGATGAAGGAGGCGGGTGGTAAGGGAACGTGCGCCTGCCGGCGCGAACTTTGAAGATGTTGAAGCTGTCCCGATTGGACAGAGATGGCTTCCGCGCTGCTCCCACCTCTGGAGGCTCGATCCCCCGACTGGGGAGAGCCGATGAAGGAGGCGGGTGGTAAGGGAACGTGCGCCTGCCGGCGCGAACTTTGAAGATGTTGAAGCTGTCCCGATTGGACAGAGATGGCTTCCGCGCTGCTCCCACCTCTGGAGGCTCGATCCCCCGACTGGGGAGAGCCGATGAAGGAGGCGGGTGGTAAGGGAACGTGCGCCTTCCGGCGCGAACTTTTGAAGATGTTGAAGCTGTCCCGATTGGACAGAGATGGCTTCCGCGCTGCTCCCACCTCTGGAGGCTCGATCCCCCGACTGGGGAGAGCCGATGAAGGAGGCGGGTGGTAAGGGAACGTGCGCCTGCCGGCGCGAACTTTTGAAGATGTTGAAGCTGTCCCGATTGGACAGAGATGGCTTCCGCGCTGCTCCCACCTCTGGAGGCTCGATCCCCCGACTGGGGAGAGCCGATGAAGGAGGCGGGTGGTAAGGGAACGTGCGCCTGCCGGCGCGAACTTTGAAGATGTTGAAGCTGTCCCGATTGGACAGAGATGGCTTCCGCGCTGCTCCCACCTCTGGAGACTCGATCCCCCGACTGGGGAGAGCCGATGAAGGAGGCGGGTGGTAAGGGAACGTGCGCCTGCCGGCGCGAACTTTGAAGATGTTGAAGCTGTCCCGATTGGACAGAGATGGCTTCCGCGCTGCTCCCACCTCTGGAGGAGGTGGATAATCTGTAGTACCTGAAGATTGGTGAATAGCCAATGTAATGCCAATTTTTAAAAAGGGTTCCAGGGGTGATCCAGGAAACTACAGGCCAGTGAGCCTGACATTAGTATCGGGCAAAATGGTAGAAACCATTATAAAGAATTAAATTACTGAACATGTAGATAGTCATGGTTTAACGGGAGAAAGCCAACATGGTTTTAGCCAAGGAAGGTCTTTTCTTACTAACCTGTTAGATTTTTTTGAAGGTGTGAATAAACAGGTAGACAAAGGTGAGCCAGTCGATATACTGTATCTGGATTTTCAGAAAGTTTTTGACAAGGTCCCTCATGAGAGACTCTTGGCGAATTTAAAAAGTCATGGGATAGCAGGCAGTGTACTATTGTGGATCAGTAACTGGTTAAAAGAAAGCAGAGGGTAGGGCTGAATGGCCAATTTTTGCAATGGAAAATGTGAATAGTGGAGTTCCCTAGGGTTCTGTGTTGGGTCCGCTGCTTTTTAACATATTCATAAATGACCTGGAAATGGGAATAACAAGTAAGGTAGTCAAATTTTCAGATGACACAAAATTATTCAATGTTGTTAAAACCCAAGAGGATTGTGAAAAATTGCAAGAGGACCTTGAGAAATTGGAAGACTGGACATTCAAATGGCAGATGAAATTTAATGTGGACAAATGCAAAGTTATGCATCTAGGAAAGAAAAATCTAAACTATGGTTTACATGATGCAAGGTTCCACATTAGGAACCAACTCCCAGGAAAAAGATTTATGCATCATCGTGGAAATCTTATGCCCTGTGTGTAGCGGTGGCCAAGAAGGCAAATACAATGCTAGGAATCCTAAGGAAAGGAATGGAGATTAAAACAAAGGTTATTATAATGCCTCTGTAATATTCCATTGTGCGACCGCACCTTGAATATTGTGTGCAATTCTGGTTGCCGTATCTTAAAAAGGTACAGAGAAGAGTCACCAAAATGGTAAAGGAGATGGAAGGATACCCCTATGAGAGGAGAGGCTTAAAAGATTAGAGCTTTTCAATCTGGAAAAGAGACAGCTAAGGGGAGATATGACAGAGGTTGTCAGACGGCTGCCTGGGTGAGAATCTTCACACTCTTGGCAAGTGCATATTTCTATATGATTTGCAAGGTATTGTGGGCAATGTAGTTCATTCACACCAGACACAGCTGCTGACAATAATTTAGTTGTGCTCTTGGGTAAAGCCAATAAGATATTTATTTATGGGGTTATTTCTCCCAACACAGATATGCTTGGTAGCACATAAATTAGGTTACTTGCTCTCAGTGTTAACTTGGAAAAACAAAGTCAAAATCAGGAAAACAACAAATGAAAAGCCACAAAGCAAGAAACAAACTGTTCTTTTCAGATTAACTTCTGATTACTTCCCACACAGATACAGAAGTGATTCTCTCCTAGCTCACAAGCAATTAGGTAAGGCTTAATTGCTAGCAGTTACCAGCTGAAACCCCTTAGCTGGCTTGCCTTCCACTGTGTGGGTCAAATCCTGCTTCAGGAGCTTTTCTGAGTAGATTAAAGAACAAATTTGTATTTCTTTGTGATGGTTGCTGTACTTTATAACAGAAAGTTACCAACTGAGTTTAGACAGAGAACAGTCCATATAAATAGGATCCTCATCTGCTATTATTCCCCCTTGTTCAACAAGCATGGGTTCAATATCATTGATTGGCACAGATGAATCTCTCAATGGAGCATTTTCAGGACAATACTTGTTTCCCTGCTGTCTTTCAAGGTTATAGCTAGGGCATAGATCAGTGTTCATACCTGAGCTTCCATTGCTGCTAGAGTTCCTCTCTATATAGCCTGGCCAGTATGTAGTCCAGTTCTTATGTCCAGCCTTCCAATCCAGATCCCTGGACTCTGGATCTCTCTTCACATACCTTCTGGCACAGGTCTTAGGGTCCCTTCCACGTGCAGCCGTCTCCCTCACAGGTAGCCTCTGGTGATTCCTAGCTCTGCAGCACCATTCCTCTGGCTTTCCCCAGTCCAATGGTGTATGCTGGCCCTTGGAATACCTCCCAGTATACGTACTGCTTTGGACTCTTCTAGACCTCTCAAAGGCTTTTCTCTTCCTTCTTCCAAAGGGTCTCTTTCCCTCTCTGTCCGTCCGGTTTGGCTTCTGCTTCTGATGATCCTTCAGATGAAACT